>OX371176.1:49008566-49408566 GCA_947310635.1 Leptodirus hochenwartii
AAAAAAAGCAAAGGTATATACCTGTCGATTTTCATCAAAATTATCGAAAAATTATCGAAAAAAAGCAAAGGTATATATATACCTGTCGATTTTCATCAAAATTATCGAAAAATTATCGAAAAAAAGCAAAGGTATATACCTGTCGATTTTCATCAAAATTATCGAAAAATTATCGAAAAAAGCAAAGGTATATACCTGTCGATTTTCATCAAAATTATCGAAAAATTATCGAAAAAAGCAAAGGTATATACCTGTCAATTTTCACAAAATTATCGAAAAATTATCAAAAAAAGCAAAGGTATATACCTGTCGATTTTCATCAAAATTATCGAAAAATTATCGAAAAAAGCAAAGGTATATACCTGTCGATTTTCATCAAAATTATCGAAAAATTATCGAAAAAAAGCAAAGGTATATACCTGTCGATTTTCATCAAAATTATCGAAAAATTATCGAAAAAAAGCAAAGGTATATACCTGTCGATTTTCACAAAATTATCGAAAAATTATCAAAAAAGCAAAGGTATATACCTGTCGATTTTCATCAAAATTATCGAAAAATTATCGAAAAAAGCAAAGGTATATACCTGTCGATTTTCATCAAAATTATCGAAAAATTATCGAAAAAAAGCAAAGGTATATACCTGTCGATTTTCACAAAATTATCGAAAAATTATCAAAAAAAGCAAAGGTATATACCTGTCGATTTTCATCAAAATTATCGAAAAATTATCGAAAAAAAGCAAAGGTATATATATACCTGTCGATTTTCATCAAAATTATCGAAAAATTATCGAAAAAAAGCAAAGGTATATACCTGTCGATTTTCATCAAAATTATCGAAAAATTATCGAAAAAAGCAAAGGTATATACCTGTCGATTTTCATCAAAATTATCGAAAAATTATCGAAAAAAAGCAAAGGTATATACCTGTCGATTTTCATCAAAATTATCGAAAAATTATCGAAAAAAAGCAAAGGTATATACCTGTCGATTTTCATCAAAATTATCGAAAAATTATCGAAAAAAAGCAAAGGTATATACCTGTCGATTTTCATCAAAATTATCGAAAAATTATCGAAAAAAGCAAAGGTATATACCTGTCGATTTTCATCAAAATTATCGAAAAATTATCGAGAAAAACCAAAGGTATATACCTGTCGATTTTCATCAAAATTATCGAAAAATTATCGAAAAAAGCAAAGGTATATACCTGTCGATTTTCATCAAAATTATCGAAAAATTATCGAGAAAAAGCAAAGGTATATACCTGTCGATTTTCATCAAAATTATCGAAAAATTATCGAAAAAAAGCAAAGGTATATACCTGTCGATTTTCATCAAAATTATCGAAAAATTATCGAAAAAAAGCAAAGGTATATACCTGTCGATTTTCATCAAAATTATCGAAAAATTATCGAAAAAACGCAAAGGTATATACCTGTCAATTTTCATCAAAATTATCGAAAAATTATCGAAAAAAGCAAAGGTATATACCTGTCGATTTTCATCAAAATTATCGAAAAATTATCGAAAAAAAGCAAAGGTATATACCTGTCGATTTTCATCAAAATTATCGAAAAATTATCGAAAAAACGCAAAGGTATATACCTGTCAATTTTCATCAAAATTATCGAAAAATTATCGAAAAAAGCAAAGGTATATACCTGTCGATTTTCATCAAAATTATCGAAAAATTATCGAAAAAAGCAAAGGTATATACCTGTCGATTTTCATCAAAATTATCGAAAAATTATCGAAAAAAAGCAAAGGTATATACCTGTCGATTTTCATCAAAATTATCGAAAAATTATCGAAAAAAGCAAAGGTATATACCTGTCGATTTTCATCAAAATTATCGAAAAATTATCGAAAAAAAGCAAAGGTATATACCTGTCGATTTTCATCAAAATTATCGAAAAATTATCGAAAAAAGCAAAGGTATATACCTGTCGATTTTCATCAAAATTACCGAAAAATTATCGAAAAAAGCAAAGGTATATACCTGTCGATTTTCATCAAAATTATCGAAAAATTATCGAGAAAAAGCAAAGGTATATACCTGTCGATTTTCATCAAAATTATCGAAAAATTATCGAAAAAAGCAAAGGTATATACCTGTCGATTTTCATCAAAATTGTCGAAAAATTATCGAGAAAAAGCAAAGGTATATACCTGTCGATTTTCATCAAAATTATCGAAAAATTATCGAAAAAAGCAAAGGTATATACCTGTCGATTTTCATCAAAATTATCGAAAAATTATCTAAAAAAAGCAAAGGTATATACCTGTCGATTTTCATCAAAATTACCGAAAAATTATCGAAAAAAAGCAAAGGTATATACCTGTCGATTATCATCAAAATTGTCGAAAAATTATCGAGAAAAAGCAAAGGTATATACCTGTCGATTTTCATCAAAATTACCGAAAAATTATCGAAAAAAAGCAAAGGTATATACCTGTCGATTATCATCAAAATTGTCGAAAAATTATCGAGAAAAAGCAAAGGTATATACCTGTCGATTTTCATCAAAATTATCGAAAAATTATCGAAAAAAAGCAAAGGTATTTACCTGTCGATTTTCATCAAAATTATCGAAAAATTATCGAAAAAAAGCAAAGGTATATACCTGTCGATTTTCATCAAAATTACCGAAAAATTATCGAAAAAAAGCAAAGGTATATACCTGTCGATTATCATCAAAATTGTCGAAAAATTATCGAGAAAAAGCAAAGGTATATACCTGTCGATTTTCATCAAAATTATCGAAAAATTATCGAAAAAAGCAAAGGTATATACCTGTCGATTTTCATCAAAATTATCGAAAAATTATCGAAAAAAGCAAAGGTATATACCTGTCGATTTTCATCAAAATTATCGAAAAATTATCGAGAAAAAGCAAAGGTATATACCTGTCGATTTTCATCAAAATTATCGAAAAATTATCGAAAAAAGCAAAGGTATATACCTGTCGATTTTCATCAAAATTGTCGAAAAATTATCGAGAAAAAGCAAAGGTATATACCTGTCGATTTTCATCAAAATTATCGAAAAATTATCGAAAAAAGCAAAGGTATATACCTGTCGATTTTCATCAAAATTATCGCAAAATTATCTAAAAAAAGCAAAGGTATATACCTGTCGATTTTCATCAAAATTATCGAAAAATTATCGAAAAAAAGCAAAGGTATATACCTGTCGATTTTCATCAAAATTATCGAAAAATTATCGAAAAAAAGCAAAGGTATATACCTGTCAATTTTCATCAAAATTATCGAAAAATTATCGAAAAAAAGCAAAGGTATTTACCTGTCGATTTTCATCAAAATTATCGAAAAATTATCGAAAAAAAGCAAAGGTATATACCTGTCAATTTTCATCAAAATTATCGAAAAATTATCGAAAAAAAGCAAAGGTATATACCTGTCGATTTTCATCAAAATTATCGAAAAATTATCGAAAAAAGCAAAGGTATATACCTGTCGATTTTCATCAAAATTATCGAAAAATTATCGAAAAAAGCAAAGGTATATACCTGTCGATTTTCATCAAAATTATCGAAAAATTATCGAAAAAAAGCAAAGGTATATACCTGTCGATTTTCAACCAAATTATCGAAAAATTATCGAAAAAAGCAAAGGTATATACCTGTCGATTTTCATCAAAATTATCGAAAAATTATCGAAAAAAAGCAAAGGTATATACCTGTCGATTTTCATCAAAATTATCGAAAAATTATCGAAAAAAAGCAAAGGTATATACCTGTCGATTTTCATCAAAATTATCGAAAAATTATCGAAAAAAAGCAAAGGTATATACCTGTCGATTTTCATCAAAATTATCGAAAAATTATCGAAAAAAAGCAAAGGTATATACCTGTCGATTTTCATCAAAATTGTCGAAAAATTATCGAGAAAAAGCAAAGGTATATACCTGTCGATTTTCATCAAAATTATCGAAAAATTATCGAAAAAAGCAAAGGTATATACCTGTCGATTTTCATCAAAATTATCGAAAAATTATCGAGAAAAAGCAAAGGTATATACCTGTCGATTTTCATCAAAATTATCGAAAAATTATCGAGAAAAAGCAAAGGTATATACCTGTCGATTTTCATCAAAATTATCGAAAAATTATCAAAAAAGCAAAGGTATATACCTGTCAATTTTCACAAAATTATCGAAAAATTATCAAAAAAAGCAAAGGTATATACCTGTCGATTTTCATCAAAATTATCGAAAAATTATCGAAAAAAGCAAAGGTATATACCTGTCGATTTTCATCAAAATTATCGAAAAATTATCGAGAAAAACCAAAGGTATATACCTGTCGATTTTCATCAAAATTATCGAAAAATTATCGAGAAAAAGCAAAGGTATATACCTGTCGATTTTCATCAAAATTATCGAAAAATTATCGAAAAAAAGCAAAGGTATATACCTGTCGATTTTCATCAAAATTATCGAAAAATTATCGAGAAAAAGCAAAGGTATATACCTGTCGATTTTCATCAAAATTATCGAAAAATTATCGAGAAAAAGCAAAGGTATATATCTGTCGATTTTCATCAAAATTATCGAAAAATTATCGAAAAAAGCAAAGGTATATACCTGTCGATTTTCATCAAAATTATCGAAAAATTATCGAAAAAAGCAAAGGTATATACCTGTCGATTTTCATCAAAATTATCGAAAAATTATCGAAAAAAAGCAAAGGTATATACCTGTCGATTTTCATCAAAATTATCGAAAAATTATCGAGAAAAAGCAAAGGTATATACCTGTCAATTTCCATCAAAATTATCGAAAAATTATCGAAAAAAAGCAAAGGTATATACCTGTCGATTTTCATCAAAATTACCGAAAAATTATCGAAAAAAGCAAAGGTATATACCTGTCAATTTTCACAAAATTATCGAAAAATTATCAAAAAAAGCAAAGGTATATACCTGTCGATTTTCATCAAAATTATCGAAAAATTATCGAAAAAAGCAAAGGTATATACCTGTCGATTTTCATCAAAATTATCGAAAAATAATCGAAAAAAGCAAAGGTATATACCTGTCGATTTTCATCAAAATTATCGAAAAATTATCGAGAAAAAGCAAAGGTATATACCTGTCGATTTTCATCAAAATTATCGAAAAATTATCGAAAAAAAGCAAAGGTATATACCTGTCGATTTTCATCAAAATTATCGAAAAATTATCGAAAAAAAGCAAAGGTATATACCTGTCGATTTTCATCAAAATTATCGAAAAATTATCGAAAAAACGCAAAGGTATATACCTGTCAATTTTCATCAAAATTATCGAAAAATTATCGAAAAAAGCAAAGGTATATACCTGTCGATTTTCATCAAAATTATCGAAAAATTATCGAGAAAAAGCAAAGGTATATACCTGTCGATTTTCATCAAAATTATCGAAAAATTATCGAAAAAAAGCAAAGGTATATACCTGTCGATTTTCATCAAAATTATCGAAAAATTATCGAAAAAAAGCAAAGGTATATACCTGTCGATTTTCATCAAAATTATCGAAAAATTATCGAAAAAACGCAAAGGTATATACCTGTCAATTTTCATCAAAATTATCGAAAAATTATCGAAAAAAGCAAAGGTATATACCTGTCGATTTTCATCAAAATTATCGAAAAATTATCGAAAAAACGCAAAGGTATATACCTGTCAATTTTCATCAAAATTATCGAAAAATTATCGAAAAAAGCAAAGGTATATACCTGTCGATTTTCATCAAAATTATCGAAAAATTATCGAAAAAAGCAAAGGTATATACCTGTCGATTTTCATCAAAATTATCGAAAAATTATCGAAAAAAAGCAAAGGTATATACCTGTCGATTTTCATCAAAATTATCGAAAAATTATCGAAAAAAGCAAAGGTATATACCTGTCGATTTTCATCAAAATTATCGAAAAATTATCGAAAAAAAGCAAAGGTATATACCTGTCGATTTTCATCAAAATTATCGAAAAATTATCGAAAAAAGCAAAGGTATATACCTGTCGATTTTCATCAAAATTACCGAAAAATTATCGAAAAAAGCAAAGGTATATACCTGTCGATTTTCATCAAAATTATCGAAAAATTATCGAGAAAAAGCAAAGGTATATACCTGTCGATTTTCATCAAAATTATCGAAAAATTATCGAAAAAAGCAAAGGTATATACCTGTCGATTTTCATCAAAATTGTCGAAAAATTATCGAGAAAAAGCAAAGGTATATACCTGTCGATTTTCATCAAAATTATCGAAAAATTATCGAAAAAAGCAAAGGTATATACCTGTCGATTTTCATCAAAATTATCGAAAAATTATCTAAAAAAAGCAAAGGTATATACCTGTCGATTTTCATCAAAATTACCGAAAAATTATCGAAAAAAAGCAAAGGTATATACCTGTCGATTATCATCAAAATTGTCGAAAAATTATCGAGAAAAAGCAAAGGTATATACCTGTCGATTTTCATCAAAATTACCGAAAAATTATCGAAAAAAAGCAAAGGTATATACCTGTCGATTATCATCAAAATTGTCGAAAAATTATCGAGAAAAAGCAAAGGTATATACCTGTCGATTTTCATCAAAATTATCGAAAAATTATCGAAAAAAAGCAAAGGTATTTACCTGTCGATTTTCATCAAAATTATCGAAAAATTATCGAAAAAAAGCAAAGGTATATACCTGTCGATTTTCATCAAAATTACCGAAAAATTATCGAAAAAAAGCAAAGGTATATACCTGTCGATTATCATCAAAATTGTCGAAAAATTATCGAGAAAAAGCAAAGGTATATACCTGTCGATTTTCATCAAAATTATCGAAAAATTATCGAAAAAAGCAAAGGTATATACCTGTCGATTTTCATCAAAATTATCGAAAAATTATCGAAAAAAAGCAAAGGTATATACCTGTCGATTTTCATCAAAATTATCGAAAAATTATCGAGAAAAAGCAAAGGTATATACCTGTCGATTTTCATCAAAATTATCGAAAAATTATCGAAAAAAGCAAAGGTATATACCTGTCGATTTTCATCAAAATTGTCGAAAAATTATCGAGAAAAAGCAAAGGTATATACCTGTCGATTTTCATCAAAATTATCGAAAAATTATCGAAAAAAGCAAAGGTATATACCTGTCGATTTTCATCAAAATTATCGAAAAATTATCTAAAAAAAGCAAAGGTATATACCTGTCGATTTTCATCAAAATTATCGAAAAATTATCGAAAAAAAGCAAAGGTATATACCTGTCGATTTTCATCAAAATTATCGAAAAATTATCGAAAAAAAGCAAAGGTATATACCTGTCAATTTTCATCAAAATTATCGAAAAATTATCGAAAAAAAGCAAAGGTATTTACCTGTCGATTTTCATCAAAATTATCGAAAAATTATCGAAAAAAAGCAAAGGTATATACCTGTCAATTTTCATCAAAATTATCGAAAAATTATCGAAAAAAAGCAAAGGTATATACCTGTCGATTTTCATCAAAATTATCGAAAAATTATCGAAAAAAGCAAAGGTATATACCTGTCGATTTTCATCAAAATTATCGAAAAATTATCGAAAAAAGCAAAGGTATATACCTGTCGATTTTCATCAAAATTATCGAAAAATTATCGAAAAAAAGCAAAGGTATATACCTGTCGATTTTCAACCAAATTATCGAAAAATTATCGAAAAAAGCAAAGGTATATACCTGTCGATTTTCATCAAAATTATCGAAAAATTATCGAAAAAAAGCAAAGGTATATACCTGTCGATTTTCATCAAAATTATCGAAAAATTATCGAAAAAAAGCAAAGGTATATACCTGTCGATTTTCATCAAAATTATCGAAAAATTATCGAAAAAAAGCAAAGGTATATACCTGTCGATTTTCATCAAAATTATCGAAAAATTATCGAAAAAAAGCAAAGGTATATACCTGTCGATTTTCATCAAAATTATCGAAAAATTATCGAAAAAAAGCAAAGGTATATACCTGTCAATTTTCATCAAAATTATCGAAAAATTATCGAAAAAAAGCAAAGGTATTTACCTGTCGATTTTCATCAAAATTATCGAAAAATTATCGAAAAAAAGCAAAGGTATATACCTGTCAATTTTCATCAAAATTATCGAAAAATTATCGAAAAAAAGCAAAGGTATATACCTGTCGATTTTCATCAAAATTATCGAAAAATTATCGAAAAAAGCAAAGGTATATACCTGTCGATTTTCATCAAAATTATCGAAAAATTATCGAAAAAAGCAAAGGTATATACCTGTCGATTTTCATCAAAATTATCGAAAAATTATCGAAAAAAAGCAAAGGTATATACCTGTCGATTTTCAACCAAATTATCGAAAAATTATCGAAAAAAGCAAAGGTATATACCTGTCGATTTTCATCAAAATTATCGAAAAATTATCGAAAAAAAGCAAAGGTATATACCTGTCGATTTTCATCAAAATTATCGAAAAATTATCGAAAAAAAGCAAAGGTATATACCTGTCGATTTTCATCAAAATTATCGAAAAATTATCGAAAAAAAGCAAAGGTATATACCTGTCGATTTTCATCAAAATTATCGAAAAATTATCGAAAAAAAGCAAAGGTATATACCTGTCGATTTTCATCAAAATTGTCGAAAAATTATCGAGAAAAAGCAAAGGTATATACCTGTCGATTTTCATCAAAATTATCGAAAAATTATCGAAAAAAGCAAAGGTATATACCTGTCGATTTTCATCAAAATTATCGAAAAATTATCGAGAAAAAGCAAAGGTATATACCTGTCGATTTTCATCAAAATTATCGAAAAATTATCGAGAAAAAGCAAAGGTATATACCTGTCGATTTTCATCAAAATTATCGAAAAATTATCAAAAAAGCAAAGGTATATACCTGTCAATTTTCACAAAATTATCGAAAAATTATCAAAAAAAGCAAAGGTATATACCTGTCGATTTTCATCAAAATTATCGAAAAATTATCGAAAAAAGCAAAGGTATATACCTGTCGATTTTCATCAAAATTATCGAAAAATTATCGAGAAAAACCAAAGGTATATACCTGTCGATTTTCATCAAAATTATCGAAAAATTATCGAGAAAAAGCAAAGGTATATACCTGTCGATTTTCATCAAAATTATCGAAAAATTATCGAAAAAAAGCAAAGGTATATACCTGTCGATTTTCATCAAAATTATCGAAAAATTATCGAGAAAAAGCAAAGGTATATACCTGTCGATTTTCATCAAAATTATCGAAAAATTATCGAGAAAAAGCAAAGGTATATATCTGTCGATTTTCATCAAAATTATCGAAAAATTATCGAAAAAAGCAAAGGTATATACCTGTCGATTTTCATCAAAATTATCGAAAAATTATCGAAAAAAGCAAAGGTATATACCTGTCGATTTTCATCAAAATTATCGAAAAATTATCGAAAAAAAGCAAAGGTATATACCTGTCGATTTTCATCAAAATTATCGAAAAATTATCGAGAAAAAGCAAAGGTATATACCTGTCAATTTCCATCAAAATTATCGAAAAATTATCGAAAAAAAGCAAAGGTATATACCTGTCGATTTTCATCAAAATTATCGAAAAATTATCGAAAAAAGCAAAGGTATATACCTGTCGATTTTCATCAAAATTATCGAAAAATTATCGAAAAAGGCAAAGGTATATACCTGTCGATTTTCATCAAAATTATCGAAAAATTATCGAAAAAAAGCAAAGGTATATACCTGTCGATTTTCATCAAAATTATCGAAAAATTATCGAGAAAAAGCAAAGGTATATACCTGTCGATTTTCATCAAAATTATCGAAAAATTATCGAAAAAAAGCAAAGGTATATACCTGTCAATTTTCATCAAAATTATCGAAAAATTATCGAAAAAAGCAAAGGTATATACCTGTCAATTTTCATCAAAATTATCGAAAAATTATCGAAAAAAGCAAAGGTATATACCTGTCAATTTTCATCAAAATTATCGAAGAATTATCGAAAAAAGCAAAGGTATATACCTGTCGATTTTCATCAAAATTATCGAAAAATTATCGAAAAAAAGCAAAGGTATATACCTGTCGATTTTCATCAAAATTATCGAAAAATTATCGAAAAAAGCAAAGGTATATACCTGTAAATTTTCATCAAAATTATCGAAAAATTATCGAAAAAAGCAAAGGTATATACCTGTCAATTTTCATCAAAATTATCGAAAAATTATCGAAAAAAGCAAAGGTATATACCTGTCGATTTTCATCAAAATTATCGAAAAATTATCGAAAAAAAGCAAAGGTATATACCTGTCGATTTTCATCAAAATTATCGAAAAATTATCGAAAAAAGCAAAGGTATATACCTGTCAATTTTCATCAAAATTATCGAAAAATTATCGAAAAAAGCAAAGGTATATACCTGTCGATTTTCATCAAAATTATCGAAAAATTATCGAAAAAAAGCAAAGGTATATACCTGTCGATTTTCATCAAAATTATCGAAAAATTATCGAAAAAAGCAAAGGTATACCTGTCGATTTTCATCAAAATTATCGAAAAATTATCGAAAAAAAGCAAAGGTATATACCTGTCAATTTTCATCAAAATTATCGAAAAATTATCGAAAAAAGCAAAGGTATATACCTGTCGATTTTCATCAAAATTATCGAAAAATTATCGAAAAAAAGCAAAGGTATATACCTGTCGATTTTCATCAAAATTATCGAAAAATTATCGAAAAAAGCAAAGGTATATACCTGTCGATTTTCATCAAAATTATCGAAAAATTATCGAAAAAAAGCAAAGGTATATACCTGTCAATTTTCATCAAAATTATCGAAAAATTATCGAAAAAAAGCAAAGGTATATACCTGTCAATTTTCATCAAAATTATCGAAAAATTATCGAAAAAAAGCAAAGGTATATACCTGTCGATTTTCATCAAAATTATCGAAAAATTATCGAAAAAAAGCAAAGGTATATGCCTGTCGATTTTCATCAAAATTATCGAAAAATTATCGAAAAAAGCAAAGGTATATACCTGTCGATTTTCATCAAAATTATCGAAAAATTATCGAAAAAAGCAAAGGTATATACCTGTCGATTTTCATCAAAATTATCGAAAAATTATCGAGAAAAACCAAAGGTATATACCTGTCGATTTTCATCAAAATTATCGAAAAATTATCGAAAAAAAGCAAAGGTATATACCTGTCGATTTTCATCAAAATTATCGAAAAATTATCGAAAAAAAGCAAAGGTATATACCTGTCAATTTTCATCAAAATTATCGAAAAATTATCGAAAAAAAGCAAAGGTATATACCTGTCAATTTTCATCAAAATTATCGAAAAATTATCGAAAAAAAGCAAAGGTATATACCTGTCGATTTTCATCAAAATTATCGAAAAATTATCGAGAAAAAGCAAAGGTATATACCTGTCGATTTTCATCAAAATTATCGAAAAATTATCGAAAAAAAGCAAAGGTATATATATACCTGTCGATTTTCATCAAAATTATCGAAAAATTATCGAAAAAAGCAAAGGTATATACCTGTCGATTTTCATCAAAATTATCGAAAAATTATCGAAAAAAAGCAAAGGTATATACCTGTCGATTTTCATCAAAATTATCGAAAAATTATCGAAAAAAGCAAAGGTATATACCTGTCGATTTTCATCAAAATTATCGAAAAATTATCGAAAAAAGCAAAGGTATATACCTGTCGATTTTCATCAAAATTATCGAAAAATTATCGAAAAAAGCAAAGGTATATACCTGTCGATTTTCATCAAAATTATCGAAAAATTATCGAGAAAAGGCAAAGGTATATACCTGTCGATTTTCATCAAAATTATCGAAAAATTATCGAAAAAAAGCAAAGGTATATACCTGTCGATTTTCATCAAAATTATCGAAAAATTATCGAAAAAAGCAAAGGTATATACCTGTCGATTTTCATCAAAATTATCGAAAAATTATCGAAAAAAGCAAAGGTATATACCTGTCGATTTTCATCAAAATTATCGAAAAATTATCGAAAAAAAGCAAAGGTATATACCTGTCGATTTTCATCAAAATTATCGAAAAATTATCTAAAAAAAGCAAAGGTATATACCTGTCGATTTTCATCAAAATTATCGAAAAATTATCGAAAAAAAGCAAAGGTATATACCTGTCAATTTTCATCAAAATTATCGAAAAATTATCGAAAAAAAGCAAAGGTATATACCTGTCAATTTTCATCAAAATTATCGAAAAATTATCGAAAAAAAGCAAAGGTATATACCTGTCGATTTTCATCAAAATTATCGAAAAATTATCGAAAAAAAGCAAAGGTATATACCTGTCAATTTTCATCAAAATTATCGAAAAATTATCGAAAAAAAGCAAAGGTATATACCTGTCGATTTTCATCAAAATTATCGAAAAATTATCGAAAAAAGCAAAGGTATATACCTGTCGATTTTCATCAAAATTATCGAAAAATTATCGAAAAAAAGCAAAGGTATATACCTGTCGATTTTCATCAAAATTATCGAAAAATTATCGAAAAAAAGCAAAGGTATATACCTGTCGATTTTCATCAAAATTATCGAAAAATTATCGAGAAAAAGCAAAGGTATATACCTGTCGATTTTCATCAAAATTATCGAAAAATTATCGAAAAAAGCAAAGGTATATACCTGTCGATTTTCATCAAAATTGTCGAAAAATTATCGAGAAAAAGCAAAGGTATATACCTGTCGATTTTCATCAAAATTATCGAAAAATTATCGAAAAAAGCAAAGGTATATACCTGTCGATTTTCATCAAAATTATCGAAAAATTATCTAAAAAAAGCAAAGGTATATACCTGTCGATTTTCATCAAAATTATCGAAAAATTATCGAAAAAAAGCAAAGGTATATACCTGTCGATTTTCATCAAAATTATCGAAAAATTATCGAAAAAAAGCAAAGGTATATACCTGTCAATTTTCATCAAAATTATCGAAAAATTATCGAAAAAAAGCAAAGGTATTTACCTGTCGATTTTCATCAAAATTATCGAAAAATTATCGAAAAAAAGCAAAGGTATATACCTGTCAATTTTCATCAAAATTATCGAAAAATTATCGAAAAAAAGCAAAGGTATATACCTGTCGATTTTCATCAAAATTATCGAAAAATTATCGAAAAAAGCAAAGGTATATACCTGTCGATTTTCATCAAAATTATCGAAAAATTATCGAAAAAAGCAAAGGTATATACCTGTCGATTTTCATCAAAATTATCGA
Organism: Leptodirus hochenwartii; assembly: GCA_947310635.1. Classification (NCBI taxonomy): domain Eukaryota; kingdom Metazoa; phylum Arthropoda; class Insecta; order Coleoptera; family Leiodidae; genus Leptodirus; species Leptodirus hochenwartii. Next base: position 49,021,868 of record OX371176.1, read on the forward strand.
AAAATTATCGAAAAAAAGCAAAGGTATATACCTGTCGATTTTCATCAAAATTATCGAAAAATTATCGAGAAAAAGCAAAGGTATATACCTGTCGATTTTCATCAAAATTATCGAAAAATTATCGAAAAAAAGCAAAGGTATATACCTGTCAATTTTCATCAAAATTATCGAAAAATTATCGAAAAAAGCAAAGGTATATACCTGTCAATTTTCATCAAAATTATCGAAAAATTATCGAAAAAAGCAAAGGTATATACCTGTCAATTTTCATCAAAATTATCGAAAAATTATCGAAAAAAGCAAAGGTATATACCTGTCGATTTTCATCAAAATTATCGAAAAATTATCGAAAAAAAGCAAAGGTATATACCTGTCAATTTTCATCAAAATTATCGAAAAATTATCGAAAAAAAGCAAAGGTATATACCTGTCGATTTTCATCAAAATTATCGAAAAATTATCGAAAAAAGCAAAGGTATATACCTGTAAATTTTCATCAAAATTATCGAAAAATTATCGAAAAAAGCAAAGGTATATACCTGTCAATTTTCATCAAAATTATCGAAAAATTATCGAAAAAAGCAAAGGTATATACCTGTCGATTTTCATCAAAATTATCGAAAAATTATCGAAAAAAAGCAAAGGTATATACCTGTCGATTTTCATCAAAATTATCGAAAAATTATCGAAAAAAGCAAAGGTATATACCTGTCAATTTTCATCAAAATTATCGAAAAATTATCGAAAAAAGGTATATACCTGTCAATTTTCATCAAAATTATCGAAAAATTATCGAAAAAAAGCAAAGGTATATACCTGTCGATTTTCATCAAAATTATCGAAAAATTATCGAAAAAAAGCAAAGGTATATACCTGTCAATTTTCACCAAAATTATCGAAAAAAAGCAAAGGTATATACCTGTCAATTTTCATCAAAATTATCGAAAAATTATCGAAAAAAAGCAAAGGTATATACCTGTCGATTTTCACCAAAATTATCAAAAAATTATCGAAAAAAGGTATATACCTGTCGATTTTCATCAAAATTATCGAAAAATTATCGAAAAAAAGCAAAGGTATATACCTGTCGATTTTCATCAAAATTATCGAAAAATTATCGAAAAAAAGCAAAGGTATATACCTGTCGATTTTTATCAAAATTATCGAAAAATTATCTAAAAAAAGCAAAGGTATATACCTGTCGATTTTCATCAAAATTATCGAAAAATTATCGAAAAAAGCAAAGGTATATACCTGTCGATTTTCATCAAAATTATCGAAAAATTATCGAAAAAAGCAAAGGTATATACCTGTCGATTTTCATCAAAATTATCAAAAAATTATCGAAAAAAAGCAAAGGTATATACCTGTCGATTTTCATCAAAATTATCGAAAAATTATCGAAAAAAAGCAAAGGTATATATATACCTGTCGATTTTCATCAAAATTATCGAAAAATTATCGAAAAAAGCAAAGGTATATACCTGTCGATTTTCATCAAAATTATCGAAAAATTATCGAAAAAAAGCAAAGGTATATACCTGTCGATTTTCACCAAAATTATCAAAAAATTATCGAAAAAAGGTATATACCTGTCGATTTTCATCAAAATTATCGAAAAATTATCGAAAAAAAGCAAAGGTATATACCTGTCGATTTTCATCAAAATTATCGAAAAATTATCGAAAAAAAGCAAAGGTATATATATACCTGTCGATTTTCATCAAAATTATCGAAAAATTATCGAAAAAAGCAAAGGTATATACCTGTCGATTTTCATCAAAATTATCGAAAAATTATCGAAAAAAAGCAAAGGTATATACCTGTCGATTTTCACCAAAATTATCAAAAAATTATCGAAAAAAGGTATATACCTGTCGATTTTCATCAAAATTATCGAAAAATTATCGAAAAAAAGCAAAGGTATATACCTGTCGATTTTCATCAAAATTATCGAAAAATTATCGAAAAAAAGCAAAGGTATATACCTGTCAATTTTCATCAAAATTATCGAAAAATTATCGAAAAAAAGCAAAGGTATATACCTGTCAATTTTCATCAAAATTATCGAAAAATTATCGAAAAAAAGCAAAGGTATATACCTGTCGATTTTCATCAAAATTATCGAAAAATTATCGAAAAAAAGCAAAGGTATATACCTGTCGATTTTCATCAAAATTATCGAAAAATTATCGAAAAAAAGCAAAGGTATATACCTGTCAATTTTCACCAAAATTATCGAAAAAAAGCAAAGGTATATACCTGTCAATTTTCATCAAAATTATCGAAAAATTATCGAAAAAAAGCAAAGGTATATACCTGTCGATTTTCACCAAAATTATCAAAAAATTATCGAAAAAAGGTATATACCTGTCGATTTTCATCAAAATTATCGAAAAATTATCGAAAAAAAGCAAAGGTATATACCTGTCAATTTTCATCAAAATTATCGAAAAATTATCGAAAAAAAGCAAAGGTATATACCTGTCAATTTTCATCAAAATTATCGAAAAATTATCGAAAAAAAGCAAAGGTATATACCTGTCGATTTTCATCAAAATTATCGAAAAATTATCGAAAAAAAGCAAAGGTATATACCTGTCAATTTTCATCAAAATTATCGAAAAATTATCGAAAAAAAGCAAAGGTATATACCTGTCAATTTTCATCAAAATTATCGAAAAATTATCGAAAAAAAGCAAAGGTATATACCTGTCGATTTTCATCAAAATTATCGAAAAATTATCGAAAAAAAGCAAAGGTATATACCTGTCAATTTTCATCAAAATTATCGAAAAATTATCGAAAAAAAGCAAAGGTATATACCTGTCAATTTTCATCAAAATTATCGAAAAATTATCGAAAAAAAGCAAAGGTATATACCTGTCGATTTTCATCAAAATTATCGAAAAATTATCGAAAAAAAGCAAAGGTATATACCTGTCAATTTTCACCAAAATTATCGAAAAAAAGCAAAGGTATATACCTGTCAATTTTCATCAAAATTATCGAAAAATTATCGAAAAAAAGCAAAGGTATATACCTGTCGATTTTCACCAAAATTATCAAAAAATTATCGAAAAAAGGTATATACCTGTCGATTTTCATCAAAATTATCGAAAAATTATCGAAAAAAAGCAAAGGTATATACCTGTCAATTTTCATCAAAATTATCGAAAAATTATCGAAAAAAAGCAAAGGTATATACCTGTCGATTTTCATCAAAATTATCGAAAAATTATCGAAAAAAAGCAAAGGTATATACCTGTCAATTTTCATCAAAATTATCGAAAAATTATCGAAAAAAAGCAAAGGTATATACCTGTCAATTTTCATCAAAATTATCGAAAAATTATCGAAAAAAAGCAAAGGTATATACCTGTCGATTTTCATCAAAATTATCGAAAAATTATCGAAAAAAAGCAAAGGTATATACCTGTCAATTTTCACCAAAATTATCGAAAAAAAGCAAAGGTATATACCTGTCAATTTTCATCAAAATTATCGAAAAATTATCGAAAAAAAGCAAAGGTATATACCTGTCGATTTTTATCAAAATTATCGAAAAATTATCGAAAAAAGCAAAGGTATATACCTGTCGATTTTCATCAAAATTATCGAAAAATTATCGAAAAAAAGCAAAGGTATATACCTGTCGATTTTTATCAAAATTATCGAAAAATTATCGAAAAAAGCAAAGGTATATACCTGTCGATTTTCATCAAAATTATCGAAAAATTATCGAAAAAAAGCAAAGGTATATACCTGTCGATTTTCATCAAAATTATCGAAAAATTATCGAAAAAAGCAAAGGTATATACCTGTCGATTTTCATCAAAATTATCGAAAAATTATCGAAAAAAAGCAAAGGTATATACCTGTCGATTTTCATCAAAATTATCGAAAAATTATCGAAAAAACGCAAAGGTATATACCTGTCGATTTTCATCAAAATTATCGAAAAATTATCGAAAAAAGCAAAGGTATATACCTGTCGATTTTCATCAAAATTATCGAAAAATTATCGAAAAAAAGCAAAGGTATATACCTGTCGATTTTCATCAAAATTATCGAAAAATTATCGAAAAAAAGCAAAGGTATATACCTGTCGATTTTTATCAAAATTATCGAAAAATTATCGAAAAAAGCAAAGGTATATACCTGTCGATTTTCATCAAAATTATCGAAAAATTATCGAAAAAAAGCAAAGGTATATACCTGTCGATTTTCATCAAAATTATCGAAAAATTATCGAAAAAACGCAAAGGTATATACCTGTCGATTTTCATCAAAATTATCGAAAAATTATCGAAAAAAGCAAAGGTATATACCTGTCGATTTTCATCAAAATTATCGAAAAATTATCGAAAAAAGCAAAGGTATATACCTGTCGATTTTCATCAAAATTATCGAAAAATTATCGAAAAAAGCAAAGGTATATACCTGTCGATTTTCATCAAAATTATCGAAAAATTATCGAAAAAAAGCAAAGGTATATACCTGTCGATTTTCATCAAAATTATCGAAAAATTATCGAAAAAAAGCAAAGGTATATATATACCTGTCGATTTTCATCAAAATTATCGAAAAATTATCGAAAAAAGCAAAGGTATATACCTGTCGATTTTCATCAAAATTATCGAAAAATTATCGAAAAAAAGCAAAGGTATATACCTGTCGATTTTCATCAAAATTATCGAAAAATTATCGAAAAAAGCAAAGGTATATACCTGTCGATTTTCATCAAAATTATCGAAAAATTATCGAGAAAAAGCAAAGGTATATACCTGTCGATTTTCATCAAAATTATCGAAAAATTATCGAAAAAAAGCAAAGGTATATACCTGTCAATTTTCATCAAAATTATCGAAAAATTATCGAAAAAAAGCAAAGGTATATACCTGTCAATTTTCATCAAAATTATCGAAAAATTATCGAAAAAAAGCAAAGGTATATACCTGTCGATTTTCATCAAAATTATCGAAAAATTATCGAAAAAAGCAAAGGTATATACCTGTCGATTTTCATCAAAATTATCGAAAAATTATCGAAAAAAGCAAAGGTATATACCTGTCGATTTTCATCAAAATTATCGAAAAATTATCGAAAAAAGCAAAGGTATATACCTGTCGATTTTCATCAAAATTATCGAAAAATTATCGAAAAAAGCAAAGGTATATACCTGTCGATTTTCATCAAAATTATCGAAAAATTATCGAAAAAAAGCAAAGGTATATACCTGTCAATTTTCATCAAAATTATCGAAAAATTATCGAAAAAAAGCAAAGGTATATACCTGTCGATTTTCATCAAAATTATCGAAAAATTATCGAAAAAAGCAAAGGTATATACCTGTCGATTTTCATCAAAATTATCGAAAAATTATCGAGAAAAAGCAAAGGTATATACCTGTCGATTTTCATCAAAATTATCGAAAAATTATCGAAAAAAGCAAAGGTATATACCTGTCGATTTTCATCAAAATTATCGAAAAATTATCGAAAAAAGCAAAGGTATATACCTGTCGATTTTCATCAAAATTATCGAAAAATTATCGAGAAAAAGCAAAGGTATATACCTGTCGATTTTCATCAAAATTATCGAAAAATTATCGAAAAAAAGCAAAGGTATATACCTGTCGATTTTCATCAAAATTATCGAAAAATTATCGAAAAAAAGCAAAGGTATATACCTGTCGATTTTCATCAAAATTATCGAAAAATTATCGAAAAAAGCAAAGGTATATACCTGTCGATTTTCATCAAAATTATCGAAAAATTATCGAAAAAAGCAAAGGTATATACCTGTCGATTTTCATCAAAATTATCGAAAAATTATCGAAAAAAAGCAAAGGTATATACCTGTCGATTTTCATCAAAATTATCGAAAAATTATCGAAAAAAGCAAAGGTATATACCTGTCGATTTTCATCAAAATTATCGAAAAATTATCGAGAAAAAGCAAAGGTATATACCTGTCGATTTTCATCAAAATTATCGAAAAATTATCGAAAAAAAGCAAAGGTATATACCTGTCGATTTTCATCAAAATTATCGAAAAATTATCGAAAAAAAGCAAAGGTATATACCTGTCGATTTTCATCAAAATTATCGAAAAATTATCGAAAAAAGCAAAGGTATATACCTGTCGATTTTCATCAAAATTATCGAAAAATTATCGAAAAAAGCAAAGGTATATACCTGTCGATTTTCATCAAAATTATCGAAAAATTATCGAAAAAAGCAAAGGTATATACCTGTCGATTTTCATCAAAATTATCGAAAAATTATCGAGAAAAAGCAAAGGTATATACCTGTCGATTTTCATCAAAATTATCGAAAAATTATCGAAAAAAAGCAAAGGTATATACCTGTCAATTTTCATCAAAATTATCGAAAAATTATCGAAAAAAAGCAAAGGTATATACCTGTCAATTTTCATCAAAATTATCGAAAAATTATCGAAAAAAAGCAAAGGTATATACCTGTCGATTTTCATCAAAATTATCGAAAAATTATCGAAAAAAGCAAAGGTATATACCTGTCGATTTTCATCAAAATTATCGAAAAATTATCGAAAAAAGCAAAGGTATATACCTGTCGATTTTCATCAAAATTATCGAAAAATTATCGAAAAAAGCAAAGGTATATACCTGTCGATTTTCATCAAAATTATCGAAAAATTATCGAAAAAAGCAAAGGTATATACCTGTCGATTTTCATCAAAATTATCGAAAAATTATCGAAAAAAAGCAAAGGTATATACCTGTCAATTTTCATCAAAATTATCGAAAAATTATCGAAAAAAAGCAAAGGTATATACCTGTCGATTTTCATCAAAATTATCGAAAAATTATCGAAAAAAGCAAAGGTATATACCTGTCGATTTTCATCAAAATTATCGAAAAATTATCGAAAAAAAGCAAAGGTATATACCTGTCAATTTTCATCAAAATTATCGAAAAATTATCGAAAAAAAGCAAAGGTATATACCTGTCGATTTTCATCAAAATTATCGAAAAATTATCGAAAAAAGCAAAGGTATATACCTGTCGATTTTCATCAAAATTATCGAAAAATTATCGAAAAAAGCAAAGGTATATACCTGTCGATTTTCATCAAAATTATCGAAAAATTATCGAAAAAAGCAAAGGTATATACCTGTCGATTTTCATCAAAATTATCGAAAAATTATCGAAAAAAGCAAAGGTATATACCTGTCGATTTTCATCAAAATTATCGAAAAATTATCGAAAAAAAGCAAAGGTATATACCTGTCAATTTTCATCAAAATTATCGAAAAATTATCGAAAAAAAGCAAAGGTATATACCTGTCGATTTTCATCAAAATTATCGAAAAATTATCGAAAAAAGCAAAGGTATATACCTGTCGATTTTCATCAAAATTATCGAAAAATTATCGAGAAAAAGCAAAGGTATATACCTGTCGATTTTCATCAAAATTATCGAAAAATTATCGAAAAAAGCAAAGGTATATACCTGTCGATTTTCATCAAAATTATCGAAAAATTATCGAAAAAAGCAAAGGTATATACCTGTCGATTTTCATCAAAATTATCGAAAAATTATCGAGAAAAAGCAAAGGTATATACCTGTCGATTTTCATCAAAATTATCGAAAAATTATCGAAAAAAAGCAAAGGTATATACCTGTCGATTTTCATCAAAATTATCGAAAAATTATCGAAAAAAGCAAAGGTATATACCTGTCGATTTTCATCAAAATTATCGAAAAATTATCGAAAAAAGCAAAGGTATATACCTGTCGATTTTCATCAAAATTATCGAAAAATTATCGAAAAAAAGCAAAGGTATATACCTGTCGATTTTCATCAAAATTATCGAAAAATTATCGAAAAAAGCAAAGGTATATACCTGTCGATTTTCATCAAAATTATCGAAAAATTATCGAGAAAAAGCAAAGGTATATACCTGTCGATTTTCATCAAAATTATCGAAAAATTATCGAAAAAAAGCAAAGGTATATACCTGTCGATTTTCATCAAAATTATCGAAAAATTATCGAAAAAAAGCAAAGGTATATACCTGTCGATTTTCATCAAAATTATCGAAAAATTATCGAAAAAAGCAAAGGTATATACCTGTCGATTTTCATCAAAATTATCGAAAAATTATCGAAAAAAGCAAAGGTATATACCTGTCGATTTTCATCAAAATTATCGAAAAATTATCGAAAAAAGCAAAGGTATATACCTGTCGATTTTCATCAAAATTATCGAAAAATTATCGAAAAAAAGCAAAGGTATATACCTGTCGATTTTCATCAAACTTATCGAAAAATTATCGAAAAAAGCAAAGGTATATACCTGTCGATTTTCATCAAAATTATCGAAAAATTATCGAGAAAAAGCAAAGGTATATACCTGTCGATTTTCATCAAAATTATCGAAAAATTATCGAAAAAAGCAAAGGTATATACCTGTCAATTTTCATCAAAATTATCGAAAAATTATCGAAAAAAAGCAAAGGTATTTACCTGTCGATTTTCATCAAAATTATCGAAAAATTATCGAAAAAAGCAAAGGTATATACCTGTCGATTTTCATCAAAATTATCGAAAAATTATCGAGAAAAAGCAAAGGTATATACCTGTCGATTTTCATCAAAATTATCGAAAAATTATCGAAAAAAGCAAAGGTATATACCTGTCGATTTTCATCAAAATTATCGAAAAATTATCGAAAAAAAGCAAAGGTATATACCTGTCGATTTTCATCAAAATTATCGAAAAATTATCGAAAAAAAGCAAAGGTATATACCTGTCGATTTTCATCAAAATTATCGAAAAATTATCGAAAAAAAGCAAAGGTATATACCTGTCGATTTTCATCAAAATTATCGAAAAATTATCGAAAAAAAGCAAAGGTATATACCTGTCGATTTTCATCAAAATTATCGAAAAATTATCGAAAAAAGCAAAGGTATATACCTGTCGATTTTCATCAAAATTATCGAAAAATTATCGAAAAAAGCAAAGGTATATACCTGTCGATTTTCATCAAAATTATCGAAAAATTATCGAAAAAAAGCAAAGGTATATACCTGTCGATTTTCATCAAAATTATCGAAAAAATATCGAAAAAAGCAAAGGTATATACCTGTCGATTTTCATCAAAATTATCGAAAAATTATCGAGAAAAAGCAAAGGTATATACCTGTCGATTTTCATCAAAATTATCGAAAAATTATCGAAAAAAGCAAAGGTATATACCTGTCGATTTTCATCAAAATTATCGAAAAATTATCGAAAAAAAGCAAAGGTATATACCTGTCGATTTTCATCAAAATTATCGAAAAATTATCGAAAAAAGCAAAGGTATATACCTGTCGATTTTCATCAAAATTATCGAAAAATTATCGAAAAAAAGCAAAGGTATATACCTGTCGATTTTCATCAAAATTATCGAAAAATTATCGAAAAAAGCAAAGGTATATACCTGTCGATTTTCATCAAAATTATCGAAAAATTATCGAAAAAAAGCAAAGGTATATACCTGTCGATTTTCATCAAAATTATCGAAAAATTATCGAAAAAAAGCAAAGGTATATACCTGTCGATTTTCATCAAAATTATCGAAAAATTATCGAAAAAAGCAAAGGTATATACCTGTCGATTTTCATCAAAATTATCGAAAAATTATCGAAAAAAAGCAAAGGTATATACCTGTCGATTTTCATCAAAATTATCGAAAAATTATCGAAAAAAGCAAAGGTATATACCTGTCGATTTTCATCAAAATTATCGAAAAATTATCGAGAAAAAGCAAAGGTATATACCTGTCGATTTTCATCAAAATTATCGAAAAATTATCGAAAAAAAGCAAAGGTATATACCTGTCGATTTTCATCAAAATTATCGAAAAATTATCGAAAAAAGCAAAGGTATATACCTGTCGATTTTCATCAAAATTATCGAAAAATTATCGAAAAAAGCAAAGGTATATACCTGTCGATTTTCATCAAAATTATCGAAAAATTATCGAAAAAAGCAAAGGTATATACCTGTCGATTTTCGTCAAAATTATCGAAAAATTATCGAAAAAAAGCAAAGGTATATACCTGTCGATTTTCATCAAAATTATCGAAAAATTATCGAAAAAAGCAAAGGTATATACCTGTCGATTTTCATCAAAATTATCGAAAAATTATCGAAAAAAAGCAAAGGTATATACCTGTCGATTTTCATCAAAATTATCGAAAAATTATCGAAAAAAGCAAAGGTATATACCTGTCGATTTTCATCAAAATTATCGAAAAATTATCGAAAAAAAGCAAAGGTATATACCTGTCGATTTTCATCAAAATTATCGAAAAATTATCGAAAAAAGCAAAGGTATATACCTGTCGATTTTCATCAAAATTATCGAAAAATTATCGAGAAAAAGCAAAGGTATATACCTGTCGATTTTCATCAAAATTATCGAAAAATTATCGAAAAAAAGCAAAGGTATATACCTGTCGATTTTCATCAAAATTATCGAAAAATTATCGAAAAAAGCAAAGGTATATACCTGTCGATTTTCATCAAAATTATCGAAAAATTATCGAAAAAAGCAAAGGTATATACCTGTCGATTTTCATCAAAATTATCGAAAAATTATCGAAAAAAGCAAAGGTATATACCTGTCGATTTTCGTCAAAATTATCGAAAAATTATCGAAAAAAGCAAAGGTATATACCTGTCGATTTTCATCAAAATTATCGAAAAATTATCGAAAAAAGCAGAGGTATATACCTGTCGATTTTCATCAAAATTATCGAAAAATTATCGAAAAAAAGCAAAGGTATATACCTGTCAATTTTCATCAAAATTATCGAAAAATTATCGAAAAAAAGCAAAGGTATATACCTGTCGATTTTCATCAAAATTATCGAAAAATTATCGAAAAAAAGCAAAGGTATATACCTGTCGATTTTCATCAAAATTATCGAAAAATTATCGAGAAAAAGCAAAGGTATATACCTGTCAATTTTCATCAAAATTATCGAAAAATTATCGAAAAAAAGCAAAGGTATATACCTGTCGATTTTCATCAAAATTATCGAAAAATTATCGAAAAAAGCAAAGGTATATACCTGTCGATTTTCATCAAAATTATCGAAAAATTATCGAAAAAAAGCAAAGGTATATACCTGTCGATTTTCATCAAAATTATCGAAAAATTATCGAAAAAAAGCAAAGGTATATACCTGTCGATTTTCATCAAAATTATCGAAAAATTATCGAGAAAAAGCAAAGGTATATACCTGTCGATTTTCATCAAAATTATCGAAAAATTATCGAAAAAAAGCAAAGGTATATACCTGTCGATTTTCATCAAAATTATCGAAAAATTATCGAAAAAAAGCAAAGGTATATACCTGTCAATTTTCATCAAAATTATCGAAAAATTATCGAGAAAAAGCAAAGGTATATACCTGTCGATTTTCATCAAAATTATCGAAAAATTATCGAAAAAAAGCAAAGGTATATACCTGTCGATTTTCATCAAAATTATCGAAAAATTATCGAAAAAAGCAAAGGTATATACCTGTAGATTTTCATCAAAATTATCGAAAAATTATCGAAAAAAGCAAAGGTATATACCTGTCGATTTTCATCAAAATTATCGAAAAATTATCGAAAAAAAGCAAAGGTATATACCTGTCAATTTTCATCAAAATTATCGAAAAATTATCGAAAAAAAGCAAAGGTATATACCTGTCGATTTTCATCAAAATTATCGAAAAATTATCGAAAAAAAGCAAAGGTATATACCTGTCGATTTTCATCAAAATTATCGAAAAATTATCGAGAAAAAGCAAAGGTATATACCTGTCGATTTTCATCAAAATTATCGAAAAATTATCGAGAAAAAGCAAAGGTATATACCTGTCGATTTTCATCAAAATTATCGAAAAATTATCGAAAAAAGCAAAGGTATATACCTGTCGATTTTCATCAAAATTATCGAAAAATTATCGAAAAAAAGCAAAGGTATATACCTGTCGATTTTCATCAAAATTATCGAAAAATTATCGAAAAAAAGCAAAGGTATATACCTGTCGATTTTCATCAAAATTATCGAAAAATTATCGAAAAAAAGCAAAGGTATATACCTGTCGATTTTCATCAAAATTATCGAAAAATTATCGAGAAAAAGCAAAGGTATATACCTGTCGATTTTCATCAAAATTATCGAAAAATTATCGAGAAAAAGCAAAGGTATATACCTGTCGATTTTCATCAAAATTATCGAAAAATTATCGAAAAAAGCAAAGGTATATACCTGTCGATTTTCATCAAAATTATCGAAAAATTATCGAAAAAAAGCAAAGGTATATACCTGTCGATTTTCATCAAAATTATCGAAAAATTATCGAAAAAAAGCAAAGGTATATACCTGTCGATTTTCATCAAAATTATCGAAAAATTATCGAAAAAAGCAAAGGTATATACCTGTCGATTTTCAACAAAATTATCGAAAAATTATCGAAAAAAAGCAAAGGTATATACCTGTCGATTTTCATCAAAATTATCGAAAAATTATCGAAAAAAAGCAAAGGTATATACCTGTCGAATTTCATCAAAATTATCGAAAAATTATCGAAAAAAGCAAAGGTATATACCTGTCGATTTTCATCAAAATTATCGAAAAATTATCGAAAAAAAGCAAAGGTATATACCTGTCGATTTTCATCAAAATTATCGAAAAATTATCGAAAAAAGCAAAGGTATATACCTGTCGATTTTCATCAAAATTATCGAAAAATTATCTAAATGCGCCCCCCCCAAATTGAAATGGCACGAGCCGCCACTGATTTAAACCTAGACGATATATCTATATATACGTGTCACGGCACACGGAAATATATTCGCCAACTTTTCGTACGAACAAACGCAGCCATTTGTTTTATGTAAATACATATCGAAAACTCGGTCGTTTATTATTCGATTTCGCCTCGGCTCGGATGTTTTGGTGTGCCGTTGTTCGCTTGTTCCGATATTCTATTCAGATGCGCAACTCTGTGTCTATGTTATTATGGCGATGTTATCCTGTTGTTCCCCGTTGATCCCTTCGCTGCACCTATTACCGTTACCGCTATTCACCTGCCAACGGGACAGCCCAATAACCAGATATTTATATTATCTTCTCCGCATTTATATTGGAAATATGTTCAGTGTTCGACCGTGATTTAAATATACATGTCCGGTATAGATATTAAGGCTTGGCTATTTCACCCATGAATCGTTCAATTTGAACTATTCACCCAAAGTGAACGATTCGTATTCAGTATTCCCTATACCGAATTATATATTATCAAACGAATTATTCACATTCAGTACTGTAATTTGTATATTGCGAATTGCATCGCTGATACTCAAGCATAAGATAATTGTAAAACAATCGGGGTATTAACACGAATCTTATTTAATCTAACAGTATGATTTAGTTTAACAGAATCTAACTGTCTAGTCTACAATACAAATAAACTTATTCGAGCGCAATAAATGTAAATTAACGTAAGTTTATTAATACTAATTAAATATCATATTAATATTATTTTTATGACATTAGAAATTCTATTTTACAACTAAGTTAAAAAAATTATATATTTGCTTTGTGGTGAAATTATTACAACAAAATGCCCAACACGAACTAGCCAAATTTGGGTTTTGTAATTTGCCCAAACCTTATAGATATTATATATATATAAATATATAATAAATAATAAAAAATATATTGGAAATATTATAAAATATAATTGATTTTAAGAAGGTACGTTATCTTTTTTTTAAATTATCACTACGGTGTTAAATAATATATAGAATATCACCCAAATATCGTAATAATAATAATAATAATAATAACCTGGTATTTATAGGTATTTATACCTAATTTAAATGAACAAATTTGAATAGGATGACTTATTGCGTAAATATGCTCGGCTACAGCACTTTTATCTTTTCCATTTAATTTGAAATGAGCTAAATGCTCCTTAAAATCTAGATTCAATTGGAAGTTTGGAAGGGAATAAATTTATCGAAACAAAACATCATTTCTAATCTAACGCCTTCTTGATTCTAACATTTTTAAACACGCGTTTTAATTTCCACTACCTATTAGCTCACTCACGTAATTATTATAGCAAATGATTTATCCAATTACAATTACATCTCCAATTTATTTCAAATCCAGATTGCTATCACCTACCAACAAAACTAGCTGTACTCAAGCGCATTGTTGTCACTTTAATTCAGCCTGAAAATAATTCATATTAATTGTGCAGTACGTTCGCTACTAACATAAACATACAGTCGCTGTATTGAGATTCTGATATGAAATTGAAGCCATTTAACAAGGTCCCCTTAGATGATAATAAATGCACCCGCACTGTAATAAATGCATTTAGTCAACCAAGCAGCACTCTATATTTATTGAACGGTATAAACCAGCGGATCCAAAAATGGTTTACTCTTTTTTACTCAACTTTCTATTACAAAAATATAATAACAATTGCGAAATATAAATGCAATTTTAAAATTATGAAGTTATCTTGGTTTTTTAAGAATAACTTCGTAATTGTGGCATCTATGGCAAAACTGATTATAATAAAACATGATAAGAATATAATATTCTATAGCTTTTGTTTGAAGAATTTTTTCATTTTTAATCCACAATTAAAGATATACTCTTTAAAACGTATGAACACATCCATAAATTTACGCGTAAACTAAACTAGATAAATCAGAATTTCTAAGCAGTACTACGTAACATTTTTGAGTGAAATATTTACCGGTAAAAATTATATACTTCAATGATCAAGAGACCATTTGAAGAATAAAGGAATATTGAATTCAGCAAAAAAATTTTGCAATTTTTTATTTGACCAGTTAGAATTTCCGAAGGAATTTTACTACGCTGTATTACTTTACAAAAAAAAATTTATATTTGGCACAATATTAGTTTCTTAGGTGATCAATCATAATTTACATATATTTTTATTAAATCAACAAAGTGTCGAAAATTATCTTCGAAATTTTTTTTACAGTGAATGATTAAATTGCAATTAATTCCATTCCAGAAGAGTTACCAATATATTTTTTTAATATATAAAAATTGGTAGCCACTGTGTTATTTATGTACCAACTACGTTAACGTTGTGCCCAAAACAAATGCTATTTGTTTATTTGCTAGCGAAAGTTGGAACCAAACAAAATTATGTAGGTATTTTAATCTGAAGGAATTTTACTATGCAAAAAAGATGTATATATTTTTTCTTAGGTGCTCAATCATAATCTACACATATCTTGATTAAATCATCGAAAATTATCTTCGAATTTGTAAATACAACACAATAGGACCTATTTAGCGAAAGTTGTAACCAAACAAAATTATGTAGGTATTTTAATTTTAATCATATCAGTGATTATATAAAATAATATTTTCATATACACCACTGTAAAAATGACACAATTTTAAACGATCATTTAGTTTATACGTAATTGTATAACTAATTTGTAAAATTCCATTTAGGTTAAAAACGGCGACTAAAAATATTATTTCGACATCAAAAAAAAAAATTTAATATAAAAGTTTGTCCTGCCCTTATACCATCCAAATCTAACATCTAAGAGTCCTGACTCTATAGCAATGTTAAGCCTGGTGATGTTTGTATGTATACAGAGAGAGCAAATGCAGATATTACACGTTCGATGTCCCTCGGGAGTTTTGCGGGAGCTATTACTGGGCATTAACACCGTCTGTTAGGTCCATCTGTTAATTTCTGGCACCCTCCTCCTCGTGCGGCCCTTCAATGTGATATATATGGTCGGCCTGTCCATAAATCCATCCATGTAGTTATTAGAAGTTTGTTTCTCGTGCAAAAATATTGTAGCGAGAATGTTCTTTTATCGGATTGAGCGACTGAGCAGCGTCTTGGAAACATATGATTAAAAAGCGAAATAAAACTTTGAGATTGATAAAAAAAAATTGTAAACGACTTTTGTCAGATTATTGCTGATAACGAGCATTAGATCATTTATCGCCCATAAAGGCTTAAAGTATATATTATCAATTCAAATTTCTTTGATGAAATATTTCATTTCGATCTAAAAAATTCATATATTTTATGAATTTTTTTTTTTAATTAAATAATGACAGCCTATAAAATCCATGTCCAGACTAAATACTGACGCAGAACGAAAATTTTCTTTTATGACAATTTTCTTTTCGATTTCAAAAATTTACATATTTTATGATTTTTTTTTTAAATTAAATGACAGTTTTTAAAATCCATGTCCAGACTAAATACTGGCGCAGAACGAAAAATTTCGTTGATGACAATTTTCTTTTCGATTTCAAAAATTCATATATTTTATTAACTTTTTTTTAAAATTAAATAATGACAGCCTATAAAATCCATGTCCAGACTAAATACTGACGTAAAACGAAAATTTTCTTTTATGACAATTTTCTTTTCGATTTCAAAAATTTACATATTTTATGATTTTTTTTTTTTAATTAAATGACAGTTTTTAAAATCCATGTCCAGACTAAATACTGACGCAGAACGAAAAATTTCGTTGATGACAATTTTCTTTTCGATTTCAAAAATTCATATATTTTATAAACTCTTTTTAAAAATTAAATGATGACAGCCTATAAAATCCATGTCCAGACTAAATACTGACGCAGAACGAAAATTTTCTTTTCGATTTCAAAAATTTACATATTTTATGATTTTTTTTTTAAATTAAATGACAGTTTTTCAAATCCATGTCCAGACTAAATACTGACGCAGAACGATAAATTTCGTTCATGACAATTTTCTTTTCGATTTCAAAAATTCATATATTTTATAAACTTTTTTTAAAAATTAAATAATGACAGCCTATAAAATGCATGTCCAGACTAAGTACTGACGCAGAACGAAAATTTTCTTTTATGACAATTTTCTTTTCGATTTCAAAAATTTACATATTTTATGATTTTTTTTTTAAATTAAATGACAGTTTTTCAAATCCATGTCCAGACTAAATACTGACGCAGAACGATAAATTTCGTTCATGACAATTTTCTTTTCGATTTCAAAAATTCATATATTTTATAAACTTTTTTTAAAAATTAAATAATGACAGCCTATAAAATGCATGCCAGACTAAGTACTGACGCAGAACGAAAATTTTCTTTTATGACAATTTTCTTTTCGATTTCAAAAATTTACATATTTTATGATTTTTTTTTTAAATTAAATGACAGTTTTTCAAATCCATGTCCAGACTAAATACTGACGCAGAACGATAAATTTCGTTCATGACAATTTTCTTTTCGATTTCAAAAATTCATATATTTTATAAACTTTTTTTAAAAATTAAATAATGACAGCCTATAAAATGCATGTCCAGACTAAGTACTGACGCAGAACGAAAATTTTCTTTTATGACAATTTTCTTTTCGATTTCAAAAATTTACATATTTTATGATTTTTTTTTTAAATTAAATGACAGTTTTTCAAATCCATGTCCAGACTAAATACTGACGCAGAACGATAAATTTCGTTCATGACAATTTTCTTTTCGATTTCAAAAATTCATATATTTTATAAACTTTTTTTAAAAATTAAATAATGACAGCCTATAAAATGCATGTCCAGACTAAGTACTGACGCAGAACGAAAATTTTCTTTTATGACAATTTTCTTTTCGATTTCAAAAATTTACATATTTTATGATTTTTTTTTTAAATTAAATGACAGTTTTTAAAATCCATATCCAGACTAAATACTGACGCAGAACGATAAATTTCGTTGATGGCAATTTTCTTTTCGATTTCAAAAATTCATATATTTTATAAACTTTTTTTTAAAATTAAATAATGACGGCCTATAAAATCCATGTCCAGACTAAATACTAACGCAGAACGATAAATTTCATTAATGAAAAATTTCTTTTCGATTTCAAAAATTCATATATTTTATAAACTTTTTTTTAAAATTAAATAATGACAGCCTATAAAATCCATGTCCAGACGAAATACTGACGCAGAACGAAAATTTTCTTTTATGACAATTTTCTTTTCGATTTCAAAAATTTACATATTTTATGATTTTTTTTTTTAAATTAAATGACAGTTTTTAAAATCCATGTCCAGACTAAATACTGACGCAGAACGATAAATTTCGTTGATGACAATTTTCTTTTCGATTTCAAAAATTCATATATTTTATAAACTCTTTTTAAAAATTAAATGATGACAGCCTATAAAATCCATGTCCAGACTAAATACTGACGCAGAACGATAAATTTCGTTGATGACAATTTTCTTTTCGATTTCAAAAATTCATATATTTTATAAACTTTTTTAAAAATTAAATAATGACGGCCTATAAAATCCATGTCCAGACTAAATACTGACGCAGAACAATAAATTTCATTAATGAAAAATTTCTTTTCGATTTCAAAAATTCATATATTTTATAAACTTTAAAAAAAAATTAAATAATGACAGCCTATAAAATCCATGTCCAGACGAAATACTGACGCAGAACGAAAAATTTCTTTGATGTAAATTTTCATTTCGTGTTCAAAAATTCATATATTTTATGATTTTTTTAAAATTAAATGACAACCTTTAAAATCCACGTCCAGACTAAATACTGAAGCAGAACGAAAAATATTTTTGATGAAAAATTTCATTTCAATTTCAAAAATTCACATATTTTATTAAAAAAAAATTTAAATTAAATGACAGTCTTTAAAATCCATGTCCAGACTAAATACTGACGCAGAACGAAAAATTTCTATGATGAAAATTTTCATTTCGATTTCAAAAATTTACATATTTTATGATTTTTTTTTTTTAATTAAATGACAGCCTTTATGTCCAGACTAAATACTGACGAAAAAAGAAAAATTTCTTTCATGAATATTTTCGTTTCGGTTTCAAAAATGCACACATTTCATAATTATTATTTTTTAATTTTTTTATATGACAACCTTTAAAATCCATGTCCACACTAAATACTGACAAAAAACGAAAAATTTCTTTGATGATAAATTTCATTTCGATTTCAAAAATTCACATATTTTATAATTTTATTAAAAATTAAATGAAAGCCTTTAAAAACTACATCCAGACTAAATACGGACGCAGAACGAAAAATCGTGCTTCTTTTTTCAAAGTGGTTCAAATGGTAACTTCATATACAGGAATTGGCTGCGTCGATTTGAATGGATGAATAAGGGTCTGCAGAATGGTTTTTGATGAAGTGGAAATTGCATGAGGGTAAGGGAGAGTGAAGGATATTCTCATGTTTTGCCTTTGTATGTCACACTACATGTCTAATTAAAATGTATACGCACTGTTTTGACACACCCATCTCCATTAAATTGTGACCATGGGTACGATTGACAGGGGGGGACCTAATATTTTTTTAATATCTTATTTACTAAATAGATTTTACTAAATATTTTTTCTAGCCCTAATATTTAGCCCATGTCATTCATACGGGTGCTAAAAATATTTTTTACATTGTATATTTAAAGAATTTATTTTATATGTACATAAAACCAAAGGGTAACATTATATGTGATAAGCAGGGTAGGGAACTCACAGAAAATAAGGAAAAAGCTAGAAGATGGAAGGAGTATCTTGAAGATTTATATAAAGGTAGGCAGGACATGGAGGAGCTAGAAAATGTGGAACAGATAGATGAGGATGACTTAGGTCCTAGCATACTTAGGTCAGAGTTTCATAGAGCATTAAATGATTTACGGAATAACAAAGCAGCGGGGATTGATATGATACCAGCCGAATTAATAAAACACGCAGGGGAAAAAATGCAGGAGCGATTATACAGGTTAGTTTGTAAAATATATGAGAAGGGAGAAGTACCACAGGATTTTCAGCGTAGTAGAATAGTAACAATGCCGAAGAAAATAGGAGCTAATTTGTGTGAGAACTATAGGACCATCAGCCTACTATCACATGCATCGAAGATATTGTTAAAGATTATTTATAGGAGATTAGAAAATAAAGTAGAGGAAAGGCTAGGAGAAGATCAGTTTGGTTTTAGGAAAAACAGAGGGACGAGAGAGGCGATTCTAGCACTAAGAACGGTAGTAGAAAAAAGAAAGAGGGTAGGAAAGGTAACTTGCATAGCTTTTGTAGACTTAGAAAAGGCATTTGACAATGTAGATTGGGACATAATGTTTAGAATTTTAAAAGAAACGGGTATAGATTATAAGGATAGGAGAATAATTTTTAATTTATATAAACACCAAACTGCCTTAGTTAGAATTGAGGGGGAAGAAGAGGTAGCAAAAATAGGGAAGGGAGTTCGGCAGGGATGTACACTTTCACCGTTATTATTTAATCTATATATAGAAGATGCAATAAACAAAGTAAAAGAAGAGTATAGTGTAGGTGTGAATCTACAGGGAGAGAAAATATATATGCTGAGATTCGCCGACGATATAGCTATATTGGAAGAAGGCGAAAAGAATTTAGAAAGGGTATTGAATGGTATGCAGGCAGTATTGACTAGGGATTTTAACATGAAAATAAATATAGGTAAAACTAAAGTGATGAGGTGTGACAAAAAGGAATGCAGTAGAAAAATGAGGATCACAATAGGAGATAATAGAATCGAAGAAGTGTCAGATTTTTATTATTTAGGCAGTAGAATCACAAAAGATAATCGAAGCAAGGTAGATATAAAGTGTAGGATAGCACAGGGTAGGAAGGCATTCGTAGAAAAAGAACAGATTTTAAGATCAAATATTGACTTGGGTATTAGAAAAAGATTACTGAAGGTATATGTTTGGAGTGTAGCACTGTACGGGTGTGAGGCGTGGACTATAGGAAAGGAAGAGAAGCGTAGATTAGAAGCACTTGAAATGTGGTGTTATAGGAGGATGATGAGGATTGGTTGGGAAGATAAAGTAACAAATGAAGCTGTACTAGAGTTAGTAGGGGAGAAGAGAAGTATTTGGAGAGTGTTACAGCGTAGGAGAGACAGATTAGTAGGGCATATTCTTAGGCATGGGGGGATTATGCAATTGATCATAGAAGGTAGAGTGGAGGGAAAGAGAGGGGTAGGTAGGCCTAGATTGGAGTATGTGAGTCAGATAGTTGAAGACGTTGAGATGAATAGCTATAGGGAGATGAAGGGATTAGCTCAGGATAGATCGGCATGGCGTGCTGTTTCCAACCAATCTTTAGGATTGCGGACTCTTTAACTAACTAACATAATTAATTTTTTTTAATTTTTTCAAGCTTAGTTTACTCGTATTTTTATATTGCAAAATTTTCATGGCAAAAAAGCTTAGTGACTTCACATAAATTTCGGAAAAGATCTAGAATAAAATGCCGCGTTCATTAACAAAAAAGCGAAAGAATCATATCTGCAATTATACTTCGATCAAATTATTTATGGCCAAATAAATATTATCCGAATATAATACGGCTCTGATTTATCTATCAATTTTTCTCCATTAACATATTTGAAGAGGGAAGAGTCAGAATTGAACGACTATGTTTTAGAAGAGGGATTCCTCTTCATTTTTTCACCAACAACAGCTGTTTTATATTTAGTAATATACGTTACTATTATAATACTTGTCAAATTATAACAAACCATGAAAATTTATTTAATTATGTAGGTATAATTTGCGATATCGATGAAATATGCACCGATTCTTTGAAATTAAAATCTAATGCTAAATAAAAATAAACAAACAATATATTATTCTGTATTATTGCACGTGGAAATGTTTAAAAATTCAACAAATTGGATGGTAACTTTATATTAATCGAAGCAATTTATCGAGAGCATCTGTCAATAAATACAGATATTTGATATCGTCGAAAAAAATCCCCTCAATATTTACGTAGTCATTATTTTATTGCGATTCTTGTATCGCTAATATTTTAGCAATTATATTTAATCGGGAATACTTACAGGATGGTTTGCGAACTTCAAAACTCCAGAAAATAATGTATAAATGAAATGAAGTTACAACAAAAAAACGGGAAAATATTATTGGAGGTATTGTTCGTAAAAATGAAAAATAGAAGGAAATCGATATTATACAAACTAACATTGTTAATAAAATGTTAGATATAAATATTTAAAAAATTAAATAAATATACGTACATATAAGATACGACAATCTGTACGTAATAACGAATCTCAAATACATTGATGGATATAAAAATTTAAATACCGCATAAATCATTGAGGTACAATTCAATTTTCATAATAATTTGAAGCTGTAAAGGTGCGTCCACTATATCGTAAATTCCTAAATTGATAAAAATGAATTACAAGCCGTATAAATCAAATTATACTAGAAAATTTATCTTGGAATTAAATTCGCATTTAAATAAATAAAACAGCGCGCGCACAAAAAAAAAACACATCGACGAAAATACCCCGAAATGATGTCATTTATTCCATTTTTTTTTTTAATTACCCTGAACCAATCCTTATAATAATTACAGCGTGTATACTTCAACGTGATATCTTCATCTGCAATCAACCGAGCCAACTTTAAAGTGCAACAACACGCAACGATATTACGTTGTATTCATTTAGTAAATTACTTCGGGCTTATATAATAGGGGTCACTCCGCTGATCAGCTGAGTGGGATTGAATACGTACTTGAGCTTATTTGAATGTTGTATAAGCTTTTATCTGTTGGGCTTTATCGTGTCTCGAAGAGCCTCACCCAGGTCGCAATGTTGCTCTAGTCTAGCGATGGCAAACTGTAGGTCACTTTGAGGACCTAGTTCGTAGTTCGTTTCAATGTACCGTTCACGAACGAGTGCATCGAGTTTCCTATTTCGTTCCGTACACCAACACACTTTATCACTAAATAAATGTTAGTACTGTATATGTAATGTATACTATACTGCATCGTTTACGGGTCGTTGTGATTCATCAACGGTTTAGTACACGACGGGTTCAGGACCTAGTACAAGTACATCAATACGTACCATGTAGTTCATAGTTCACGAACTAGGTGATAGTGACCTATAGGTCGTTGCAAAACATCGTCACAGTACGCCAGTCATTAGATTGAAGCGTTCAGAGTGAACGGTTCGCGAGTGAAGTACACATCGCTATGTTCTACGTGTATATGTTAGGTTAAAGGTAATCAAGGATATTAACTGAAAAGCACTTGCTGTTGTGTGCTGATGATATTGGATCATTTGTCAAATATGTAATGGAATAGTTGAGCTTTTTTCTTCCACGTTTGCCTGTAAAATTATGGCAAATATTTTGTTTCGTTGTCACGAAGTTTCGTTGGAATTATTAAAATAGCCTTAAAAATAATCGATACATTTTCAGTTTGACAAATTCGATCTAAAAATACAAAAAAAAATGGATTTTTTTTAGGAGGATTTTGCCTCTGCATAATCTCTTGAGTATTTCATTTCTATTAATATTTGTTTTCAATTTTTTTAGAATTTTTTTTGAACCGTTCATTTTTTTTATTCAGTATTTATATTTGCTCAACAAGATTTCCTTGTAAAAAAAAATTATTTAATTTAATAAACATCTATTTCACTTCTATTAATATTAGTTTGCAATTTTTTTTAGATTTTTTTTTGAACCATTCATTTTTTTATTCACTAGTTATATTTGCTCAACGAGATTTCTTTGTAAAAAAAAATTATTTAATTTATTAAACATCTATTTCACTTCTATTAATATTAGTTTGCAATTTTTTTTAGATGTTTTTTTGAACCGTTCATTTTTTTATTCAGTGTTATATTTGCTCGTCAACGAGATTTCTTTGTAAAAAAAAATTATTTAATTAAATAAACATGTATTTCACTTCTATTAATATTAGTATGCAATTTTTTTAGATTTTTTTTAACCGTTCATTTTTTTATTCAGTAGTATATTGCTCGTCAACGAGATTTCTTTGTAAAAAAAAATTATTTAATTTAATAAACATCTATTTCACTTCTATTAATATTAGTTTGCAATTTTTTTAATGTTTTTTTGAACCATTCATTTTTTTATGCAGTAGTTATATTTGCTCGTCAACGAGATTTCTTTGTAAAAAAAAAATTATTTAATTTAATAAACATCTATTTCACTTCTAATATTAGTTTGCATTTTTTTTTAGATTTTTTTTTGGAACCGTTCATTTTTTTATTCAATAGTTATATTGCTCGTCAACGAGATTTCTTTGTAAAAAAAATTATTTAATTTAATAAACATCTATTTCACATCTATTAATATTAGTTGCAATTTTTTTTAGATTTTTTTTGAACCGTTCATTTTTTTATTCACTAGTTATATTTGCTCAACGAGATTTTTTGTAAAAAAAAAATTATTTAATTTAATAAACATCTATTTCACTTCTATTAATATTAGTTTGCAATTTTTTTATATATATTTTTTGAACCGTTCATTTTTATATTTAGTAGTTATATTTGCTCGTCAACCAGATTTCTTTGTAAAAAAAAATTATTTAATTTAATAAACATCTATTTCACTTCTATTAATATTAGTTTGCAATTTTTTTATATATATTTTTTGAACCGTTCATTTTTATATTTAGTAGTTATATTTGCTCGTCAACGAGATTTCTTTGTAAAAAAAAATTATTTAATTTATTAAACATCTATTTCACTTCTATTAATATTAGTTTGCAATTTTTTTTAGATGTTTTTTTGAACCGTTCATTTTTTTATTCAGTGTTATATTTGCTCGTCAACGAGATTTCTTTGTAAAAAAAAATTATTTAATTTAATAAACATCTATTTCACTTCTATTAATATTAGTTTGCAATTTTTTTTAGATTTTTTTTGAACCGTTCAATTTTTTATTCAGTAGTTATATTTGCTCGTCAACGAGATTTCTTTATAAAAAAAAATATTTAAATAAAATTCTAAGCAAAAATTTATAGATTGTATCTTACGGAATATACAAATAGTTGTACAAATAGTAACAAAGATTAGATAAGTAAGAGTATCCATATATATCTTTTTAAAGAGTTCTATAGAAAAACATCCTCATTAAACCAGAGGAAGGTATAAAACATTTGTACTAATTACTTTCGTTTAACTAAAGGTCAAAATGCATCGAATTATTTAGCTTTTAAACTTTTAAACCCAATAATATTAAAGATTTTAATGTACAACCTTTTAAAGCTATTATGGAAAAATATTTAATTACAAATGCGTTTTATAGCGACTATGAATACTTTGATAAAGTGAGTTATTGGAATTTAAATGTCAATTCTATTGCTTGTTTTTTACTTCTTTTAATATGTTATAATAACTTTTATGTTCTATTGATGAATTTATTATTTTTAAGACCTGCATGAACAATATTTTATTGTATAAACACCAATCAAATGAATTTAAATTGTAGCTATAAATTTATAATATTTTATATAATGCTTCTCCAAATAGAGTTTCGTGTAAATTTTGTAAACGTGACTTTAAACTTAATTTCAGCTTTTTTAAAAATTATCACTACGGAGTTAAATACTAGTCACGAATCGTGATTGATATACTATCATAGCGCTTGAAATGTACATCTAGCTACTTAATGCTTGTTACAGTATTTCGGTGATATTCTATAATATAATTTAACACCGTAGTTATAATTTTTTAAATATCACTAAGGTGTTAAATAATAGTATATAGAATAGGTAGGATATGTAGGATATATAGAATATCACCCAAATACCGTAATTTAAAGCATTAAGTATCCATTTGTTATTTCACGAATGGACTGATATTTTTTCCTTTTCATTTGTATTTTATTTTTATTGTACGTTGAAATAAATGAATTTAACTAAATATAATAACTCACTAAATTATTCGCCTTTTTTCGATTTACACGGATTTTCATACAAAAAAAGCAATGATTTCAATTTACACGGTATTATCTGAGCAACCGATCTTCCGTGTAAATCGGGGGATTGGTATATATAATATATATTCGTTAAAAAAATCTATATATCTATATACCTTACATATATATTAATTAAAACAAATGCAACAATATTATTTATTAATCGGGATTGTATGAACAAAAAATTTTTTTTTCCGTGTAACGAGACTGAGTAGTCATTACGACGTGACTGGAAGCATGATTGGTTGCCGACACGCTCGCAATACGGGAATCCGGGCACATAAAACGGACCAATCGCAAACTAGTTGAGATATCATTCCCGGTTTTATTGCCTTGCTCCCCCACTGTTAATAAACTGTATAAATCGCACCGTTACCACAACGCCACAACGCAATATAAAGCCATCCACGTTGCTGAAGTGGAACGTCACAAATATCTGCAGATATCGCGCTACAGTGCGATGGTTAAATTCTACGACTATTTTATTACCAAAGCGAATGTATTACTTTATACAGGTGCGTACAAATTGCGATGAAATTCGCGTTTGATAATCAACGACATCGATTTCGCATAATGTTGAGGTTCGCAGACGATGGAAGAAAGGGGGCAGAATTTAGAGCGGGTATTAAATGGCGTGCGGGTAGTAATGACTCTGGAAGATTACAACATGAAAATCAATATAGGCATGACCAAAGTGATAAGAAGAAATGCAGGCGAAAGATGAGGATTATAATGGGGGGGGGGGGGTGATAAAATAGAAGACTTTTCTTATTTAGAAAGTAGGATTACGAAGGATGACCGAGATCTGAATATAAATGTAGGATAGCACAAGGTAGGAAGGAATTTGTAGAAAATAAGATTAAATATTGATTTGGGTTTTATTAGAAAAAGATCGCTGAAGGAGTGTAGCATTGTGCGGGTGCGAGGCGTGGACTATAGGTAAAGAAGAGAAACGTGGAATGTTATTTTCTTGTGTTCCAAATTAAATATTCACAAATAATTACAATAAGAAATTGGTATTTTAATAATTCAGAGAAGCGTGGAACAGAAGCATTCGAAATGTGGTGCTACAGCAGGAGGATGAGGATTGGGTAGGCAGATGATAAGTGACACTAGAATTAGTAGGGAAGACGAGCAATATTTGGATGGTCACATTCTTAGACACGGAGGTATTATGCAATTTGATATAGAAGGTAGAATAGAGGGAAAGGAAGAAATTGGAGAAATACAATTGAAGCCTATCTAAATCAACTAACTAACTAAAATAGTATATATGAAGAGAAGATACAGCTCGTTTTTTTTTAATTGGCAGAGAATGACAGAAGTATACGCATCATAAATCAAAACCGACATAATGGCTTGACCAATACAGTACAGAGCAGTGCTATTCGAAATAGTATGGTATCAAAACACGCTACGCTTCTGTCTTCTCCAAAGAATAAGTCTAGTGCGTGAGAAGGTGTGCGTCCTAATAAATGCAATGTTGACAAATCACCACGCACAGCTATAACAACCATTTTATGCAATTAGAATGAATTCTTTGAAATTAATACAGAAAGGTTATACTAGAATATAATAAATGTTGATAAATACTTATTATAGTATCATATTTATGTCATAATTAATTTGTACGATAGCTATAAAATAGTGCAAATTTAAATTCTTAGACCTAGAGTCTTTTTTTGTTGTCTGGCACCACTGGTACGTTATAACCCCGATATGTACAACCCTATACGCAGACGACTACCAAAATTCTCCGCCAATTTAAAAAAAATCACCTTATATATTTTTGTGTTAAAGCTGCCCGATTTTCCATGGCACAAATGGCCATGGCCATTTACAATAAAAATATACTATACTCGATGTGTAATATTTTTGACCCTGTATATGATAGTCAAATTATATAAAAGCGAGTCAATCGGCGAACCGAATATAAAATAAAGCGAAAACGCAATTTCCATTTTCGAATTTGACATTTTGAATAGTAAACCTGTAATGTTTACGATAATTCAATTATTGATATTGCTTTTTGCGATATGCGCTTTTGTCGAAAAATAACAGAATCACATTAGCAAATATTCACGCATTCACTGCGTAATAAAATACAAAATATTAATAAATAAAGTCGAAATTTTAAACGTGCAAAAATTTTTGTCGTCGTAAATTTGGCGAAATGACATTTTATATTTTCGTTTGTACACTGCAAATAATTCCTCATAGAAAATGTCCCATAAACTAAACTTATTTGTAAGCTACATGTTCATTTCGATAACTAAACTGCCATATTCATTCAATAGTAGATGAAAAGTTGGTTGCAATTCTATACGAAAAATTTTGTCGTCGTAAATTTGGCGAAATGACATTTTATATTTTCGTTTGTACACTGCAAATAATTCCTCATAGAAAATGTCCCATAAACTAAACTTATTTGTAAGCTACATGTTCATTTCGATAACTAAACTGCCATATTCATTCAATAGTAGATGAAAAGTTGGTTGCAATTCTATACGAAAAATTTTGTCGTCGTAAATTTGGCGAAATGACATTTTATATTTTCGTTTGTACACTGCAAATAATTCCTCATAGAAAATGTCCCATAAACTAAACTTATTTGTAAGCTACATGTTCATTTCGATAACTAAACTGCCATATGCATTCAATAGTAGATGAAAAATTGGTTGCAATTCTATACGAAAAATTTTGTCGTCGTAAATTTGGCGAAATGACATTTTATATTTTCGTTTGTACACTGCAAATAATTCCTCATAGAAAATGTCCCATAAACTAAACTTATTTGTAAGCTACATGTTCATTTCGATAACTAAACTGCCATATTCATTCAATAGTAGATGAAAAATTGGTTGCAATTCTATACGAAAAATTTTGTCGTCGTAAATTTGGCGAAATGACATTTTATATTTTCGTTTGTACACTGCAAATAATTCCTCATAGAAAATGTCCCATAAACTAAACTTATTTGTAAGCTACATGTTCATTTCGATAACTAAACTGCCATATTCATTCAATAGTAGATGAAAAATTGGTTGCAATTCTATACGAAAAATTTTGTCGTCGTAAATTTGGCGAAATGACATTTTATATTTTCGTTTGTACACTGCAAATAATTCCTCATAGAAAATGTCCCATAAACTAAACTTATTTGTAAGCTACATGTTCATTTCGAAAACTAAACTGCCATATTCATTCAATAGTAGATGAAAAGTTGGTTGCAATTCTATACGAAAAATTTTGTCGTCGTAAATTTGGCGAAATGACACTTTATATTTTTGTTTGTACACTGCAAATAATTCCTCATAGAAAATGTCCCATAAACTAAACTTATTTGTAAGCTACATGTTCATTTCGATAACTAAACTGCCATATGCATTCAATAGTAGATGAAAAGTTGGTTGCAATTCTATACGAAAAATTTTGTCGTCGTAAATTTGGCGAAATGACACTTTATATTTTCGTTTGTACACTGCAAATAATTCCTCATAGAAAATGTCCCATAAACTAAACTTATTTGTAAGCTACATGTTCATTTCGATAACTAAACTACCATATTCATTTAATAGTAGATGAAAAATTGGTTGCAATTCTATACGAAAAATTGCGATGATTTTTTTTACGAGAAGTTTTCTACATTGCGAATATAATTTTATTTATTGGAAATCCAGTACCGCAATTAGAGGCATTAATATACCATTTCGGTGTTGAATGGGACCTTTTCCATGGGTGGAGGTAATAAAAGTCACCAACGAAGTATCAGTCACGCGAAGAACTAGTAAACATGATTTCATTATCGACGAATACAAATTATATTCGCAAGCATTCAGTTTGGACAATTCTAGCGATCACTCTATATATATATATATATTTTTTCCATTAGTTAATGTTTAGTTAAAGAGCTATTTTTTTTTACCAAAACATTGATGCGAGGATTTGATGAATTAACAAAGAAAATTGTAAAATAATGTACAACTGAAGAGGAGGATTCTAGTTTTGGGCTGCAGTGAAAAATTGAAAATTCCCAATTTTTGATGAACCATATTCCTGGACAAATTGATATATAATCTTTCATTTCATCCTGTATATAGAAATAATTGGTTATTCAATATAAAATAACGCATACTCGAATATTTTTAAGCTTTTCGATGTTTCCTTCTACACGCGCTTTTGTTTCATTAGGCCAAATTGGCCTGTTGGCCATTTTCATTTTTAAAAAATGCCACGCACGTCTTCATATTCCAATTTTCAGAATGAGTATAGACGGTTTGGAGATTAATATCGAAAGCAACAGAATATTAAACATAAAAAAGAAA
This sequence comes from Leptodirus hochenwartii, assembly GCA_947310635.1. Classification (NCBI taxonomy): domain Eukaryota; kingdom Metazoa; phylum Arthropoda; class Insecta; order Coleoptera; family Leiodidae; genus Leptodirus; species Leptodirus hochenwartii. The sequence goes on from OX371176.1 coordinate 49,052,100, forward strand.
GGTGTATATTTTTTAAATTTATTATTTGCGCAACGATCGAATATTTATTCATAGTTGATTTGTATTTGATATTTTTTCAACTATATGCAGAATAAAAATTCTAAATTTATATTATATTGGGCTGTAATATTTTCCATTTATTTTAAAAGCCACGTGCTATTATCAGACAGAGGAAAATATTTAATTATTGAGCGTGTTCATGTGAAATTGAACAAAAAAATATAAAAAGCTCAAGCTTCGTAATGTTTCAGTTAATTAAATTCGTAATTAAAAATTATTATTTCGACAGGGAAATTTTATTCCAGGCAGTTGTTGTTTTTAAAAAGAAACTTCCGTTTATGCGAAATATAATATTAATAAATATATATATATCAATGAATTTAATTACAAATCCTTTGTAAAAATACGAAAGAATTAAAATTTCTCTTTACATGTACTTATTTTATTAATTTAATATAAAAGTGCATATTTTTACGTTTTACAATGTAATTATTTTATAAAATCGATTATAAATATTAATTAATTAAAAGCTTTCTACTAAAGAAATCTTCTTATAAACATAACCATAAAAGAAAATCGAAAAACAACAGTACAGCGCCATCTACTAGCTGAAAGTCGGACCGCACAAGAACAACTACCGTGCACTCCTGAAGATATTCTCTTCGGCGCGTTTTCAGGCGAAATTCGGTATGAAAACTACCCCGCAAGAGGAACAGTTACAGATCACGGTAACGAGTCGGAATTCGATATTTTATGGGTGGATGTTATTTTGTAAGATGTCGCCCGCAAGGTTTTGTAAAAATACAAAATAAAATGCTCATTATAAGAGAAGATCAAATTCATAGGCATTGTTCAAGATTAGAAAATCAAGTAAAGGTTTTATTTTGGTTCAAGGACGAGGGAGGCCATTTTAGTGGTAAGAAGTGTAATGGAAGAAACAGTGAGAGTAGAAAAATTAATTTACTTTTACTTAGCTTTCGTAGAGTTAGAAAAGAGATATTTAGAAACGGCTTTAATTAGAATTGAGGGTGGAAGAATTAGGAAAAGGAGTGAGGCAGGGGTGCGCACTTTCGCCATTGTTATATAACCTGTATATAGAAGATGCAATAAGCAAGGTAAAAGAAGTAGGTGTGAAAATTCAGGGAGAGGTTTGACCACGATATATGGAAGAATTGTAGCAGAATTTAGAGCGGCTATTAAATGGTATGTAGGAAGTAATGACCGGGAATTATAACATAAAAATAAATATAGGCGGGACCAAAGTGTGCCAAGAAGGAATGCAAACGAAAAATGAAGATTAAATAGTAGATGATAGAATAGAAGAAGTGATGATAGACTAGAGGAAGGAGGATTACGAAGGACGACACAAGAGCACAGGGTAGGAAGGCATTCGTAGAAGAGGATTTGCGATTTGGCTAGTGCCGTTTTATTTCGAGTCTTTCCACTACGGACCTAAACCTTTACAATAGAACAAGCAGGTCTTGACTCTTACTCATCCAGCGGGATATCTTATTTATTCTTGGCGACATGTGTTTTCTTGCGCGACTTGTTAACCAGCCTACCGGCAAATGACACACACACACACATGTACAAGTTGGGACAGCTGGGAATTTTAACGACTAACAAATTGCCAAATTACTCCAGTGCCGGTGCGGCTGCTAAGAAGCGACGGCAACGACACTCAGTGACACTCGGGCGGCGAGGATACGAAGAAAGATAGCGATTGTTTCTTAGATAGTCCATAGGTAGGTAAGTGCTCCAGATCTCCGCTGGATGCCGAGAAGGATATTTATATACCACGCATATATATACGAGAACCGCTAGACGATTAAATGACACGAGTAGAAGAATATGTTCGTATATACAGAGTGAATGAATAGCTAAGCGTTTCGCAATAGCGGCTACGAACTGTAACGATTGATGAATTGATTTAGTAAAGCCTTTTTTTTTGTGTTATAATATTATTAAAAAATGGGTCAAAAATATCGAAAGTCTTCATTCAAAGTGCTTTTGCAATTAAAATGCACATGATATTAATTCCAAAAATCAATTTTATATCTTCAATCAATTTTCTTTTAAAAAATCAATATATTCACCGATTATATATTTAAAGCGTGTATTATTTAATTTAATAAAAAAAAATTATCGAGCGCAATCTAATCGATTTTTTTTTATATTCCACTCTTTTTAAGTACTATTTTTTTGCGTTAATTTTAGTTTAACTCGTTTTTTTATTTCCTACTTATTAGACAATTTATATATTTTTGCATTTTTGTTTCTCATTACAATTTCAACACGATCATTAAGTTAATTAATATAAAATATATTTTTTAGTGAGGTGCTATAATAAGGTTTGCTTGTTGTACATCCAATTTAATAAATAAATAAATAAATAAATAAAATAATATTATTTGTTCTCCTAAAATAGTTCTATCGTTTTATTTCAAATTTCAATCTTCCGTGGCATTTATACAGTCACAAACTTGCACCGATTTTAGTCAAATTGGTATTTTCTTGACGATATTTGCCAGAGGTGGACTTGTAACAAATGTACCGATATATATTTAATTATACACTAATTAACAAAGTACATATATTAATCTTTAGACACTGTAAGTAATCATTATTAAAAATTGCTAATATCTTTGTAATAGTACAAAATATCACCGTAAGTTAAAGCATTAAGTAGCTAGATGCGCATTTCGAAGGCTACGCCCCCATCTTCAGTAGCACAAGGTTTAAAAAACGAAATAAAGTACTTCTGTCACGAATTGTGATTGATATACTATTAAATAAATAAGTCAACATGACAGAAGTATTTCAAAAATTTCAAATAGGCATTAAAAAACTTTTAAAAAAGGCATTTATTATTATCAAAAAAACTCAAAAAGGGCATGAAAAACACAGTAAAACAACATTTTTCCTTTTTTGGATCTTGGATTCATCTGAACTGCTAAATTTTAGGCATTTTCAATTTATTTTCGAATGTATTCGAGCGCTAACTAAACACAGACTGAAGAAATGAAGCGTGAAAATTTTATTTGAAATAGCAGCTGTTAAAAAATAACCAATATTGGTACTTATGGTAATGCTACTTAAGAGTACATTAAGAACGATTAGGGATTTTTCCATTGGTGATGCCACAAAAAATTTAGCAAGTTTTTATCATCGAACAAAATAAATTATGGTAAAAAGCAAAGTAAATATGAAAAAAAGGCGCGAATGCATGACAAAGGCAAAATTGGCGCTAAACTGAAAAATAGGCAAAATTGTCGAAATTGGCAAAAAAAGGCAATTTTGCCTAAAATCATGACCTATATATTTTTTAAATATTTTAAATATTTGCAAACACGATTTCTTCGATAAGATTGATATAAATGGCGTTGGCGTGTTTTGGGCACGAATTCTTCAAAAATTGTTTAAAAAAACAAAAAAAAAACGGGCTCAAATAATAAATAATCCCTGGCTGGTAAATTAGTCAGTTTGCGGTGGTATATAACCGCTGGTAATTGGACGTGGATACAAATTATATCCTCGACTGAGATAAACTCCGCTCCCCACTATAAATCACTTCCTTATTACGATTTTCACATTCACCGCGCAAAAGAAATGCCACATAATGTGCAACGCAACATGGTTAGTTGGTATAATGAAGAAGCTACTGCCATGGTAAGCACTTGCAAGCTTGATGGAGCGAAACTACTCAAGTCGCGCCAAAGATTATTACGAAAATTATGATGATGGTGGTGGTTTAATCAAGAAATTGAATCATTTAATCAAGAAATAGAATTTTAAAATAAAATATACTAAAAACTGCAAAATATTATATATATTTCAACAGTAGCTCTCCGTTTGGGAGAGGGGGCGATATAAAAATATTATGGGGTGATTAAAAATTGGATTGACGTCCGAGTGTATTTTATATTAATTACAGTTTGGTTTTAGGAAAAACAGAGGGACGAGAGAGGCGATTCTAGCACTAAGAACGGTAGTAGAAAAAAGAAAGAGGGTAGGAAAGGTAACTTGCATAGCTTTTGTAGATTTAGAAAAGGCATTTGATAATGTAGATTGGGACATAATGTTTAGAATTTTAAAAGAAACGGGTATAGATTATAAGGATAGGAGAATAATTTTTAATTTATATAAACACCAAACTGCCTTAGTTAGAATTGAGGGGGAAGAAGAGGTAGCAAAAATAGGGAAGGGAGTTCGGCAGGGATGTACACTCTCACCGTTATTATTTAATCTATATATAGAAGATGCAATAAACAAAGTAAAAGAAGAGTATAGTGTAGGTGTGAATGTACAGGGAGAGAAAATATATATGCTGAGATTCGCCGACGATATAGCTATATTGGAAGAAAGCGAAAAGAATTTAGAAAGGGTATTGAATGGTATGTAGGCAGTATTGACTAGGGATTTTAACATGAAAATAAATATAGGTAAAACTAAAGTGATGAGGTGTGACAAAAAGGAATGCAGTAGAAAAATGAGGATCTCAATAGGAGATAATAGAATCGAAGAAGTGTCAGATTTTTGTTATTTAGGCAGTAGAATCACAAAATATAATCGAAGCAAGGTAGATATAAAGTGTAGGATAGCACAGGGTAGGAAGGCATTCGTAGAAAAAGAACAGATTTTAAGATCAAATATTGACTTGGGTATTAGAAAAAGATTACTGAAGGTATATGTTTGGAGTGTAGCACTGTACGGGTGTGAGGCGTGGACTATAGGAAAGGAAGAGAAGCGTAGATTAGAAGCACTTGAAATGTGGTGTTATAGGAGGATGATGAGGATTGGTTGGGAAGATAAAGTAACAAATGAAGCTGTATTAGAGTTAGTAGGGGAGAAGAGAAGTATCTGGAGAGTGTTACAGAGTAGGAGAGACAGATTAGTAGGGCATATTCTTAGGCATGGGGGGATTATGCAATTGATCATAGAAGGTAGAGTGGAGGGAAAGAGAGGGGTAGGTAGGCCTAGATTGGAGTATGTGAGTCAGATAGTTGAAGACGTTGAGATGAATAGCTATAGGGAGATGAAGGGATTAGCTCAGGATAGATCGGCATGGCGTGCTGTTTCCAACCAATCCTTAGGATTGCGGACTCTTTAACTAACTACAATGAGAGATCTGAAGAATTTTTTCCATATTTTAAGGCGATGATATAAAACGTTTAAATGCAAAGTGCAAATATGCAAAAATAAGAAATAAAATTACTTATGGATACGAAGTCACTGTATTTTTATTTTTTTTTAATTAAATAAACAATAAATAAATAATAAATAAATAAACATTAGTTCACAAATTCGTTTCGTAATTTCATTTGATTTGCAAAAAAAAAAATTTTTTACGTAATTAAAACGAAATGTGCTTAGAAAAAAATTGTGTGCTAATTGCGCAATAAACCAAAAAATAAATAAGGAATTTGTATTGACTTCCGAGTGTATTTTATATTATAATGAGAGGTCTGAAGAATTTTTTCCCTAAATTAAGGCGATAGAAAACGTTTAAAACCAAAATGCAAAAATTACTTATGGATATGAAGTCCTTAGTTATTATTATTATTTTTTTTAAATAACTTTACGTAGTTCCCACATTCGTTTCGTAATATAGAAAAATTTGTATCGATCAAAATATTAAAAAAAAAAAAATTTCATGTAATTACAACAAAATTGTGTGTTAATTGTGCAATAAATCAAACAATAAATAAGTAATTTGTTAAATAAACATTGCTTCCTTTGCTTATGGCCTTTCTTCTTAAGAAGCATTAATAAAAAAAGAACATATTTTTTGTGCGGCGGAAAATAATCGCCATAATAAGAATTGTTCTTTTTCAATTGCATTAAAATGTTAACATTCAATTACAGAACACCCTATATATTAAACGGTTTCGTTTCGATTTTAGTTAAATTCGTTAATTCCTAAGAACTATATATATTGAAATAATATATTATATTTACGTTTTCTTGGCATGTTTATAAACATTGGAAATAATTAATTAGTTTGTTTTGAAATAACAACAGCTTCCGAAGATGTTAGTGGTGACATTTTAGAATAAAATCGTACTTTGATTAATAAAAATATGTCATATAAAAAATATGCATAGTAGTTTAATTAATGCTTTTTAAAAATTTTATTTAAAAAAAAATACTTTTATTTAAAAAATAAATAAAAGTATCAGTCGGAGTAAAAGTGCTATTTGAGCTCGTCTGCTCTCGTTCTGCTTATTTCTCGTAATAAAATAGTATGTTACTAGTATACAAATTTTTTTTATATAAGAATACTTCTTGTAAAATAATATCAAAATCTGAATAAATGATTGAAGCATTTCGTTCAAAAGTAACAAAAAAAACCGTCTATATTTTCAAATAACTTAAGGGATGTTATTAAATCAACAAAAAAATCAGTCTTCACGCCATTGCATAAATATACATAACGAGCTCAGAAATTTAACAGCTCTGCAGTGGGTAATAAATTTTTTTTTTAATTAACGATAAAATCAAAAAGCGACTATTTAACAATAATCGTAGTTTGCATTACCGATTCAAAGTGTTTTTTTGACCATACCGTAGAGAAGATATTACAGCAATACCCCATAATAAAACACGAACTGTGTGTGTGTGTGTTTTTTTTTTGTATGTAATTCGTTATTATTCGATAGAATTTCATTGACTGGTAATCCGGCACAAATTGTATAGCCAAATACTGAACGGCATTTGGTACAAATTACAACTAAGATCCGTGTAATTGATTCGGCTCTAACAATAGCTGGCTGAAGAATAGGAACCGTAACCAATGCTAGCCTAATATAGCGGCAACGTTGGACGTTAGAAGAGAATTTATATTGATAGGATCGGAATGTATCGAAAAGCTAGCGAGTCTTTTTATCCGATATATTTTTAGTATTGATAGATATCGATTGTAGTAAGATGCGAGCTTAATGTGTTTTTTTCTTATTAATAAAAATATATATAATGCATTGTGAAAATACTGTTGCCAATCAAAAATAGTGAGGTAATAGTCCTTAGTTAAATCCTAAGGGTTGGTTGGAATAGTAAATTAATTAATTAATTAAATAGTCCATGTGGAATCAAATAAAGAAGATAAAACAGAAAGACTAAAGTTTTAATAACAAGAAAAATGTCTAGTCATTCTAACAGCATATGGCTTTTGTCGAATTCGGTGATTTTTGAAATATTTGAAATTTACATTGACGATAAATATCATAAATAACTTAAATAGTCCATGAGTAATCAAATAGAGGAAATACAACAGAAGGACTAAAGTTTTAATGTGAAGAAAAATGTCTACTTATTCTAGAAGCATATGAATTTTGTCAAATTGGATGATTTTTGAAATATTTTAAATTTACGTTGACAACAAATATCATAGATAACTTAAATAGTCCATGAGTAATCAAATAGACAAAATACAACAGAAGGACTAAAGTTTTAATGTGAAGAAAAATGTCTACTTATTCTAGAAGCATATGAATTTTGTCAAATTGGATGATTTTTAAAATATTTTAAATTTACGTTGACAACAAATATCATAGATAACTTAAATAGTCCATGAGTAATCAAATAGACAAAATACAACAGAAGGACTAAAGTTTTAATGTGAAGAAAAATGTCTACTTATTCTAGAAGCATATGAATTTTGTCAAATTGGATGATTTTTGAAATATTTTAAATTTACGTTGACAACAAATATCATAGATAACTTAAATAGTCCATGAGTAATCAAATAGACAAAATACAACAGAAGGACTAAAGTTTTAATGTGAAGAAAAATGTCTACTTATTCTAGAAGCATATGAATTTTGTCAAATTGGATGATTTTTAAAATATTTTAAATTTACGTTGACAACAAATATCATAGATAACTTAAATAGTCCATGAGTAATCAAATAGACAAAATACAACAGAAGGACTAAAGTTTTAATGTGAAGAAAAATGTCTACTTATTCTAGAAGCATATGAATTTTGTCAAATTGGATGATTTTTGAAATATTTTAAATTTACGTTGACAACAAATATCATAGATAACTTAAATAGTCCATGAGTAATCAAATAGACAAAATACAACAGAAGGACTAAAGTTTTAATGTGAAGAAAAATGTCTACTTATTCTAGAAGCATATGAATTTTGTCAAATTGGATGATTTTTGAAATATTTTAAATTTACGTTGACAACAAATATCATAGATAACTTAAATAGTCCATGAGTAATCAAATAGACAAAATACAACAGAAGGACTAAAGTTTTAATGTGAAGAAAAATGTCTACTTATTCTAGAAGCATATGAATTTTGTCAAATTGGATGATTTTTGAAATATTTTAAATTTACGTTGACAACAAATATCATAGATAACTTAAATAGTCCATGAGTAATCAAATAGACAAAATACAACAGAAGGACTAAAGTTTTAATATGAAGAAAAATGTCTACTTATTCTAGAAGCATATGAATTTTGTCAAATTGGATGATTTTTGAAATATTTTAAATTTACGTTGACAACAAATATCATAGATAACTTAAATAGTCCATGAGTAATCAAATAGACAAAATACAACAGAAGGACTAAAGTTTTAATGTGAAGAAAAATGTCTACTTATTCTAGAAGCATATGAATTTTGTCAAATTGGATGATTTTTGAAATATTTTAAATTTACGTTGACAACAAATATCATAGATAACTTAAATAGTCCATGAGTAATCAAATAGACAAAATACAACAGAAGGACTAAAGTTTTAATGTGAAGAAAAATGTCTACTTATTCTAGAAGCATATGAATTTTGTCAAATTGGATGATTTTTGAAATATTTTAAATTTACGTTGACGATAAATATCATAAAAACTTGAATAGTCCATGAGGAATCAAATAGACAAAATACAACAGAAGTAATAAAGTTTTAACGCGAAGAAAAATGTCTAGTTATTCTAGAAGCATATGGATTTTATCAAGTTGGGCGATTCTTGAAATATTTAAAATTTACGTTGACGATAAATATCATAAATAACTTGAATAGTCCATGAGGAATCAAATAGACAAAATACAACAGAAGGAATAAAGTTTTAACGCGAAGAAAAATGTCTAGTTATTTTAGTAGCATATGGATTTTGTCCAATTGGGTGATTTTTTAAATATTTCAAATTTACGTTGACGATAAATATCACAAATAACTTAAATAGTCCATGAGGAATCAAATAGAGGAAATACAACAGAAAGACTAAAGTTTTAATGTGAAGAAAAATGTTTAGCTATTCTAGTAGCATATGGATTTTGTCAAATTGGGTGATTTTTGAAATATTTAAAATTTACGTTGACGATAAATATCATAAATAACTCAAATAGTCCACGAGGAATCAAATAAAGGAAATACAACAGAAGGAATAAAGTTTTAACGCGAAGAAAAATGTCTAGTTATTTTAGTAGCACATGGATTTTGTCCAATTGGGTGATTTTTTAAATATTTGAAATTTACGTTGACGATAAATATCACAAATAACTTAAATAGTCCATGAGGAATCAAATAGAGGAAATACAACAGAAAGACTAAAGTTTTAATGTGAAGAAAAATGTTTAGCTATTCTAGTAGCATATGGATTTTGTCAAATTGGGTGATTTTTGAAATATTTTAAATTTACGTTGACGATAAATATTATAAATAACTCAAATAGTCCACGAGGAATCAAATAAAGGAAATACAACAGAAGGAATAAAGTTTTAACGCGAAGAAAAATAGTTATTCTAGAAGCATATGGATTTTATCAAGTTGGGCGATTCTTGAAATATTTAATATTTACGTTGACGATAAATATCATAAATAACTTGAATAGTCCATGAGGAATCAAATAGACAAAATACAACAGAAGGAATAAAGTTTTAACGCGAAGAAAAATGTCTAGTTATTCTAGTAGCATGTGAATTTTGTCCAATTGGGTGATTTTTGAAATATTTAAAATTTACGTTGACGATAAATATCATAAAAACTTGAATAGTCCATGAGGAATCAAATAGACAAAATACAACAGAAGGAATAAAGTTTTAACGCGAAGAAAAATGTCTAGTTATTCTAGTAGCATGTGAATTTTGTCCAATTGGGTGATTTTTGAAATATTTGAAATTTACGTTGACGATAAATATCACAAATAACTTAAATAGTCCATGAGGAATCAAATAGACAAAATACAACAGAAGGACTAAAGTTTTATTGTGAAGAAAAACGTCGACTTATTCTAGCAGCATATGGCTTTTGTCGAATTGGGTGATTTTTGAAATATTTAAAATTTACGTTGACGATAAATATTATAAATAACTTAAATAGTCCACGAGGAATCAAATAGAGGAAATACAACAGAAAGACTAAAGTTTTAATGTGAAGAAAAATGTTTAGCTATTCTAGTAGCATATGGATTTTGTCAAATTGGGTGATTTTTGAAATATTTTAAATTTACGTTGACGATAAATATCATTTGTCGTCAACGTAAAAAATTACGTTGACAACTAGATCACAATTTAGATATAGTATAGATATAAATATGAAGTGGTAAAATATCGATAGAAAAATATTGCAGAATAATTACCCAAATTTTACTCAGTTGTGATTTAACTGTTTGAAGAAAATGCATTTTAAGTTTTTCAATTTTGAAATTTCCTCAACATCTTTAGCTTCGTAATTATTTCTTAAATACGTTTTGTCCAGACTTTGATTGTAAAAAAATCGTATTGTTTATTTATTTAAATTTAGTAATACGTTAATTATATATCGCAAGCAATGTCTGATGCAAACTCCTAAGAAAATTAAATAGAAAAATGATAAGAAGAAACTGAATAACTTAATGTAAGATATACTGTAAATCGGCAGTTTTTCGAAATTCTTTTCTTCTTCAACTTAACAATTAAAAAAAACCTCAGTAAATCGAATGATTTAGTAACTATAATCCGTCCATCGCCTTCAATATCCATTACAACGACCATTTATAAAAAAAAAATTAAAAAACATTTAATGATACAATTTTTCAGTATGTCTTTCTGTTTGAATAGACCACGACTTACACATAATCGAAAATGTAAATTTGAATGGAAAATTCGATGCACATGCATTATACGAACGAGAGCTGCGTATCGAATGGACTTTTTTGAGTATTTGCCCACCAGGATCGTGAGGGAATCAATATCAGATTGTATTTACCACAAGGACCACTGAATGTGTAAAGGTATATACAGTGGCGATCGTATTTACCAGTGGTCTGATTGATTGATTTCGTCGAATGCGAAGAAGGTGTGTTAACTGTAGACGGGAAGTTGCAACAGTAGCTTATTCAATAGGCAAGTCCGTAACAGAATTATGCGCATCCAGTTCAAACGATTCAAAGTGCTTTAGAAAATCAGAAAAATTGTACAAATTTGAAGAAATCGAACAGATTTGTCAGCTCCAAATGATAGTACATAACCTAATGCTAGATAAAATGTGGTTTGAAAAAAAAAACAAAAAGTTTTTGATTGAAAATTCGATGAAGTTCCAAAAATATGTTTTGCTGTATTTAGTGATATTTTTTCATGTTCTTGATCAATGCTATGTTTAAACGCTATTCTGGAGTCTTCCAAGGATTAAACTGACAAGGAGGTTATAATTTTCAATGAAGAATTGAAATAATTAAAAACTATTTTTGCCACCGCAGAAAAATTCGTGCCTACAATATAATATATTGCAAATGCATGTTGCAGTTGAACTTTGAAGAAAGTCGTAATCTTTCCTAAGAAAAATACATCCAGTTGATGGTAAAATAAAAACGGAGGCTAATGGAAAAACAGCGATTTATAAAAAAATTGTTTTAGAAATCAATCTAAAAGTACCCCAATCCTAAGATCTGTATTCTGGCAATGTTAACGAGGTACAGTTTTACTTTTAAACTGCATGTGAAGAATGCAATAATAATTAATACATAAACGTACATATGGTATATATATTATCGAATTTACTTCCATTCTTCAGTTACTTAGAAATAAAATTTTGCTTTTTTTCTTAGACCAGTCCAATGTACTATATATATAAATATACAGATTGCATCTTCTAAAGAGGGTACTTTCTGATCCGTACCTTGGTAACTAAGCTTCAGAATAGACATGGGTATATCTATTTTGAATTTAGATCGAATTTTATCTGAGCAAAATTCGATACGTATGAAAATTTTGCAATTCCACAACTGTTACAAGTTCATTATTGTTCGGAAAACGGCCTCCCTCTGAAAATAGAGTGAAAAAAGCTTCACCACCGCAGACGTGGCTTGTAAATAGAATACCTACGCCGGTGCAACATCTTGTACATATGTACATGTCGTTGATTGTACAGGGTGAGCCACAGGTCACCTGACATCTTTTCAATCGGCAGCAGTTCAGAATCAATTCGATAAGAAGAATTGATTGTGCAAAATATGCGGTTTCAACAAGATGGTGCGACAGCAATGACCAACAATGTTTCCCTGTGCACCTATTTCCCGTTTTGGGGACACGTGCCGTCCCATGGCCGCCCCCTCACTCTTCGAACGTGCGATTTTTCCTTTCGAAGATATTTGGAATCACGTGTCTATGCTCACACACCCTGGGCACGTTGAATGATTCGAAGGAAGCCATCGGTCACTGACCATCGATTCGTCTGATCGATGGTCAGTTGTTGGTCCCCGTGGTGTCATGGATGATAAAAAAAAAAATGTCGAAAACTGCATCCTAGAAGACAATCGTCATCTTAGCGATATCATTTTTTAAATCTGAATCGGCGTGTTTTTAGCTTTCATTTTGTAGAAATAAATGTGAATTTACTTGAAGAACAGCTGAGTACTGTTTAATTTACAGATGTCAGGTTCGCGTCGGTCACCCTGTATACGTACATGATCATTTCCCCCCAAAACGAATTGATTCGAGTATTTATATTGTGGTTACCTTGTTTCTTTGTCAGCGCCATATAATACATGCTCACAAAGCTGACATATGGCAAGTGTATAAAAAAAACAGTGCTGTATTTAAAGTAAATTATTTAAGAAGAAAATTGGCCAAAGCACCAATTTGTCAATAACTTTATCTCAGCGCTATTATTCGATTACATGAAAATGTAAGTCTTCCAGTATATATTACTATATAAATTCTACACTCTAATCCAAGCCTACGTATACCTGTCCCTTCTTCTGCCCCACCTTCTATAACAATTGAATGCTGTCTGCAACTAATATATATTATATAATCTATATATTCCAAGGCTTTTATCTACACCAATTCATAACACTACGAAATACAAATCTGGCTTCAAATAAAATTTAATTAAAGGAATAAATTATTTACAACTCTCACTGCGAAATAAATCGCTGCCATACTATAAGAAATTAATTTTAAAAACCTTGCTCCAAACGCAACGGTAATGGATTTGAAGTAGTGGTATAAGACATTTTTTATATCTTGGAGGACCTAATTCATCCTCTACTGCGCATAAGGGCTGAGCTTCCAGTACCATTGTTGCCATATATAAATTAAAAACTTCAGTACAAAGTGATCAAATTGTAAACTGCATAGCAAAATTCAGATTGAGAATATTTAATGTGGCTTCGATTAAAGTACCACTATTTAGTAAAGAGTTTCCAGTTATTTATTATTCATTTTGATCAATAATGCTAATATTTGTTGGCTGTCGATATGACAACATTGCAGTAATTTTGACCACACCCCCAAATGACAAAAATGCAGTGGCGAGCATCTCTTCACGAGCATAAGGTTTGCATATTAAGCATAAGCATAATAATAAAATACAAATACGTTTCTAAATCAATTAAATAATTGATGAACACTTGTGCTCATATGTAGCATATGCTGATACTGTCCTTTGGTGATGTGTCTGCATCTTTCTCACCAACAAATTGATTATTTATTTATAATTGCAGTACGGCAAATGCCTCGATCCAATTCTGATGTAATTAATTCACCGAATTAGAATACAAACGCAATTTTCCCCGGTGCCGTTTTTCATCTTTTCAATGTTAGAGTTTAATCGTTGCGAGAGTGGCATTTTTAACTGATCAATTTATTCGATAATGGACATAATACATCCGAAATATATAGTCACTATATTCGTTTCCATTGATGACGCGAGACGATCAAATTGGATGACCGTGCTTAACCTTCTTCCATTGATCGATTCCCTCGTCCTTTTTAAGAGAAGATCATTTCTAAAGCCGCGGTCCATTTAATTAAGCATACGCCAACACGTAATATAATTTAATGGATACATATCGAACATATATCCAAATGGATACAATTCTAACTTAAATAGGACATATAAAAAAATTGAATATAATATATTCAAGTTAGGATGCGATATGATTTTTGTGTTATATGTGTCAAAATTTTCTAATTTTATCACGATAGTTAAATGTGAGATACTTATTATTTTTTATAATAAACACCACGTGACATGCGTTAAATTTCTTTAATTTGATATAAATCGTAAAAATGTTACGCTATAATTGGTAAATTAAATACAAGAATAGTGACTCGTTAATACTGAACACGATATAACGAATGGAGAAATGATTTACCATTTTACAATAGCATTAATTGTAAAAGGTTTACGATTTTTTAATTAGGTATTTGATTAAGCGTGAAATGTAGAAATTAAATTTTATTTTGGTATAATACACGTTCCAATTTGAATTAAATAAATTTTATAAAACGCTTTAATTAATTATTGAATTATGCAGTAACGTTAACTGCCTTAGTTAGAATTGAGGGGGAAGAAGAGGTGGCAAAAATAGGGAAGGGAGTTCGGCAGGGATGTACACTCTCACCGTTATTATTTAATCTATATATAGAAGATGCAATAAACAAAGTAAAAGAAGAGTATAGTGTAGGTGTGAATGTACAGGGAGAGAAAATATATATGTTGAGATTCGCCGACGATATAGCTATATTGAAAGAAAGCGAAAAGAATTTAGAAAGGGTATTGAATGGTATGCAGGCAGTATTGACTAAGGATTTTAACATGAAAATAAATATAGGTAAAACTAAAGTGATGAGGTGTGACAAAAAGGAATGCAGTAGAAAAATGAGGATCACAATAGGAGATAATAGAATCGACGAAGTGTGAGATTTTTGTTATTTAGGCAGTAGAATCACAAAAGATAATCGAAGCAAGGTAGATATAAAGTGTAGGATAGCACAGGGTAGGAAGGCATTCGTAAAAAAGGAACAGATTTTAAGATCAAATATTGACTTGGGTATTAGAAAAAGATTACTGAAGGTATATGTTTGGAGTGTAGCACTGTACGGGTGTGAGGCGTGGACTATAGGAAAGGAAGAGAAGCGTAGATTACAAGCATTCGAAATGTGGTGTTATAGGAGGATGATGAGGATTGGTTGGGAAGATAAAGTAACAAATGAAGCTGTACTAGAGTTAGTAGGGGAGAAGAGAAGTATTTGGAGAGTGTTACAGCGTAGGAGAGACAGATTAGTAGGGCATATCCTTAGGCATGGGGGGATTATGCAATTGATCATAGAAGGTAGAGTGGAGGGAAAGAGAGGGGTAGGTAGGCCTAAATTGGAGTATGTGAGTCAGATAGTTGAAGACGTTGAGATGGGATTAGCTCAGGATAGATCGGCATGGCGTGCTGTTTCCAACCAATCTTTAGGATTGCGGACTCGCAGTAACGTAAATGGGAATATTAACTAGTTTTTAAATTCATTAATTAATATGTAGCATTTGAAAAATTCAATGATTTAATTGAACAAATAGATGTTGGATTTTTCGACGAAATATCAAAGTTTCAAAGGCCATCTGTCGTACGAACTTTTAACACATTTGTAAAAAAGGTTAAAATAACGGAATATATAAAAAAAAAACGTTAAATCTCCTACAATGAGACTTTACGTACATTTTTCAACCTGAACAGATATATACCAGAACGAAGTCATTTACTAATTTATAAATAGACCAATTTAGCTAATAAATTAAAATGCTGAAGACCATTTGTATTCACAAGGAGGACGGTACGGGTAGGCTAAGATATATGGCTAGGGTAAGTCGAAGATGTCTCTAACATCCGAGTCGGTATATTGCCTAATTTGTAATAATTATAAATGGGAACATATGTTCTGGAAGCCTGGAAGGTAAATGGAAAACGAATAGACAAAGATATAGAGCAGACACTTCGAACCGGATAACTAGAAAAAAGAACAAAGATGTTGAGGAATGTAAATGGAATTTAGATTTAGAGTGTATAAAGATTTTTATTAATAAACTGATATTTTAAAATAACGTAATAGGGATTTTTCGGTTTACCTTTGATTAATTTGATTAATTCAGAATTGCTACCCGAACTAATTTTTTTAGCAATTCAAGAAAATATAATGAAAATTACAAATTTAATATAAAAAGCGATAAAAATAAATGCCAAAGTGAAACTACAATTTTTATTTTTTAATAAAATCAAATTTATGCCGTGACTTCGTCAATTTATGAATAATTAAAAAAAAAAACTCTCGCGCGGTAGAAGTGAAACTTCTTAGCGCGTAGGAAAAGTTGGCAAATTGTTTTTCAAATTCGCGATGAGCAGGTTGTAAGAATGTAAATTTTGTGTATGATGCACTAGTGGGTGCATTTCTATTATGCTGTATCAGATTCGTTTCGTTGCTCTCTCACACCGCGTGTATCTTCACGTGCCTGAATCAGTGGCATTCAAATTCTATACTACCACTCACTGTGTCCTCACTTAACGACGGTATTGATTCATCCAGTGTATTTGAGGTCGTTGGAAGCTTATATTGTTTCTTTAACGCTCTTTGCCCGGCTCGATACTCTCCACTTCTTTCCAAGGTATTTGTTGGCACTTTTCTTGGCGGTTTATTCGCTTTCTTCCGTTCTCTAAAGGCTCGCACTCTGTCTGTACTTGTCTTTTTCTCCATTTCACTTTTCACACAATGGAAATTGTTAGCTAAAAGATTAAGCTGTGTTTGTGTAATATATAATAAAATACGCAACGTATACAAATAGAAATGCACCCACTAGTGCATCATACACAAAATTTACATTCTTTCAACCTGCTCATCGCGAATTTGATAAACAAATTGTTAGCTAAAAGAGTAAGCTGTGTTTGTGTAATATATAATCAAATACGCACGCGTTTACTGGTTGCCTTATGCT
Source organism: Leptodirus hochenwartii (assembly GCA_947310635.1). Taxonomy (NCBI): domain Eukaryota; kingdom Metazoa; phylum Arthropoda; class Insecta; order Coleoptera; family Leiodidae; genus Leptodirus; species Leptodirus hochenwartii. The sequence goes on from OX371176.1 coordinate 49,069,289, forward strand.
ACGTACACGCGGCGCATGCGCGTAGTATGTTTCACTTTTCGTGACGGAAGCGTTTCACGTTTCGTGACGTTCAGGCCAATTTGCCCTACCGCGCCTATAGAAGTTTCACAACAAAAATCGCAATACTTTATTCAACAAAAATTTTCCATTCTTTTTTAGTGACCACAAAAAATCGATAGAGAAAAAAACTGCGAACGTACACCGTATTCTTCAACTAGCATTGTTCTGACATACCCTGTATACAGTGACAGTATATCCGCTTGTAATGTGCGAGATAAATTGGTTGTTTGTATGTGCGGGGTGTGAAAACAGATTCCTTCAGTTTGTTACATAACACTCGGATTATTTGAAATCGAGAAGACAGCCAAATAAGCGACCACCTCAATCGGCTTCTTAAGATATCTTCGAATGCCTCAACTATATACACCAATGCAGAATAAAAATTAAACTATCTCGCGCGGCACAAATAATTAAAATGCGAGTTAATAATTGTTCAATTAAAATTGAAGACCGCTTCATCGATTTTGTATTTGAAAAAAAAAAATGCGCGCGTATCTTTAATTATACGATTCAACGGACGGCGCTAATTTACGTAAAAGATTGTCAATGAAAAATGTTACCGTTTTTCAAATAATACGCGAACGTAAAAGGTAATAAAGAAAATCAGAAAAATGCCAGAGAGCATTAATTAGCGACTACGGTGGACTCGTCCCTAAAAGCAGATGCAATCAGATCATTTTTAATTGGCTATCGGTTGTTTTTTTTTTTATATAAAGGCCCCCCCGTATATACGAAACAATGCGGAGTTTGTTGGTGCGAAGAGATTGCTAGTGTATTATGAATGTATAGGTTACGTTTTACACCCCAACGTACGACGATATGACGGCATAAAGTTTTAATGAGATCATTTTATATGTTCCTACTGTGGCTATTCTTAATTTGCCGCCCCTTCAGCGAAATTGATGTACATATGAATGTTGAGCGGACAATTTTCGAAAGAAAAAGAACAAGTTAGACGCTTGGAGTTGTTTTTCTAGCGCTGTACGTTTTAATTTTACGAAAATCTAGATTTTTTTAATTTTTAATTTTTATAGTCAGTCGTATAGTTGCCACATATAATTTTTTATTTTTTTTATAAGGCTGAAAGACATTTTAATTAACGCTTTCCACCTTTATGCTAAAATCCAAATCTGTAACATTAGAAACAAAACTATGCTTTGCCAAAAAACATAAATTTTAATTTTATATCAGCGTGAAAATATTTTTTTATAAGCAGTTGACATATTTGGAGCCAACCTCCTCAGCACGTCAAGAAGTACCCAAACTTACACTATTATATACCAAAAAAACACAACATAAAAATGTAAAATATTTTTCCTAAACTAGCTGATATATTATTCTAAAAATCACTCGTAAATTTATTTCTACACCATGTATAATTATACAAGACAAAATCATATACTTTCGATATATGACGAATACAAGGCGATATTCTTTCATTCGCTTTTAATTATTATTAAATATACCAATGCGAATGCCGAATACGAATCTAAAAAGTTCTATAACAAAAAATTTCGAAATTTTGTATTTGTATTCTGTTAATTTTTAATTTATTTGGTATATATTTGATGTTATTTTCATTTTTTTGTGCGATCAAAAATTTATACATATTTTGAAATAATCTTACAACTTTTAACTATATTTTTTGTAAATATTCGAAAACCAGTTTTTTTGAAATTCGAAAACCGATTTTTCAAAAGTGCGTTTTTGTATAAATCTTAATTATAGTAACAACTACAAAATTTACAATACGTATTTACAATATTATTTACAAATATTTTATGACCACTTCCTCTTTGTATAATTAACTATTTTCTATTTTTTTTTCTATATTTATCTGTATTTGGAAATGACCTGACCTGACCTAACCTGACCTGACCTGACCTGACCTGACCTGACCTGACCTGACCTGACCTGACCTGACCTGACCTGACCTGACCTGACCTGACCTGACCTGACCTGACCTGACCTGACCTGACCTGACCTGACCTGACCTGAATATAAATTTTTAAATCTTTGCAGAATGCGCTTAATATTTCTAAATAATAATTACTCGAGTAGTTCATTTACTTTATAGATATTTTAAGATGTAATAAATCGCATTAAATAAATCATTTGACACGTGACAATATTTCGAGTCCACTCCTGTGCCTTGTTTGGATGACAATCCTCGAAAAGGCCGCTACTGTATTTTCATTATTAAAGCCAACGCAACTTATTCACGTATTGAAAGCCTCTTGGAAGGCAGTTCTTTGTATGATGCGTGGTCACACAATAGCAAATTGGATAGATGTTCTTTTATTCTCCCACCTATCTTGAGGATCTTGCGAAGAACAAGATAGCGGTTGAGCAGGGCGCGTTTAAACACGAACCGTTCAAAAATTCGGTGAAAAACGCGATAAAAGAATAGTCGCTTTAAAGAAACCGAAAATTTGATAGAATCCTATTTTCGTCGTCTAAAGTGAACCGTTCATTAATTCGGTGAAAAACGCGAAAAAAAAAATTCGCTTTAAAAAATACAAACAATTTTGAAAAAATTCAAATTCGTCGGCTAAAGTAAACCGTTCATTAATACGGAGAAAAACGCGAAAAAATATATTCGCTTTAAAGAAACCTGAAAATTTTAAATACTCCAAATTTCGTCTATTAAAGTGAACCGTTCATTAATTCGGTGAAAAACGCGAAAAAAAGAATAGTCGCTTTAAAGAAACCGAAAATTTGATAGAATCCAAATTCGTCTTCTAAAGTGAACCGTTCATTAATTCGGTGAAAAACGCGATGAAAAAACAATATTCGCTCTAAATAAATCTGAAAAATTGCAAAAATCCAATTTCGTCTTTTAAAGTGAACCGTTCATAAATCGGTGAAAAACGCGAAAAAGGAATATTCGCTTTAAAGAAACCAAAAAATTTGATAAATCCAAATTCGTCGTCTAAAGTGAACCGTTCATTAATACGGAGAAAAACGCGAAAAAATATATTCGCTTTAAAGAAACCTGAAAATTTTAAATACTCCAAATTTCGTCAATTAAAGTGAACCGTTCATTAATTCGGTGAAAAACGCGAAAAAAAGAATAGTCGCTTTAAAGAAACAGAAAATTTGATAGAATCCAAATTCGTCGTCTAAAGTGAACCGTTCATTAATTCGGTGAAAAACGCGATGAAAAAACAATATTCGCTCTAAATAAATCTGAAAAATTGCAAAAATCCAATTTCGTCTTTTAAAGTGAACCGTTCATAAATCGGTGAAAAACGCGAAAAAGGAATATTCGCTTTAAAGAAACCAAAAAATTTGATAAATCCAAATTCGTCGTCTAAAGTGAACCGTTCATTAATACGGAGAAAAACGCGAAAAAATATATTCGCTTTAAAGAAACCTGAAAATTTTAAATACTCCAAATTTCGTCAATTAAAGTGAACCGTTCATTAATTCGGTGAAAAACGCGAAAAAAAGAATAGTCGCTTTAAAGAAACAGAAAATTTGATAGAATCCAAATTCGTCGTCTAAAGTGAACCGTTCATTAATTCGGTGAAAAACGCGATGAAAAAACAATATTCGCTCTAAATAAATCTGAAAAATTGCAAAAATCCAATTTCGTCTTTTAAAGTGAACCGTTCATAAATCGGTGAAAAACGCGAAAAAGGAATATTCGCTTTAAAGAAACCAAAAAATTTGATAAATCCAAATTCGTCGTCTAAAGTGAACCGTTCATTAATACGGAGAAAAACGCGAAAAAATATATTCGCTTTAAAGAAACCTGAAAATTTTAAATACTCCAAATTTCGTCAATTAAAGTGAACCGTTCATTAATTCGGTGAAAAACGCGAAAAAAAGAATAGTCGCTTTAAAGAAACAGAAAATTTGATAGAATCCAAATTCGTCGTCTAAAGTGAACCGTTCATTAATTCGGTGAAAAACGCGATGAAAAAACAATATTCGCTCTAAATAAATCTGAAAAATTGCAAAAATCCAATTTCGTCTTTGAAAGTGAACCGTTCATAAATCGGTGAAAAACGCGAAAAGGGAATATTCGCTTTAAAGGAACCAAAAAATTTGATAAAATCCAAATTTGTCGTCTATAGTGAACCGTTCATTAATTCGCTGAAAAACGCGGAAAATAATATTCGCTTTTAAAAAAACAAAAAATTTTGAACAAATTCAAATTCGTCGTCTAAAGTGAACCGTTCATTAATTCGGTGAAAAATGCGGAAAAAAATATTCGCATTGAAGAAACCTGAAAAATTGAAATAATCCAAATTTCGTCTTTTAAAGTGTACCGTTCATTAATACGGTGAAAAATGCAGAGAAAAATATTCGCATTGAAGAAACCTGAAAAATTGAAATAGTCCAAATTTCGTCTTTTAAAGTGAACCGTTCATTAATTCGGTGAAGAACGCTAAAAAAATATTCGCTTTAAAGAAACGTGAAAAATTGAGAAAAACTAAATTTCGTCTTGGAAAATGAACCGTTCATAAATTCAATATGTAAATTAAAAATCAACTCTATTGATTTATAATGACTGTGCAGCGTATAAATACAATCAACTGTAAAAATTATCGGCGAACATATGTTTCGATGAATAAAATCTTCGGGAACATTTTGAACTAATTGAACAACGAAATAAAGCGTCCAATTTCGGAAGAAATCAATTATATCTCGGAAGACAGAACGAGCATCAATTGAGGAAATGAATTAACAAAAAAATCGTACAATGTGCTACGTAAATTTAAATCGATGGAAACGTTCGTTCGTTTATATAAAATAATGTAGGTAATATTTTCCTAATCATTTAAAAATTTTATATTAAGGAAATTTGTAATACATTTTTTTTACGTAAAAAAATCGGGTATTTTCCGCAAAATAATTATTAGCTCAACTTAACTATAAATTAAATCATTTTAGCGCGTTTTTTTTTGGTAAAAAAAATATGTTTTTAAGGAAAAATTATATATTTTTCGTTAAATAATTATTAGCTTAACTTAACTATAAATTAAATGCAAAGTGTGCTTAAACTAATTACATTTTGCATTAGTCTACAACGTAGTCATTTTCCGTATGAAGTGTCGTTAATTTGGAACGTTGACAACATCTTCAGTTAGTCATCTTAAGCCAAGTCCACAATAGAAATACATTTATTCTTGTAACATCAAAAAAAAACAAAAAAAAACGTGGAAATAGCGCGCACGGTATTTTAAATATTTACGCTAAAATATATATATATTTAACTTAAAAAAAATTGTTGCTAAAAAATGGTATTTAGCAGGTGTTTTTTATAACGTAAAAATATTGTTGTAGATTCTTATATAATGAAATTATCTAATTAGCTATAAAAGGTGGGCAGAAAGAAAAACTGGTATATACAAAGCTTATATAAGTCAGATAATGCGAGATATTAAATAGTAAAAATATTTTTTTTATTAAATTATGGAAAATGGTTCAGTAATTTACTGTTTGATAATTTATTAGATTATTGAGCTGGTTTTAATGTTGCATTTTGCGCGAGACTTTAGTTAAGATATTTTCTGGTAAACCACACAAGATGTAAAGCTTCGCTTACTAATTATATTTTCCAAAGCGTTTGAATATTTTCTCCATGCGATATATACCATCATAATTTCGAAGTGTAACCAAAAGAACCGCAAATTCGACTTCTAATTGGTTATGCGAAAACACATAACATCTAAACTGAGATAGCGAATTTCGAAGTTTATGGTACATAAAAAAATTTTTTTTGGTCAAAAATTAATTCAAAATACAATGATTTTTGGGATGGTAATGTTGGTTATTTTTTCGCAAAATTTAATTAACATTAATAAAAAAAAATCATTTTTTTGAAATGGTTCCATTTAACTAGGTGTAATTATAATATAAAAATATCGAAAATATAAAAAAAGGACATTTCATTTTTTTGCGTTAATTTTACTATAGAAAATAAAATTTATAAACAATGTTGAATGTCCACTTTTAATATTATGCGCGAAAGTGAAACGTAATCACCCAACAATTTATTTCACTTATGTGAGGACATTTGAAAGAACATTGTTCTAGAACAATATAATTTGGTTGCCTTATGTCATTATTTATGTAATAGTTTTACGAGCGCAAATAACATTATTTATAATAATCTAGGCGTATAATTTATATGGAAGATCGCCAACGAGAATTTGCCAAATTGCTGAGATATTTATCGTGTTGACTTTCCACGTTAAATAACCAGGAAAAATTAAAAGTATTATTGTTCCAAGTAAACTAAAAATAGCATTTTTAATAATTTCAGATTTCAAACGATTAAAAAATTTTTTTTTTGTATTTTTGTCGACTACTAATCGAATATAAATTAAATTCAGTGATAAAAATACAGCAAGTTATTTTTATTATCAAATTATAAAAAAGTTACCTATAAAAAAGGGTACAAAAAAAAAGTTTGAAGAACAAAAATTCGAAAATCTAACATGGAATTAAGAAAATACTATTACAGTGTCATTTGCGTCACGCTGAGCATTGTACGGATATAAGGCGTGGACAATAATATAAAGGGATAAAAATGCGGAATAAAAACTTTTCGATGTTAGAAAATGACGAGGAAATCTTCAATACCATTCCTATATGGCTCGAATTTTGGACACGCCTGATATATACTTTGCATCGTGATATAGCGTTATTTGACAGGCCTATTTGTACGTGTTTTTTTTTTATTCTCAGTTGCGCAGCAGTCACCCTTTTAACTAGGGATATAATTAATGATGTTTGCGGCTGAAGAGTTATATTTGGGGTAAACTAATTAACATTTTTTAGCATAACGCGACATTAATTATCTCTCCAGCCAAATCGCAGACACATTTATTCGACTTATACATATTAACTCTGGATTTGGCCGGGAGATTAGACGGGAATAAAAAAATATCAAAAGTCGCATATTTATCAATTTCACGTTATGTAAAAGCGTGAAATATTGGATTAAATAAAACTGATTCTTTTGACAATATGCGATTGTGAATGCAGAATGGTGAAAAATACACCCAGTATAAAAAATATGTTTGCAAGAAAGCGATTGGAAATTCGATAAATCGAATCGAAGAAAATTGATATGAAGTTTAGAAAAAATAAATAAACATTGTAATATTTTTAATTATATTTCAGAAGCTTTTGAGTTTATAGATAATTTTATTTCAACATTTTATCAAGTACTAAACATGCAGTAATATAAATGACCTAACGTACTTTTTTTTAAATTGAAATTGCACTTGGCTTAAAATTTCAAAAAAAAATTTTTTTTTTACTAAATGAAATGTGAAAAATACGACATCCCATCGTTTCTTCTTTGTGAAGCATTAACGGAAGTATAATTAGAAAAAATCAAGTTTTTATCACTTAAAAAACTTCTACGAAACAATTTATTGACTCATAAATTTCGAAATATTCAAGTAAATAAAATACCTATTTATTCTTTATTGAAAAATACAAGTTCTTCGAAATTATAATTATTATAAAATCGAAATATATCCCCAAAATATCTACACATGTTCCTTGCGGAAGAACTACCATATCTTCCCATACAATATTTGGGACGTGTTCTTCTTCACATTGGACACAAATTAGTTAATTCGTTAATTAGCGTGGTTCAACCACACCGATATTTCACGGTAGATTATGCGAGAGATCACCGATCTGTGAATGATCCTTTTAAAACTGGTGCCTCTTCCACGTTCCTGTAGCTCTTCCATCCTCTGAATATGATCCACAAATTAGCCCTTGTGTCTTCGTTGACACCAGATATGCTTGCGCGTAATTATATCAAAGAGTCAGCCGACGTATGTGCAAGAACAAGTATTAATTTGATTGTAAATGTTTCGTGAAGGATTTAATTAGAACCACATGACGAGCCGAAGAATCGAATTAAATATAAGCGCGTAAACAAATAAAATAATTAAATGACGGCGTGATGTATCAACAATATCCATCGTGATGATGAAGGACTAGTGCAAAACCTTCGGAATGGTTGATTCGGTATTTTTTACATAATTTAGATTTCATTTTTTGCAATCATCAACTTTTTATGGGTCCGATTATTTTTCAATTATAGAGCAATGGTGTTGATATTAAATACTTTACATTTCGAATAAATTGTAAGCAAATGACCTGGCGTAAAATATTTTTTTTTGGGAAGTTTTATATTGTATTCTCATTATATCAATTCGTCAGCAGAATGGGTGATTTAAGTAATTTGTTCAGTTTCATCGAGGTGATTATTTTATGTGTTTACAGCCGGATGTGAATTTCCCTTGGTTGGGAAAAGGTGTGAAATGACCAACGATATCGCTGCTTATCTTCGAGATGTCAATTTGTCGACGGATTTAGTATTTTCGACGATTCTACAGCACAGAACAAGCTTGGAATTAAACTGGATCTTCGTAAAACACAACATCGTAAAACGGAAGCTTTATACAAAAATAATAATCATAAAATAACAAATAATGAAGAATTATTTGAAAATTGTAAATTTATGTACCAATTCATCGTTAGAAATAATTCATTGTTAGAATCATTTGATTCCAAAACAAATATGAGCACCGAAATCAATTTTTTGGACACAGGAAAAATATGGCATCGTTTGTTGGAAGAATCGAAAACTAGAGGAAATGTACAAACTCATTATAGCAACAACAAAAAGAAAAATGAAAATGTTCGTTTTATGAAGTTTTACCGAAGGCTCTTTGTAATGAACTGTAACGTCGTTTCTTTGCGAATATGTACGGTTTGGTTTGATAAAATCGAAACGTGATGCTTCTCTCGAATTGTTGAGATTTCCCATCATCGAGATTGGATAGTAAACATGTCCACTTAGTGCCTGTAAAATGGACCTTAATGTGTCCACCGACCAATTCGAATAACTGCCGGGGCTACTTACATTTTATTATCCCACAAAGGAGCGCCCAATATAAATCCAGGGGTGATCAATCGATGGGCCTCGTAAAAAGTGGGAAACAAAATTAACCAGTAATTCTTTAAGCTATTTAAAAAAACATGCGTGAGGCTCTCGCGCGGTAGAAGTGAAACTTCTTGGCACCTAGGAAAAGTTGATTCTATGCATTGCTTTTTTTCCATTTGTTAACCTTTTTTTTTATTCAATATTCGATCACATATGGCACACACTGTACCTAGCGGATTATCAAACAATTGTTTATCAAATTCGAGATGAACAGGTTGAAAGAATGTACATTTTGTGTATGATGCACTAGTGGGTGCATTTCTATTTGTCGATGGCTCGCTCAGCTGTATCAGATCTCTCACACCGCGTGTATCTTCACGTGTAGCCTGAATCAGTGGCATTGAAATTCTCTATACCACTCACTGTGTCCTCACTTAACGACGGTATCGATTCCATCCAGTGTATTTGAGCTCGTTAGAAGGTTATGTTGTCCACCGTATTTCTTTAACGCCCTTTGCCTGGCTCAATACTTTGTACTTCTTTCCAAGGTACTTATTGGCAGTTGTTAACGATTTTTTATTTTTTTTCATATATTTATATATATTTTTTTCACACAATTTCAATTGCGTGAAAATTGAAATAGAGAAAAAGACAAGTACAGACAGAGTGCGAGCCTTTAGAGAACGGAAGAAAGCGAATAAACCGCCAAGAAAAGTGCCAACAAGTACCTTGGAAAGAAATAGAGAGTATCGAGCTAGGCAAAGGGCGTTAAAGAAACAACATAACTTTCCAACGACCTCAAATACACTGGATGAATCGATACTGTCGTTAAGTGAGGACACAGTGGGTGGTATAGAGAATTTGAATGCCACTGATTCAGGCGTGCCATCTACACGTGAAGATACACGCGGTGTGAGAGATTAACGAAATGAATCTGATACAGCTGAGCGAGCCATCGACAAATAGAAATGCACCCACTAGTGCATCATACACAAAATTTACATTCTTTCAACCTGCTCATCGCGAATTTGATAAACAAATTGTTAGCTAAAAGATTAAGCTGTGTTTGTGTAATATATAATAAAATACGCAGGCGTCTACTGGTTGCCTTATGCCTTATTCACTTCAAAAATAATCGGAGTATTTTACGAATCGAGTTTTTTTACAAACAATGATATAGTTAAATGATATAAAAAACGTTTAATCAAATTCCAAAAAATGTTGCATTTATATAATAAACTTTAAAGTCTTGTTCTTTTCGGACTGATTCGCGATTTGCAACCAGATTGAGCATCCCTGATGTAAAATAAAAAAGAACGCAGTTTTAAAGATCTGTCATCGCTATAAATAGGGAATTATTAGACTAATGTAGAGGACCGATAAGTTAAATAGTTGCTAAATATATAATAAAGTAGAAGGAGTATGTTAAGGCTGGTGTTTTATCAAATGAAAAATAGAAACGAACAAAAAATGAATTACCATAGTGAAGAAGTGTTTTATGCATATAATACTGTTTAAAGTTCATTTCTTCATCCAAATATGTGAAAAAATATCACTTTTTTATCGAAAAAAAAAAATTGTTGAAGAAAGTTGATACCTGTAAAGTAGTTTATTTATCAAATTTACCGGTAAATAAAATTGGACTGGTGAAAATAAGATTTTTTCTTAAATAATTCTATGTAAAATAGCTTATTTGATATAAATTTACCGGAAAAAATAATACCTATAAAAAAAATTGACTATAGTTATTTGTAAACTATAGTATTTTATAAAATATACCAAAAATTATTAAATTTTCTACAAATAGCTGATTTAAAAATAAACAATAATATTAATATTGATAAGGAAACCAATTTTTTTTTGCTAGTGAAATAGTAAATTTATAAAAATTTCCGGTAAATATTACCGGCTATTTTTTTACCAGGCTAAAATTTTTACCAGCTCAAAATAATGAAACTCGAATAAAAATGTGCCCTACTAAGATGGAATGCTCTCCTGAAATTATGTAGTTCTATTAAAATAATGGGAGAATGGTAAAAGAATGATTGATGAATTATTTAGCAAATAAATAATTATTTTTGTACAATATTTTTAGAGAATGTTCCTAAAGGATGTGGCTTTTAAACGGAATATTTCTTATATTTTTAAAATTTCAATAACATGTCGAAAAAAAATTCAAAAAAAGTCGATTTTTCAGATGTTGTTTTAACAAGAAAGTTAGTGAAAAAATTAGAAAATTTTTCGACCATTCCATAGCTAGACATCTTATCTACAATCAGTAAAAATTGCGTAATTGCAGTAAAAATCCATAGGATATTAACTCTAAAATTTTTATATAAATAAAAATAAAATTTTCTCATCATTCGATTTCTTCGCCTCTTGATTTTTCTACTGGCATAATCTATTCCGTATTTTATTTAGTTTCGTTTAACATATTCCCATATCTTCGTTGCTATATTGCTTAAAACAAAATACAATTTAAGAATTACATAAAAAAATTATTTATTAAGCACATCATTTAAATCAATTTTCATATACTATATCTGAAAAACTCAGATGTAAATTCTTCTAATCCAGAAAAATTGATGTGTTATAAAATTAAACAACATTTATTAAAAGCGAAATAAACGTTTATTTAAATTCTTAAAAAGGCGTTATTAAGTAATTTTTTAAGAATACAAATATGCACTCTTGTGATATAAGATCAAAGTTCTGAAGATTAAATTATTATGGCCAGAAAATACACCGTAACACAAAAGGCAACGAAACTCAAATTATTAGTAATTTAATTTTTATATAAATCGATACTCGAAAAATTTTGAGATCGATTTTAATTAACAGTGAAAATAAAAATATCCACAAATTTATAACTTATAAAAATATGTGTACATTATTCACACGTTTTCTTCGTTGAATTTCTTCGTTGCGATGCGAATTTAACCGAAAAGGCAAAAGAACAAGAGGAACTGTGTTTGAAAATATATGAGGCAATTTTTATTCAAGCATTGTCTATTCAAACGAATGCCGAGTGTGAAAAAAATATATACGAAGCAATTGAGATTTGAGAAAATACGTCAGAATGCAAAAACTAACTAATTATGTACAACCAATTCCTATTTAGCCAATGAAAAAAATATAAGTTGCAAAATAATTAAATTCTAGACTCTAAATACATTTTACATTGAAGAAATATTGAGTGATAAAATTAAACAGTGATACAAGTAGATGAAGAATGTCATAAAAAATAATTACGACTGTATGATAAATAGAGACGTGCAGCAGTTTAAATAATTCAAATTAAATTAAATTCTAAGAGGAACCGCCATAGAGGAAGAATAATAATGCCATTTTACATTTACGACAATTGTATGGAAATTGCGAATTTGAAGCACTAGATTCACAATTTATCACAAATATTATATTAGGATTTAACCCGCAATATAAGAATCGCATAAAGGACATAGTCGAAGAATTTTGGAACGGTATTTTAATTGTACCAACAGACAAAAAGTATGGTAAGAAGCATATTGAGAAAGAGGTGGCAATAACAATCGAACGTCGTTTGATTTTTATTCGATTATGTTGATTGGAGACGTTCTGTAGCGCGTTCATCTTATCCCATTTCGTTGGGCGAAAAGATAACAGCATCCATCAATAAAACATGGTGTTGGAAGCGCGCGATATTACACGATGTCCCATAAAATCTGATTTCGGGTCGTCTTACAAAAACCCCGCCAGAAGAACACGCGTCACATTGTGAACGAACCATCCTCGTGCTATTTCGCTGTCCATATCGTACCGAGCCAACGAACTCTCTTCATATTCTGCACTGCGCACAGCAACGTCGGAGGAAAGTGTTGAATAAGCTATGCGGTGGCTGCGCGAAGAGTGTGGCTATATAGCCGGATGGTCTGATACAATATTTATAAAGCAATCATCATTCGACCATCACGCCACATACGAACGATGCCGCCGCAGCGGCTTTCGCCCGCCGCCGCCCCCGCCACCGCTGCCAGCCCCCCAAGAGATGCCGCTACTGATGGTGATGATAACCGCTGATGGGACGAAACAAGCAATGGCAAATACAGGATGTGTTAAAGGAACTGGTGAATATAGAATATCCTTGGAGAAGAAGAATGAAGATGTGACTTCTGTAACGCTGTTAGAAAATAGCCAAAAATTAGCGCTGAAGAATGAATTTTAATAAATGTGAGTTTGACTTTGATTTTTTGAATCGATGTTTGATATACTTTAGTATAATATAAATTAATTTAATAGTATTTTGATACAATTTTCAATCAGTCCGTGTGTTATATCTAAATTCAAATAAAGAGCAATTTCTACTTCGTCTCTACTACGCGACTCCAGCGCCATCTCTTGCTAACTCGGAATAACAGTAGTTCCACTTCTCACCACCAGTCCAGTTCAGTTCCCAGGTTTGATCCATCTCAGAAGCACAGTTCCAGCCAGTTTCAAACATTTTTTAGGTGGTACCCATTTAACATGGCCACAAAGAGGAAGCGAAGAAAAACGGAAGACGAAAACCGTGAATTTAAAGTTGAATGGACCGTGACTTTCGCGTTTATTCAAAATTTAAATGGCCTTCCAATTTGTCAAGAAAAATTGGCGCATAAAAAGAAGTTAAATTTGGAGAGACACTTTACAACTAAATACGCGTCATTTGGCAGTAAATATCTTATTGGTGATGCAAGGTAGAAAGCAATTGAAGTATTTTATTTAGTTTGTATCTTATGCTACTGAAGATGGGGGCATAGCCATCGAAATGTACATCTAGCTACTTAATGCTTTAAGTTAGGGTATTTGGGTGATATTCTATACTATTATTTAACACCGTGGTGATAATATTTAAAATCAGAAAACCTATTTTGTATTGTATATTTTACATTATCCTTTTAATCTGTGCAATTTGTATGTTGACTTTTAAGAATAAAAACACTTCAATATTTCCAACAATACCGCTAAAGATTATATTTCGTACTGGAAGGATTGGATTTTCAAATTTCAATCGATAAAAAATGCAAACTTAATTAGTACTCCTTAAAATAATGTTACCGTTTTCAACACCATCGGTAGGTTCACTTCAGAGCAAGCTATAGGTACAGGGTGACCCACGCGAGGAACCTGACATCTTTAAATTAAACAGTACTCGGTCGGTCTTCAAGTAAATTCACACTTATTTCTACAAAATGAACATGGTGGTTAACTTTAAAAAATGATATCGCTAAGATGGCGATTGCCTTCTAGCATGCAGTTTTCGACCCTTTTTTCTAAATCGTCCATGACACCACGGGGGCCAACAACTGACCATCGATCAGACGAATCGATGGTCAGTGACCGATGGCTTCCTTCGAATCATTCAACGTGCCCGGAGTGTGTGAGCGTAGACACGTGATTCCAAATATCCCCGAAAGGAAAAATCGCACGTTCGAAGAGTGAGGGGGGCGGCTATGGGACGCCACGTGTCCCCAAAACGGGAAATAGGCGCACAGGGAAACATTGTTGGTCATTGCTGTCGCACCATCTTGTTGAAACCGCATATTTTGCACAATCAATTCTTCTTATCGAATTGATTCTGAACTGCTGCCGATTGAAAAGATGTCAGGTGACCTGTGGCTCACCCTGTACAATCAACGACATGTACATATGTACAAGATGTTGCACCGGCATAGGTATTCTATTTACAAGCCACGTCTGCGGTGGTGAAGCTTTTTTCACTCTATTTTCAGAGGGAGGCCGTTTTCCGAACAATAATGAACTTGTAACAGATGTGGAATTGCAAAATTTTCATACGTATCGAATTTTGCTCAGATAAAATTCGATCTAAATTCAAAATAGATATCCCCATGTCTATCCTGAAGCTTAGTTACCAAGGTACGGATTAGAAAGTACCCTATTTAGAAGATGCAATCTATATATATATAAATATATATAGTACATTGGATTGGCCTAAGAAAAAAAGCAACATTTTATTTCCAAGTAACTGAAGAGTGGAAGTAAATGCACCAATACAAAAAGTACGTATTAACTTACGAAGAAAATTAAAAAGAGCAGAATCATTTATTGCTATTGCAGTTTTCACAGGTCTAGTGAAAAGATGTCAAGTGCCCGTGGGTCACCCTGTATATATACAGAACCACCCCTTGAATATCATTATACAAACCCCCAGCCCCAACACACGGCGCCCTCTATACAACCATCTATAGCACAGCTGCGGAAGCTGGACGGCTGGCAAACTGTTATCAAACCGCTCAAATATTTATATTTGAATAGAGATGCCTCTTAAATTTGTTGTTGGGGAAAATGGTGTTGCGCGCTTATCGAATGGGCGCACTGTGTTGTCGCTGCGCCGCAATGGAAAACTGTCAGCACACCCGCGCAACACCCGCACGCCCGCGAGTTCATAACCGCACGCTGGAATGTCCTAATTCTGGCGGGGGGGTTGTTGCGTGGCAGTTCAGGGTGGGTGCTGCTATAGAAGAGACAGAACTGGGATAGCTCTCCCTATAGGGTGACATGACTTATATTATATTGCACTTACATAATGTATATTGTACTGTAAGCAGCCTTTCGACTCAAGAAACGAATGTGCAGAAGAAACTGGTTGCGTAAAGCCAGACGGAAATGTAACAATGATTTTACAGAGCATTACAGACTGGAAACAAAGCCATTTTTATTTGAAGCCGAAAATCTGTTTCAATAGAAGAATATATGCATCGTGGAGCATTAAGAGAATACCTATATTCGATCTGAAATTAGTAAATTAGTTAGTAAATTCTAAACAAAATATAGTATCAAAATTCAATGTTACTTTTTGACCACATAATTTTTTTTTTGTCAGATTTACTGAAGCTATTTATCGATAGTTGTTCATATATCTATATGCGAAAGTTTCATTCAATGTCTTCAATGTTCATCACCATGTACAAAATACAACCCATTTCATTGTGGAAATTGCACCGAACGTACAAACGGCGTAATATCTAAAGAGTTCGCGAATTACGTTGTTATAAAGTCTACGGTTGCTTAGAAGGGCGCTGTTCCGAAGCTAAAGCAACATGGAAAGCACAAGAGATTCGAATCCTTTATTCTGGGTGCACATGTAGGTACTGGAGTTGTTCTCTTCCTCGTTTATAACGCAGCTAAATATAGCAATAATTTAACAATGCCGCTCGCAGCCTAATTGTGAATTAAATGGTCTCGAAAGAAACCCAAATTTGCGCTGTAATTCTACAACAATCTTCAACAATGAAAATTAACATAAATTAAAGCTGCGGTAAAATTACAAGATACGTTCAGTGCCGCTGAAAGCATTTAATACTTTACAAACACTTTATTCCATATTCGTGTCTTAAAACGTAATGAAGACACAATAAAGATGGATCTTTGAATCAGCATTGTTGAGCATTTGCAACGTCCATCGTATTCAATTTACTTAATCGTACGTCACGTCGGTGGTAATGCATTATCCCTGGCATATCGTCGGCCGAAACTAAGGACGCTACGTAATCCTCTGGCAGAAGGACAAAGTGGACATAAAAATCGAGAATACATCTCTGTATCTGTATGATTTGCGTATGTGTAAAGTAGAGATAACTGTCATTGCCACAACTAGAATTTTCCATCATCGAAGTACCAGCTAGGTATGGTATCGTATTCTCGTTCTTCTCTTGGTGTATTGGAAATCTACGTGCGCTATTGTAAAATTGTAATGCACAAGAAGAGTAAATCGCCCGGAGCAAAGCAACATGTATGATATAAATGCGAAATGAAAGGAAATGTTATACAGGATGATGGATGGAAATCTAACTTTCTCAACAGAATTCTCCAAACTTACTGAAAAGTACTTTGCAGAAACATTTACGATTTGGAAATCTCAAACCTAAACGATACCAAAAATGCACTTAAAAATATTTTTTATACACCGCTTTAAAATATTTGTTTACCAGAGTATAAGAAGAATTTAAGATTCACACTCTCTTAAGATCAGATTTTGTATCTGGGATATGCAGTCAAAGCTTGACTTTTATCAAAATAAACATGTCCTACTTGTTTTTAAATTAAAGACTTTTAAAAAGTGCGTGACTGACATTTGGCCGCATGTGTAGCTATAGCCCTGTGCAACATATAATGTGTATTAATGAGTACCCATCTGCCTGGACTTCTTTTTGTCACTCTATGTATAAACCACATTCGAATATGTGGTCCAACTTGCGCATTACCCACTTAATCCCTGCCGATGTCCTTCGTCCTTGTCCTGGAGGGACATTCGAAGCTCGAAACTCCTAACCGCGCACTCTTCCAACGCTCCTCAATCTATCTCCATCGTGTCCACCCTCTATCTGGAGTTTAACATGCGGATGGATTTATTTGTGGGCAAGTGTTTCGCAATGCATATAGAAGAGACTAAATAAGTAGCAGATGTGTCAATTTCATTTCAATCAGGGGATAATAGCGACCGTAATGGAATCAGCTCTTGCTCTATTTGCGCGACACTTGAGCGAGACAAAGGGAAAAAGAAGAGGACGTGCAACGGGGACAAGAAGAGGCGCGCTGAAGAAAGAGGACGCGGAGGATCGTAACCGCGCGGTCCCTTTCATCTCGCTGTATGTTGCCCACCGCTATTCCTGACGGCGTTATTCCCTCAGGATGCCAAATTACATGAAGGAAAAATACAGCGTGGACTAAAGGAATATGAGGAAAGAACTCGTCGAAATTGTTGTACCATTTTTTTAGAATATCTATGCGATTACGTCTTTACTGAAGAAGCGATCAATCATTTTAAAAACCATTGACATTTGTGATGTATAAACTACCAAAAATGTAGGTTTTTATTTTAACTGAAACAAAATTTCTTGAACAATTGAAATTGCATCATCCATTGCATCATTTTTGCTATAATATTTCAATTTTACTCTAGATTTTTTAATGGTCAAGCTCTTCTTTGAGCATCCGGGTGCACGTGGATACGCTTCTTCTTCGCACGTATAGGCAATGTGTAAAGTATAAATGAACGTATTATTGGGTTCGACCACTTGACAATACTGCACGTGGTGGAGGTACACAGACCTCTTCGGGAAACTGTTTACCAGCTCTTCAATAGATAATGTTGTGTAACATTGTCCATAAGCACGCTTTACATTATTCCGTTCCAATAATCGCGGTGATGTCAAATTGAAGAATCACATTTCTATCCGATCGAAATGAAAACATGTATTAAATTAAGTGTAGGTATAAATATTTTTTAGCTAAAATATTTTTATTGATGTTTCGAATTATGTGTCCTCATTTTGAATAAAACATATAATGGTATAGTTCCATCTGTTTATAACTAATCATCTGAAGTGCATTACTTTTATAAATGCTCGTAAAACATGGTTTTAAACATATTGGCGAAATCTAAACACAAATTCGAAAGTGGAAATCTATCTTAAAGCAATAAATAGTCGGGTTGTTGATACTTAAATCTTCGGAAACATGCTGGCTAATTTTTCATATAAATTTCAATTGAACCAATTGTCGCTACCAACATAATATTTGGCAGGGCTACCAACATTTTTCTCTCATTGCAAATTATAATATGCGAGAGAAGGAAAATGGCGGCATTTTACGTCCCGAATATGGCACTAACCGCCCCCAAACTAGTACCATTTAGCCGATATTGAAAATAGCGTGATTAAGGAGATAATAAAAACGCTGAAATTCGTCCATACGATTAATTATTCGCTAGTGTTTGACAGGGACAGAGAAAAGCATGTTTTATTATATAATAATAATCATTTCAATTTATCAGTTAATTGAAAACTGCTAAAACGTACCAATATTTGAACAGTTTTGTCAAACTGTGGATTTCATTGCTACTTTGCTATTATTTTTAAATAATGACATTTGGATTAATGTCAGTTTTTATTTTATAACTATGCGGGATTATAAACATTAAAAAAGAATGAATAGTTGCATTGCATTGAAACCAATTACAATTGGAATTTGTAAACATCAACCGCGAATTCAAATTGTACCGCAAATATACATTGGCTTTAAAATTGACATACTGAGGAAATGACGGTTGCCCTCAAACAAAAAATAATAATATGTAAAAACTATATATACTGAATTTTCTTCAAAAGATTCGAATTTTTAATTAAATTTTCATAAAACTTTATATCAACACAATCAATGGTATAAAATGACATTGACATCCTAATCAAGGGCATTGTGATTTGAGCATTTATTAAGTATCGATATTTTTCTCGGATACCCAAAAAAAAATATATTTGGGTCGAATTTCCTCGCCGAAGAAGGCATTTTAACCAATCGGTTACTCTTATCAAATAGCTCGATCGCTTTCATAATATTCATAGGCCTAATCGAAAATGCCGATGAAAGAGTGAAGTACAGCGGGTGTAATGTAATGATAATCGCAGTTAGCGGGTTTACGTTCGTACAGCCAGAATTTCGGTTCTGCACGCATCCTCGCAATTTCGAAACAGCGCTAAATTTAAATTGTTTCATCAGTCGTCGCATTCGTCTAAATAACATCCCCTATTCTAACAATACGCTGCGGGAATATATTACCGAGTTAAAATGTTATCGCATAAACCTCTAACATGAGCGTAACCATCCCTAAAGAAATGTAATTCGTATATACGTAAATTTGAAACATACACTTTTATATGTGTGCGTTTTTTATATATAAGAAATCGAAACATTTTTGTTGGTAGATTCCAAGTCGAGTAGATTATATTATTTCATCTAAATATTATATATTGTTCGTGTACAAATTTGGATTAGCCGAAACTTTCCGTTTTCCAAAATTATTCCATTCTAATTATAGCATCTCCAAAACCGCACGGCAAATAGTTCCTAAATAGCGGAAATTAGCGTGTTTGCTTTGCCCCGACCATAGAGAGAGCCACCGTTGCGCTCATGTGTGTTATAGCAAAGCCACCTCTTGCCGCCAACCGCCGCCACCCCCCGTTGGAAATATGACCCACTATATAGTTGGCTATATCATCGCGCAACTATCGTCGCCTGCTAATTTGGCTGGGGAGGCTTTGATTCAAACAAGCCGCCCCCCCCACTCCGCCGCAGCCCCCGCAACACGCCCGCCATCACCACAAAAGGCAAAGACGGACCCTAAACTTGCGTATTATCCGGTGGTATGGCAACCGCCGCCACCGCAGCAGCAACCCCACGGCCGCCGCCGCCACCACCACCGCACAATATCATATTCATAATTACAGTGCAAATAGACATACATAATACCGAAGCACTATTACAAGATACCGCCATCCCCCATTCGAGGGTAGTATTACGAGCCACGTCAGCTATACTATCTTCCTACGTTGGATGCCGCATTTATCTCGTATTTCGTGTAAGGGGACCGCATTTAGCCGGAGACTCCGCCCAATCGGGTGCACACCGCAGATCATATGGAGCATGTAGATGCTGGCGGCGCACCATCACGGGGGCCCATGCCCGTCTAGACGCAAGAAACGCACCAATCCCATACGGACACCACCATCACTCCCACCACCGCAGATGTGCGCAGACTGACTGGTCCAGATAGTCGGAGTAGCTAACAGTGGGATGCTGTGCAGAGTCACGCAGTAAACGGGCAATATCACCACGATGGCGAGCGTGCCATCGACCACCGCGAGATATTAGGCTTCGGGAAGAGCTGATAGTAGCTGGGCAACGTTCGAACAGTGATTAGTCGGCGAGGAGTGCGTGTGTACGCGGCACCGCGCAATTAATGATGACAATGATGATGATGCAGCGCATCATCGAGACCACGCACAAAACGTCGCCCACCGTGCACCACGTGCAAGATCTCGTGGCGTCAATCGAAAAACGTTTGGAGCAACATAACTACCTGCCCGCGAAACAGACGCGGCTATCGTCCGAGGATGATAAGGACTCGGACGACGAGGACGACCTTAACATCGAGATCGATGTGGAGGCTGAGGAGACACTGTGCCCAGTCGACCTGACCAGGCAGAAGTATTTGGCCGCCAGCGGTCAACCGTTACTACCAACAACAAACAGTGAAGGGATTGTGGTGAAGCGAACTGAGAGTGTTTGCAGTGACGATGTGGCGAGCGGAACTGATTCACCGCCGCCACGTGGTGGCAGTGCGGTGCCCATGATGGGCGACGGTGACGACGAACGTGACAGTCCCAACAGTATGGTGACACATCACGTGCACCACCATCACCTACACCACCAAGCGACCGGGAACAGGCGGCTCGCGTTCAGTGTGGAGAACATCCTCGATCCGAACAAGTTTACCGGGAAGCAAGGGTTCGGCGGCGGCGGTGGCGGCGGCGGCAGCGGCGATATATGCTGCTGGAAACCGTCGGGCGGCGTACTACATCAAGAGTCGATGGGTGGTGGGTCGTCAGACTTTGATGGAAGCGACACGGGTGATTATTTAAATATTAAATAATTGATTGAATCAAGTGGTAGTAAATGAGTTTGAAGGAAAATAACTTAGCTATAATACCACTTGAAATACTTATAGTTTTATTGACCAGGTTTCGACGTTCAGGGCATCATCACTCTGATGAATAAAATTTAACTATTATGTATTTTGATACAATATCTAGTTATCGCCAGAAACGGTATGTCTTAAGTCAACGAAAGACAAAACAATGTTGTATCAAAGACTGCAGATGATTCTATAAAGAAGAATAGTAATCGTTTCAAGATATTTTCGCAACAATATTTTCGTCATAAGAGAGGAATGAAACATGTTCTATATCTCAAATTGTAATGAGCGTATAATTTATGATTTTCTAACAAATTTAACAATTCTTCCCAACCGTAACAAAGCACCAAATTAAATTAAAACGTAGGTGAATAGCAATCTAAATCCCCCTGCTAAGTCATTGGCATTAATGACTTGATAACTTCGAAGATTTAATGACTCGGATGTTTAGCGAGGCTTGTACAATTTGCAAATATATTTTCATTTTGGATTTTTTGAGCTTCACGCTCGCTACCTCCTCAACATTAGTTTATTTTCTAAAAAAACACACACACGACTGTTTTAGTCAATCATATTGTTTCGACTTGCTACTGGCAGCAATTGTACCCAAATATTTAATGGACCATGGCGGCACACAATCCAATATAAATCAAGTAGCGAATTTTCAGTTCGGTCCAGACTTTAATAAGGTTCATATACCAAAGTTCAACTTTACAAGATTGTAAACAGACCATTTAGAGTTTACGAGCTCTTTATAATTCACGGGCTTTATGTATATTGGCCAAATTTTTATATACAGTTCTGCTTCTTGGAGATGACTCGATGATCGTGTTTCTTTCGGCACTGTTGGACGTTTTATGTGGTCGTTTTTACATTTTCTCCTTCACTGTGAAATTACCAAAATATATATGAAGCACTACACACAGGGTATTACCGAAAAAAACAACTTCTCAGGCTTGACGATACGGGAATTGAACGCGAGTCCAAGTAAATTCAAACAATTTTTAGAGATTTTTATCTATTTAACTTTGCAGATAATATAATAAATTAGCATGTCTTCTTCCCGATTTCCCTCATCCCTCTTAAAATTAAACCCGACGTTAAGGTGACCAATCGTGCAGCAGTAAGCTGAATATTTTTGTATGGCTTCCAAACCACCGCAACTTATCTTAAGATATAATTTAATAGTAATAGTCTATCAATTGAATTCAAGATCTTCTCCAATAAGGCGATTATATAAACGAGTATTTTATTACAGTATACTAAGATGAAAAGGACGATTGTTGCACAACACGCTGTATACAGATCTTCTTGTTTTGGTGCCCGTCGTCGAATAAGTCTGCAATGCAAATGTACTGTGAAATGCTTGTTCGTGCAAACATCAAAGTTACTAAGTTAACCTGCACGTATCACCAAGAAAAAAAAGTTCTACATAAAGAAAGCATGTGTTAGCTGTATGCTTCTTCTCTAAAATAAACGTTTTGATACCTCAGCTGGGTAAAAAGTTCAGAGAGTATCATCGATGGAGTATCTCTAATATTTGTGTGGTGTCAACTGCTCTTCAAACAATTTACAGATTGAGGTAGAATGAACGGAACGACGAGGTGCTAACTTTCAATCGTGTATTAAAGTTATGAGGTATTTCATTGATGGAAGTATCAACATTGATATATAAATCAGGTTATTCTCTTCTCTTCTTCTATTACTAATGTGATAATACACCGATATTTATTTAATAAACCCTTCCATACAATTTAATTTAATAACGTAAATCAATTGTCTAAAAGACAAACAATATTTGTGTTTAAATTAAGAGGATCAGTCTTGACAATACTTCCTCGTGGGATAAGCAAGAAATAAACCACCATGAACAGACATACATGTGTCTATCGATATTCTTCAAGTAATACAAAATTGACAAAATAAACAAAAATTTGTGTCGCATAATAAAAATTTGAAATACTTACTTACATAGTTTCTATCTGGGGATTTGGAACTGGGCAACTAAATTGTTCTTTCAGTGCCATCGGAATTTCTGCAACAATAAAAGCAAATCTTTTTACACCTGTAAAGTCGACAATTGATGAAGTGACAATTTCTATTTTTTCGATATTTAATTTTAGTTCGAAGCACGCACACAAATTGACATAAAAATGATACGATCAAAAATAAATTTTCGTTTCTAATGATCGATATTTCGTTTCTATTGATTGACAACGGTTTCTAATGATCGATATTTAGTAGTTTAAGCATTTATTGATTAGTTAATGCGATCAATGGGCGGCAACACCACAAAATGGCAATACCCTGGGCGTTAATCCATTCGCGGATATTCGATAAATTGCAATTAAGCGGTAATGATGATCCGATGATTTAATTACGAGTAAAACTAGTTAGCGTATAGCTAACGTGCACACTATTATGCATTAATGCAATATGCATTATATCACGCATACAGAACCATATAAAGTACGTCCCATAAAAAATTGAGCACCTATACATTGTCCTACAAATAATATCAATAACAAACTATTATTTCCACCGATTTGTAAATTTTTTTTTTTTGCGTTACAATATTTTATATATCTTGAGATATCTTGAAGGAATCTTATAGAATGAAATAAAAATCAATAATATGGACGACCGTATAAATATAATTTTATACAAACTAAAAAAAAATTGAGATATTTCAATTAAAAAATGAAGATAAACTAATCATGAGCAAACGAAAAAGACAACATTCAACAGTTGCCTAGTCTTTGATCAAACACAGTTCGACACGATTAAGATATTATTAATGCAGAGGCGTGATGTTATGAAGATGTGAATGTTAAAGACTAACTAACATCTGACAAGTTAAAGGATTGAAAAGTGTCGTCCTTAATCAGTCAAAACCTAAAAATAGCAGAATTTGTTTCGCGAATTTCTTCGATATTTTTTACGTAAATTTGTCCAAATTTTTAAGTTTGTGAGAGCTTTATTATAGTTTACAAATTGATTGTAAGTTAAAATGTTAACTACGCTAAAATAATAGATTGAATCAATATAATATTTTAAGTGGTATTAAAATAACTGTGTTATTTTCCTTCAAATCAAATTGTAAACTAATTGAAAAACAGTTGCGTTCAAAAACAATTTGTGAAATAATTAAAGCTTCGTGTTAAATCATTCAACAAAATTCGATAAAAATTAGAATCAATTTCCTAGATTTACTGAGGTATTTAAACATGTTCTTCACCAATCGAATAGGGTCTATTATCGAGGGTGTACATTCATAATTCACAGCTGCCGAATATGTTATGATATCCCGGTAACGCCACTGTGTTAATCCATTTGTTAATGAATTAGTTGAACGAGGTGTATTATTACATGGTAAACGAGATGATCGTATGTTAACCACAATGCCACCGGCTGAAGAAGAGATATTATGGCGGCAATGCGACGGTACACAGAAGAGAAATGATTGATGACGTGCATGGATAAATCAATAAACAGCAACGTGACGACTGAAGTAGTTGTGCCATAAAATTGGAATTGTCAATTATTTAGACAAAATTGCCAAAATGGTAAATTTTGATTTTTAGGGACATTGGTATTATGAAGTCTTTTCATCTTTGACTTATTTGATATTGATGACGATTTGTTCGGAGTTTTTTTTCTAATATTTCTAACATTCGCAGTCGTTTTTCATATCTTTTTTCATATTCGGTACAACAAAATGATTAGAAAATAATGATTTCCTCGTGAAGATGTTCATTTCATTTTTATCCTAAGATAAATTGAATATTCCAAGAATTAAGTTGACAAAATTTTCTAGTATTCCATTTTAATATCATTTACAACCGTACAATCTCAAAATGACAATTGATGTTTATGAACTTAGCTCGCACGAAATGAATTCGAGCTTAACAAAGCAACTGATTGAAATACAGTAATTTAATACGAGCTTATAATCCGGAAAATGCTTGTGGGAAATTGTCACTTCTCGAATCAGTTCTACAGAAAACAACATCAAGGCTTCTCGAGCAATTCTTGGATGCACTGTTATTGCTTCACCCTTAATAAAGTTCGTTTATATTAGTAGAACATTTGATAATGGGACGATTCATTTTAACCCTGAGGAAGGCAACGAAAATTCAAACCACAGACAATTGCGTAAAATTTCTTAGCGTTAAAACAAACCAATATCAGTTTTCGACCCGATCAATCATATTTGTTAAAAAAGTTCTCAATATTTTTGTTAGGCTCGCAATATTTTAATAATCTAAAGATTAGTAATCCGACCTTAGAAGTGTCTTCGTAGATGCGCAGAATAAATAAATTCATTAAAAGTGTAACACCCTACGCAGAGTTTATTACGAGAGCGACAGCTCTTCTATTTCTATCTAAATCATGGGTACTTTATGTTCTTCTACCTCTACAACCAACCCTCCACCACCGGCGATACTTTGGCAACTTTATAACATCTTAGCATTCTGGTGGCAGTGCCGGAATATTCCGCGTTGTTCTTAGAGTAGAAAATGGAAGGAACATTTCAGAGAAGAACTAGCTGCTCGCTCATGCAAGACGACGACAGTTTAGGACAAGTAATTAACAGTCTTAGCGTAATTGCCGCAGGGATCGTTAGCAACCCGTGATCGTTGTAATTAATCCTTTCGGTTTTGTATACTTATACGAAGGCGAGTTCCTCTGCAGAATCCACAATGGATATTATAAAAATACTAGACAGTTCATTTGCCGTTGTCAATTGAAAAGATACTTATAAACTGGAAATTTGTAAAAATGCAGATTACTGGTTTTCTGATTCAGTTGAAGTGTTAATATGATACTCGATGTATGATTGCTCCTTTTCATTTCAGGTAAAGATCATCAGTCCGATGACGATGACGATCTCCAATCGGACATGAGTGATCAAGATCTCAAAGATCCCAATTCGGCATCGTCAAAGAAGAAGAAAAGTGGCGATTCAAAGTCGCAGAATACGGGAAAGCCGCGGAGGGCGCGAACCGCGTTCACGTACGAACAATTAGTCTCGCTGGAGAACAAATTCAAGACGACGAGGTATCTGAGCGTTTGCGAAAGATTGAATTTGGCCCTCAGTTTGAGTTTAACGGAGACACAGGTGAAGATTTGGTTCCAAAATCGACGGACAAAGTGGAAGAAACAAAATCCAGGTAAAGAAAAACATAAACATTGTACATCGTGAACAAATTCAATTCGAACTTTTTTAATCTGCAATTAAAAATTCTCTTAAAATGGGCAAAGAGTTCTTAAAGCAAATATACCAAATTCATTTGAGATCACATTCTTTCAAATTAAATCGAGAAACAATATTTTTTAAATCTTTAGATAGATAAGCTAAATAGCAATGGTATAATATTTTTAACGGGGACGAGAAATAAAAATACAAATACAAAAATACACACACATTGTATTTTTATTTCTCTTCGGTTTGTCGGTTTTACAAACCGGTTTCTTTTGACAAAATATGTAAAATTTTAAAACCGGTTCTTAAAATTTAAATGCTTCAGAATCACGAATTAAAGAAAGAAGACAAATTGAGTTGGCGACACTTCTGCATTAATTGTAAAATCAACAAAATATGTCAAAAAAGAAAACGAATGTGTTTTCGCTGTCGTCAAAATTCGACATTATCAAATTAGCGGAATTTTTTGTGTCTAGACCACACTCAAATTCTTTTAAATGGAAACAAATTCCGATGATGATTGTGTTGAAAATAACGAAAATATTTATCGAGACAATGCTTTAAAAGAAGAGATATAAAAGTCAATTCTCAAATTTACCGCCAAGAAAAGTGCCAACAAGTACCTTGGAAAGAAGTAGAGAGTATCGAGCCAGGCAAAGAGCGTTAAAGAAACACGGTGGACAACATAACCTTCCAACGACCTCAAATACACTGGATGAATTGATACCGTCGTTAAGTGAGGACACAGTGAGTGTTATAGAGAATTTGAATGCCACTGATTCAGGCACGTGAAGATATACGCGGTGTGAGAGATCAACGAAATGAATCTGATACAGCTGAGCCATCGATAAATAGAAATGCACCCACTAGTGCATCATACACAAAATTTAATCCAAACTCCTCTTTATAGACTGTACGATATTACAGTTAATAATGCATTCTTTGGTGATCAGAGTGTCGAATCAAAATCAATCAAAATCAAAATCAAATCGTTAACAAATTTAAAAAAAGCAATCCAAAAAAATAAAATCAACTTTTCCTAGGAGCTAAGAAGTTTCACTTCTACCGCGCGCGAATCTCACGCATGTTTTTTAATATTCAAAAAATGTTTTTTTTGGAAAAGCTGGAATTCGAAAACCGGTTTTTCAAAAGTCGGTTTTTGTACAAATCCTAATCACAACATAACGGCAAATCTATAACCTAGATATTTTTTTCAAATTTCTCTTCAGGTATGGACGTCAATTCTCCCACAATACCGCCACCCAACTCCGCCGGTGGTTTTCCCGGCTTCCCCACACACCATTCCCACTCTGGACTATTATACACTCACCATATGCCGAGCTATGGGGGAGTGTACCCCATAACATCTGCGGCGGCCGCCGCCGCCGCCGCTGCCGCCGCCGCAGGTGGTGGGTACTCACCGTACTTCCATCTGGCGAACCATGCGAGCCACGGCAGCCTAGGGTCCTGAAAGTGATGCCAAGGAGTACATGAAAATGTCGACGATGTTAACACCATCGCGGAAGAGGAATAACGACACAGTTGCAATTGCCCGCGAAAGATGTGATTTGATTTCGTGATTATTGTTGGACGAAGGCCTAATTAATGATCACATCACTTCTATTAAGTGAACCAATGAGACGAGTTGTAAAAAAATATATATAAGTATTCGAAGAAGAGTTTAGGATGTAAAATATGACGACAGTATTGTGATACGGGTGTAAATATATTGTAAAAAAAATCATAAAAGAAGAGCTAAAATCTATCTAAAGTGTACAACGAGTTCTTTGATTATTTTTATGAGAGAAGCATTTTTTTAACGACCGTATTTCTTTTGTAAATTAAAAATGTACAATCTTGCATTTGATAATAATTTTAGACATTATAATGCATTTGCAATACACAAATAAAATTGTAAATTAATTTTATTTTTTTTGCAAAATTGGACTTTTCGTTTAAGATTGTGGGAAGTTACTTTTTTATTGGGATATGTGCAAAATGGTGCAATTACGATGTAAATATTGTATTAAAACTACTTATACATTATATTATTTAAACAAATTGTAACGTATATTATATTTATAGAAGTTGTCAGAACATCAGTACTAAATGAATTGTATTTATTAATGTGTAAGAAGCCAAACACGTGTACCCTGTATATAGCATTGTAAATACCGTCATACAAATATACTCGTTTTAATTTCTTGAGATAATATATTTCTATTATTTATCTGATCCCAAAAAATATTTTTGATGAAGCTTTCAACGAAAGTATCAAATTACCGAAATAAATCAATTCCAGCTAATATTTGTTTGTCGAAAAATGTTTGTTTTTATAGTTTCGAATAAACGTTGACTGTCTAAATCTATGCTACGAAAACAGCCATAAATTGCCAAACGAATTCAGATAATGACCCGTCGATCTGCTGCCCTAAAAATATTTTTTAAGTCGTCTTAAATATAAAAATTTAACAAAATATTTTGCAGTAATTATGTTCATTTCCCGAAATAAATTTATCAATCGTCAATTTCCATATGAACAGCAGATGTTCAAAAATATAAATAATCCGTAGAAAGGTACCGACATCAAAGGCAATTATATCGCTATCAGTGTCCAAGAAATTTATTTATAAATTGCACAGCGGGCACCATTTTCTTTTCGCCTTTTTCTAATATGCTCTTTAGAATGCCAGCATATGTGAATTGAGAAACTATTATACGAAATGTTAAGTAATGCGCTTAATATCCGACATATGGTCGCAATTTACGCATGTGATTTCGAAGAGATTTATCTGTAGACAGATCAGGGATGGACTAGGCCCATAACCCAGTTTAAATAAGGATACTTGTATTGGATGCGTTGAAAAAATTGTTTGACGCGAATGTGAAGAAGCATCGAGCTGAGTGGGACGTGGATTTTTGTGTGTTCTTCAATTTTTCGAAGAAGATTTGTTAAATTGCATTTTTGCTCATCATCTCAGCTGGACGAGAATTTTCCGCTGAGTTTTTGTAAGTATGAACAAACACGCCGACTACAACAAAAACTCCATGGTGAATACTTTCAAAGTGCCATAGAATGAAGTTCTTGAATAAAATCGGACACCGAAAGTACGTTACTTTTGCTAATGTAGACTGCAGAGTCGATCCTGTATTTATATACCCAACACCGTGACATTTTAACAGTTCCTTCTAGTGACAATTTTAGTGGCCAGTTTTTATTTTCTTCACGGTGTAATTGTCAGTGAAAAGCGTGGAATGTCACAGATTGAATATCAAAGTATTTTCTTCATCTAAATATATGCATAAGAAAACGGACTATTCAGAAGCTCCTTTATTTCTGTTCAACAAATGAGTTTGCTGTCGTACATTTTTTTCATAAATCAAGACGCAGTTTTTCATCTTCTCCGCATTCATTTAGATATATATTTTTTTGATTTAACGCTTCTATTTCTAACACCTCACGTTTTAAAGAATTTATAGACAGCCATCGTATTTCATTACGTAATGATCTCGGCTTATTATAATTAGCGCGAGTGTCGAAGGAGATTAGTTTGAAGAATGCCGGCGTGCATCATCTCCAAGAACATAAATCGACACATCTGCTCATCTGAGAGGACGCCGCCAGTTGTGTGTAGAGTTTGATGTTGGTTCTTCTTCTCTGCCGACACTCAACGTCACGCCTCACGCCCAAGACCTAAAGGCGGTCTTCTCGAGTTCCGGATAGATGACATATTAAAAGTTGATGTTTAGCCGTCATTAAAGCCCCCCCCCCCCTCCCCCCGAAACAAAAAGCCGTGTCATCAAGGAGATATTGCAGAAGTTAGCTCACATTAAGTTGTCGAAGAACTAAAAGATTGCTTACTGTCGTAAAGTAGGGAATTTTGTCAATTTTCGGATGTATTGATGATTTTTCTATGCGCCAGGAATTAGTAGTTTTTATTTAGATATTTATTCATTTTCAATCCTTTTTAACAGAAAAATCTGCAATCTCAAGTGAAAGATAAGAGTCTATTATATAAAATTTATAATTATTTATAATTACGTGAAAATATAACTCAGTAACTGTAAAGGAAAGTCCAAATTGGAGACAGGATGTCTAGCTAATCTGGTAATGCTATAAACATCAAGGGGACGAATGAATAAATGTTTTCTTTCGATGAATAAAGCGAGGATTGTAACAATTTCTTCTTGTCAGAAATAAAAACAAATACTTGAGCACTCAGAGCTTCATATATCATATAAGTCTCAAAGCCTTCATATCGAAATTAATCTGTTTTATTCTCTAGAGACAATTGAATGTTATCAATTTAAAAAAAATCAAAATTCCTATAAATATCTAATTGAGATATTTGATACAACAAAAGTACCACCAAACATTTTCTCCAAATGATCGCCCAAAATATAATATTTGATTAAAATCGAAATGTTTAATCAAGAATGACAAAATTAGGGATAATCGTAGGTGTTAAATCTATAATGGAACTGCATTAACGAAGACATTTCGCATTTTACATTACATTAAAATATTGAATCATTTATAATTGATTGATTGGAAAATTTATAATAAGTTTGAAAAAACTTTCGAAATTACAACTATATTTTAAAAGAAAAATTCCGATTACCATATTAAATAATGGACTCATAAATCGTAACTCGAAGCAATTGAACGTTAGATACGTATTTTAAAGGCTAAACCTCCATCTTCAGTTGTGTAACAATCATTAATACGTTATTAATAATCATTAATAACAATCATTAATCATTGTTCAACGGGATCTCACTTATTCTTCTACCAGAGTTGACGCTGTAGGTTGTCGACTCTGATCGTTGTACTACGAACGATGAGAGTTTAGTCTTTGAAATGCGCATATATTTCATTTCATTTTGGGTGATATTCGTCATATATTATAGTACTTTCAGTCGCCTTTAAAAACAACAATATTTTGTTCAACACTATTCTTATAGCATCATATAAGAAGTGTAATACATCTGAATCGAATTATTGTAATGTTCTTAGAATGCTATGCTATCATTTGATCTTCCTAGTAAATCCTATATAGGCGATACCGAGAGATGAGCCGACTGAAGCCCCAACGGTGGAACTGAAGCCTTTCCTTCGAATTCCCGGCACTGCTCTTATTTTCATATAGAGGAATAGCGTGAAATGTGCGAGCAACTTTGCCGCAAGCGTGTGTGGTGTGAACAAGAACATATGTGCGGCATCAAGAAGGCCGATTATAAAACGGATCGCTCCCTTTAACCTTTCTCCCGATCCTCCCGAAGGATCCACTCTCAGCTGCTTCCCCGTCCCCACCACCACCACTTCATTCTCCAGGAGTTTCTAAATCACACACTGCAGCGATTTCCGATTACTGCAGATATTCGGGTTCATTCCAAGGAATTTGACGATTTCCAATTACTACATTTTCAGCGATCTGTTGCAGTTGATAAAGCAAACGAATTTAAAGAAGAAACGTCCATGTATTCTAGTTATTCTCCTCATCGTTGGGCGAACTTGAAAGATGGACAAATTTCGAGATTGGCATTAAATTTGCAAGCTGATAGCTTCGAAAAATGTTTGATTGTTTGTCAAGAAGGTTTGTAATTCTCCTCTTCGTTGAGCGAACTTGAAAAATAGACAAATTTCGAGGTTGGTATTAAATTTGCATGAGTGGCTTCACTCATAGGTCGTCGAAATTCTTTTGCTTACTTGTCAGGAAGGCTTGTCCTCTTCATTGAGCGAACTTGTAAGATGGGGACAAATTTAGAAGTTGGTATTAAATTTTCAAGCGTTGTTTTGCTCAGAGGTAGCTTCGAAATTCTTTTGCTTACTTGTCAGGAAGGTTTGTCCTCTTCATTGAGCGAACTTGTAAGATGGGGACGAATTTCGAGGTTGTTATTAAATTTGCACGCGTGGTTGTGCGTATAGATAGCTTCCAGTTTACATTTAATTTTGTGGTGAAGGTTTGTAGGTCAAGATTGATGGATAGTACGATGAAATAACTAGCTTTACAATCGTAGGCGGCAATCTGCATTACATAGGCGATATATCTGGTTAAACCCACACGCGAATTAGAGACAACAAAGGACGTCGTCAGACAATTGACAACTTTAAATTGGTTTTGCAGTGTGGTTGCGTGAGAGGAGGGACGCGTCAATATATACGGGATGGGACGGGAATTAGGCTCTGCCCTGTGATTGTGCCGTTCCATGGATCTATTCCGAGAGGCATCGCATCGGCGGCATTTACATGTAAATCGCGGCGGGTTGTTAAAATATTAAACAATTATGCAGATGGCCTCGCGTTTATTTCAAGTACATGACGAGTTTAACGGAATCGGTCGGCACAATTTGAAAAATGCATACAATTTACAAAAACAGTCACTCAACACGCATTCATTTATTTTTATATAAGCACACTAACTTCCGCAAAAATACAAAATACTGTGCAATATTGAAAAAAAAATTTTTACTACGGTAGTAAACAATTGTATACAAAATCACGCGAATTTTTTTTATAACACAAAGCATTTAATAGCTACATGCGCATTTCGAAGGGTATCCCCCCCATCTTCAGTAGCACAAGGTTAAACGATACCCCTGTCACTAACCGTGGTTGCCTATATACAATTGAACGAAAGAAGTCAATATGGTATGAGCAGTTTCTAAACTTTAACGTAGATAATATGACCAAAAAGAATTAAAATGTTATACAAGATGTATGTTTATAATATCAATAATTCGCGGGTAGCCGCCAAACTAAAAATTCGAAAAGCAAATTTAGTGTTTATTAAATTAATTGAAGTGCACAAGGAGAAATCGAATCTCGATATGAATTCATTAAATTATACATCTGTAAAAATATTATTTAAATTTACCACAATTTTAGAAGTGTTATATTATTTAATATTGCGATTAATATTTCTAGCAATAAAAATTTTCGAAAATCTGTTAATTTGACCATTTTTTGAACTAATACAATATTTAAAATATAAAATAAAATTCGAGTAAACACATATCAGGGAAAGACAAATGTCCATATACAATCTTGTAGAATTTTTTTTTTAATATTGCTATTTGTGATTTGTTCATGGTTTTCTAAACAGTACGTTTTTTTTATAACTTTTCGTTTATAGCGAATTTGAGTTCTCTTATAGCATAGGGCAATTTACTGTTTCAAAGTTGGTAGCTCTGCTTGCCAGTTATCAAACGTCAAACTACAATAGAAAGCAACGAATAGTTTGATTTTAATTTTATCCCTGAAATGTACAATTGTACGTCAAACAACAAAAGAAAGCAACAAATAGTTTAATTTTAATTTATTTGACAATTTAATTCAAATATTTCAAATGTGTCAATAGCTACTACCAACAGTCAAAAAATTCCCTAAATTTTGAAATTTCGATTTTTTATTTAAAAAGGGCATAAAAGACGCAAATTAGAAAAAATAATATAAAAAACTCATTTCATAAGTCATTTATAACACTCTTTCTTTAGAAAACTTGAACTCGTGCAATAAAACCTGCCTTATGAAATTTATTGTTTAACGATTTTCAGGTGAAACGGAAAAAGTTGAGAAAATCGTCTAAAAAAGTGCCCCCTTTGAAAAAAATCAATTTTTCGTCGACTTTGGTTAAAATTTTTAAAATTTCTAAAATAGTGTAAAACGACCTAAATGGTTTTCGAAACCATTTTGATCGATATTCAGATGAAAAGGAAAAAGTTCAGAAAATCGTCAAAAAAAGTGCAAAGGGTACCCTCCTCGAAAAGTACGTAAAAAAAATTTGAAAAAAATCAGTTTTTCGTCGACTTTGGTGAACATTTAAAAAAATTCTAAAATAATGTAAAACGACTATAAATGGTTTCGAAACAATATTTAACGATTTTCTGGCGAAACAGAAAAAGTTGAGAAAATCGTCGCAAAAAGTTCAAGAAAAAAATCAGTTTTTGTCGACTGGTGAAAATTAAAAAAATATATAAAATAGTGTAAAACGACTATAGATGGTTTTTAAAATTATTTTTAACGATTTTCAGGCGAAACGGCATAAATTAAGAAAATCGTCGAAAAAAGTGCAAGAGTACTGGTGAAAATTAATAAAAAAAATTCCCTAAATTTTGAAATTTCGATTTTTTATCTAAAATGGGCATAAAAGACGCAAATTAGCAAAAATAGTATAAAAAACTCATTTCATAAGTCATTTATAACACTCGTTCTTTAGAAAACGGTTTTTATAACACTCGTTCTTTAAAAATTCTTTTTCTAAATTTGAACTCGTGCAATAAAACCTGCCTTATGAAATTCGTTCTTTAATATACTATAGTATATATATCAACTATCGACGCTGGTATAAGTCAATTTTTTATATTTTGGCGGACCTACTTCATCCTCTACTGCGCATAAGGGTTGAGCTTCCAGTACCATTGTTGCCATATATGAATAAAATGCTTCAGTACAAAGTGCTCAAATTGTAAACTGCATAGCAAAACTCAGATTGAGAATATTTAATGTATCAATATTTACGGCTTCGATTAAAGTCCACTATTTAGTAAAAAGTTTCCAGTTATTTATTATTTTGATCAATTATGCTAATATAATACTCTCTGCATTCGTTGGCTGTCGATATGACAACATTGTAGTAATTTTGACCACACCCTCAAATGACAAAAATGCAGTGGCGAGCATCTCTTCACGAGCATAAGGTTTCGGGGTGTTGAAGCGGGTAGTATATTTTCAATTTCTTTTGTTATTATTGATCTTATGCATAAACAAGTCTTAATTTGTAATGCGCAGTAGAAGAGGCCCGCCACTTAAAAAAAAATAGACACTTCATTCTATATCCTATAAGTGTGCAACAATAAAATTATTTCGTGCACCTATCAATATTTAAAATGTTTACATTAGACAATGTGTAATGTTCTTGCAAGTTCTTCATATTATATAAACGCAATTTTTGTTTGGGACTATATATATGACTATATGCCTCGTTTGTAGAACGAGATGACTTCGCGTTGTACGTTGGACTTTTTATATAATTCAATTTCATGGTCGGATCCCTCCAATCACTTTATAGTAGACCCGTTTAGGGTACGCTTCGCACGCAATGCTAAACGAGAATTTACGCGATATTAGCGGTTCTACAAAATATCCCGAACGCAAACTGGATGGACTTGTAATCCAAGAAATACTGCGCGCTGTTCGTTCAAGTCCCAGTAAAGACGCTCTGGGGTGAGCGCCTTTTTGAAAAAGCACAATTTTTTTATGTACTATGGGTATATACGTTCGACTGTTAATAAAAGCGTTAAAAAAAAACGAAAAAACCAATATAAATTAAATATATTAAAAATCCAATATGAATTAGTTGACAGCAAACCACGAAAGAATGCCGAGGATTCGCGAGAATTTATATAAATTATTATGCTTCTTTGTTTCAGTGTTAGAAAGTAGAATTGTTGAATCAGTCGATGAGAATGGCATTTTGAAAATTACTTAAATAAAATAGAATGGTTGCAATTAAAAATACGTTGTTTTTTTTTAAATAAAATTCCGCAAAAATAATAAATTTACAGCACAAAAATGCATTATAAAAAATAAAAGTGAGAAATGAATGGTAATTAGAAATACGGTGATTTTTTCGAATTAAAATTCCGCAAAAATTAATTAATTTACATCATAAAAAAATGTGATATAGAATATCACCCAAATACCGTAACAAAAATATTTAAAATGTTACGGTATTTGGGTGATATTCTATATTATAATTTAACAGCGTAGTGATAATTTTTAAAATTAAAAAAATGGATTATGAAAAATAAAAATGAGAAATGAATGGTTTTAGTAATAAATTGCTATTAAACAAATTAAGATAATTAGCTTAAGATTATAATTAACTGATAATGAAAAAAAAAGGCTCTTCTGCCACTCAACCCTTTACATAGTGTTCAAAGTTTAAATATTGTTAATACATATAAAAACATTTAAAAAAAATTGTGGTTATTTATCGTCCTCTTTTTTTTCAATTTGAAAGTAGAAGTATTGGGATGAAGGACAACAATTTTTCAACAATCGATTTAAAGAGCTATATTTAGATTTTTATTTTATTTTTGGATTGGTTAATTACAATATTTTAAAAATACTGTGATTTACAGCCATGTAAAATATTTTGAAATTAAAATCGAAACGTCGGCTCTCCAATTCGATTGATTGCAAAAGTTGCTGTCCTTCGTCACAATACTTCTACTTTCAAATTGAAAAAATATATATTTCGACTTTTTGTTGAACTGAAGCAACAGCCATCCCATTTCTCACATGTACATATATCCCAGTTCGGTATTTGTGCTGGCGTTAGGAAATTCCTCTTCCCTTTACGTACAGTGTCCGCGAACGGTTTATAGAAACAACCCCTTGAGTAGTGACACGCTCTTCACCCATTAATATAATCCCCCGGCTAACCCCGACGTTCTTGCGCCCCATCCCCCCCACGCAGAGTGTCTACCATAATAGGCTTAGATTTATCGGATATAATCTACCGGAAAATTGTTTAAAAATCGACGAGACGAAGCGTGTTCGAAATTTCACACTACATTTTTTTCATTATGTATAGAAAATATTTTGTAGCCGTTTACCATTTTTTTTTTGATTTCGATAGTAAATAAAAGCCCCTACGTTACATTTGGCTACAATTTTGACAAATGTAATAACTAATTGTAACAAAATACCATAACGTAAAAAGCAAGATGTACATTTCGAAGGCTATGCCCCCATCTTCACTAGCACAAGATAAAAACGAAATCTATCTTGTGGTAATGAAGACAGCTTTTCAAATGTACATCTAGCTACAGGTAAATTTTTAATACTTTAAGTTACGGTATTTGGGTGATATTCTATACTATTATTTAACACCGTAGTAATAATTTTTTAAATAAACTAATTGTTTAAAAAAATATTTTTTAATTATTTTTTGATATACGCTAACACATATTTTTTTAATATAATGTTGACATATATTTTTTTGGAATTACTCAACCTCATATTTACGAAAAATAAAATTTAACTGCATATTTATCGACAAATAATATCACTGTTAGAAAAAAGAAATGCAATCAAAGACATTATATACGAGTATGAAATGCGAAACATAATTGTTAAATGTGCGTGCAGAATGTATATTTTTTTAAATCAAACCAGAGGACACCTTATGGTACAAAAATGCTGTAATATCCCAATCGATGTCAAAGCAATTCCCTAATCACATTTCCCAACAAAGGCTATTATACAATTCCTTGGTAATGGTGTTAAAGGGACCATCTGCGTTCGATACCATTGTGGTAGAAACAATTCTTTCTTCATATCTGACCTAGTACATATACACCGTTTTATTGAAAGTGGCGGCGGAAAGTGACGCATCATAAATCAAGACGTGTATAATGGCTTGACCAATACAGTACAGAGCAGTGCTATTATTAAAACAGTCCTACGGTACATTGAATCTGTGCTGTGGGTACGCTTGTGTATTGTCAATAGAAAAACTAGGTGTGGCTGTGTGTATATAAGTGCAGCCCTTATGCGCAGTAGTGGACGATAATGGTCCGCTACTTTCAAAGGGCGACTTTTATGAAAAAAATATTTCCGCAGCTAATTCGAAATTGAATGACACTTTTTATAGCAACGTTAAAATATCGTTTAAAAAGAAAATATATATCGGAGAATGTGTATTTTACGCCGATCGTTAAATCGTAACTATAAAATTAAGTATACAGAAATAGTGCGGCTATTTAAAATGTGAGCGGACACTTCTTTGCGTCTGACGTTAATTTAAATTGATTGCCAATTAAGTTTTTAGTGTATCAATTAGTTAGTTGGTCCAAATATAATATACTACCACCTTGTCAAAGTGTTGCCTCTCAGCAAAAGATCGAAGAATAATATTTTCGAGGTTCCATATGATACAATAAAAAATATTACAACACAAATAATAGTTACTCGATTGAAGAACAAATGTTTACTTGACTTTATTTTGAATACTATAAAGGTAGAATTGATCGTATTTACTTTTATTCCATACTTTTTCTTCGAAATAGACAACCAAAATTTGTCAAAATTTCGATATTAAATTTGGATAGTTAACTCTAGTTCAATACCACGCACTTATCTCAAACTAAAGAGCTGATTTAATCAAAGTAAGCGTTCATATATCCACTGCCAAGAAATTCAAAAATCCTCACATCGGAGGAAATTTACTATTTTTTTGACTAAGCGATTAAAAACGATTACCTCTATGAAAGATGACATTTTAAATTGACAAAACTAAATTGACAAAACTGTTTCTTCAATTCGATCACAAACGATATGAAGAATATTATGTGCTTCTAGATCGATGTATAAATCGCAAGTCGTGCAGACATATCGTGTAATGAGATGACTGAAGACACCTCAAATTAAAGTGCAAATCAATTAAAAAAAAACAACCGATAGAAATGTTTATTCATTGCCGTTTTTCATTCAAGTTTTATTATCGAAAATATTTTTTAAAAAATACAACACAACACAACCCGGACATTGTTTTCTTTTTAGATTAGTTCATTGCTTTGTGTTTGCTGATTCAATTCCCATATATAGATTCAAAATCGATTACACTCGTAATTGGGACTTTTTAAAATTAACAATGACAAGTTTTTTTAAGCACTTATGTTTCTCTTGATTTATCAATATAAATCCACACCCTCCCTTCCATGATATCGACCAGAACAAACCTAGTTGCCAAAGCTATCAATTTAACAAGTAGTATTCCTTCGGGATATAAACTCACTGGCAGATTGGGAATAACATAGATACGTGATAAATACATCCGTTAGAAGAGAATCGTGTCAGCGAACTAGGATAAATATGTTCACTAGAAGAAACATATTCGATTAGTTATCAGAAACTAACAATTTATTACGTAAATGCAATTCTTGGACGAGGATCGACAGTTTTCTTCAATCTTTACTTCCGCACAACCATACACCATATAGGTAGGACACTAAAAACTGTTTATACTCTTCTTTACGTAAGTGTTATATATTTGAACAAAACGGCACTATTGTAACATCTACAGCTCTGACGTGGCACGAAAATATAATATACGACGTGGCAAGCTGGTGGTGACACAATATTACCCCAGGGACTTCATTAATGCCCCGTAAACTGTCGCCTAAATAAAATTAATAGTTCGTGTTAGGTGCTCCATAGCAATCGGAGACATCTATGGTATGTATCCACCCCGATGGTAGGCTCGTGTGGCTCACCCGATTATACTTTTACGATTAGCGACAACTCACCGCGAAAGGGAACTGTAAATTGTGCAGATTTTTACGACGTTTCAGTGCGCGAAAATTGTTGGGCGCAATGAAAGGTTCTCTGTTGATGTGCCATAAGAAATGGTCTTTGATTATGGATGGAAATGGAAAGTTGGTCACGTGCCCGTGGTTTTTTTGAACTGGCACTCGTACAATTAAGTTGGTCTGTATCGGGAATTTCGATCAAAGCTTGATTTTTTGAAAGATTTTTTGAAAATTCCCAAAAAATGTTTAATGTTTAACTATACAAAGAAAATCGTGACTAAACTACCATTTAAGAATCGAATAAATTTTTTTGGCGAAACATAGTTTTGCATGTGTGTTAAGAATTATCAAAATGCTACAAGAAAAAATTCGCTAATAATTTTAATATCTTCAGATAGGTATATAAAATTAATTAAAAAGGCGTTTTATTTTATCAATTTTTGAAAAGAAACTTGATATATTTTGAGTTGAAAATTTTTTTCATAGAAAGGTCGTAAGGACGTCATATTCTAAAAACATATTAAGAAAGCTTCAGATTAAATAATGACAGATTCTGAAGTCACTTTAAAAAAATTTAAAGATTTAGCTTGCCTTTTGTCAATTTTTTTTCAACAATGATACTAAGCGGATTTTTTTTCCAAATCTTTCAAACCGAAGTTGGAATATTTTAAACGACTGTTAACACCTGTCCTGACCTGACCTGACATGACCTGACCTGACCTGACCTGACCTGACGTTAACAAAAAAAGCTTGATTTGAAAATTACAAAACACTTTTTAAGTTAAAACTATTTTTTATACTTTTTGATATATACCACGTCAAAAATGACTAAATATATTTGAATATTTGAAACGACTGTTAACACCTGACCTGACCTGACCTGACCTGACCTGACCTGACCTGACCTGACGTTAACAAAAAAAGCTTGATTTGGAAATTACAAAACACTTTTTAAGTTAAAACTATTTTTTTAATACTTTTTGATATATACCACGTCAAATATGACCAAATATGTTTGAATATTTGAAACGACTGTTAACACCTGACCTGACCTGACCTGACCTGACCTGACCTGACCTGACGTTCACAAAAAAAAGCTTGATTTGGAAATTACAAAACACTTTTTAAGTTAAAACTATTTTTTTATACTTTTTGATATATACCTCGTCAAATATGATTAAATGAAATATATAATATATTAGTATATGAATTTTTTTAAAGTCAATTTTAATGTCAAAATTTCCAATTTTGAATATCACCGAATGAAATAATATAAAAGGAACAATGGTAACAATAATTGCATCTTAAATACTCATATGAGACTACCTACTACATTCTTCAAGAACTGAAATTATTTTTTTTTGATTTGACTTTGAATTTGACTTCATATCAAATTTGAACATTGACATATGCCAATGGCTTTACCCTCGGCAGAATAATGGCGAAAATAATGCCTCTTATTTAGGCATGAAAAATTACATGTAAAAAATTACAAGTACATGAAAAATTAGAAATTTATTTATTATCACCCATTCAATTATTCTGGACATATAACACTCATCGTGAACTAGTAAGAAATTCACGCGTCCAAAAAATCTATGAAGCTAGAATTTTTCTAATATAAAGAATACGTTAACCTTAATTGCAGACGTGACCAATTATCTATTCCTGTATCAAGACGAACTATAGATACTACGAGATAGCAAATTAGATATTCAACTGTTGGACTGTTTCCATTTCGATAGTTTCTATTCCTCTGCAGAGGTTTCCACTTTAACTAGAAGGCCCCCGTGCCATTAGTTATTCCCGATTGCCGAACTATACATACACTCAAGGTGGAGTAATTATCAGTAATTGATTGGGTCGTAATTGCCGCCATGCTGTATTACCGCTTTGCTGGAATTCGGGATCGACGGGATGGATGGTATCTATAAGAAAGGAGCCCCTTATCCTATTTAAATAATGTATAATTGAACGAACCTATTTTAGGATTATACATGCGTCGCAAATGTATTATAGATGAGAGTTTAAGGAGACTGGAGTACCGAAGTACCAAGTTATTCGTGAAATGTGACTGGTGCGTTTGTTGGGTAAATGTGCCTTAAAATTTAAAAAAATTCTAAAATAGTGTAAAATGGTTTTCGAAACCATTTTTATCGATATTTAGGTGAAACGGAAAAAGTTCAGAAAATCGTCAAAAAAGGTGTACCCTCTATGGAATTTGGATGTGAAGAGGAATTTTTTTTGTTTCGATGAATAATTAATTAAAAATCGTCGAAAAATCGCAAAAACAATTGAAAAAAATCTGTTTTTCGTCGTTTTTGGTGAATAAATTTATTTTTTCTAAAATGTTGTGAAACGACGATAGATGGTTTTAGAAACAATTTTTTCGATATTCAGGTGAAACTTAAAAAGTTGCGAAAATCGTCGAAAAAGTGCCCCCTTTGAAAAATATCAATTTTTCGTTAACATTGGTCAAAATTTAAATTTTTTCTAAAATAATGTGTAACGACTATAAATGGTTTTCGAAACAATTTTTTCGATATTCAGATGAAACGGAAAAAGTTGAGAAAATCGTCGAAAAAAGGGTGTTCAAAAAAAATCAGTTTTTCGTCGACTTTGGTCAAAATTTAAATAATTTTTAATATCAACATAAGGATTCTTGTTCAATATTTAAATAAAATATATTTTTCAGCATAAATAGTATCACGATATTTTGTGTAATTTTTTTATAAAAAAATATAGCCTCATGAAAAAATTCTATAATAGCAGACTTTTTGAACGAAAGTTAAATAAAACACTGAGTTTGATTAATAATCTTAACCAAAAAAAGTAACAAGAATTTCTAGAAAATTATAATTTTTCACTGTATATACATCTCATTTGAAAAAGGGTTCAAATTGATAACATTGGTAGAGTAGGCACAAACAGATACAAATTAGAACTTGAGTATGTTAATTTTCACCAAAGAACAGGCTAAAGTGCTCTTTCCTTCAATCATATAAAGCTTCAAGAACGCAGAGAGAAAACCAAACGCCAGATAATAGAAAAGATC
Organism: Leptodirus hochenwartii; assembly: GCA_947310635.1. Classification (NCBI taxonomy): domain Eukaryota; kingdom Metazoa; phylum Arthropoda; class Insecta; order Coleoptera; family Leiodidae; genus Leptodirus; species Leptodirus hochenwartii. The sequence goes on from OX371176.1 coordinate 49,112,367, forward strand.
AAAATCTCATTGTGTCATAGATATGTAATAAAGGTCTATTATTGAAGATTACAAGAACAAATTATAAATTAACAACTCACTAGCCTTAAATTAAATCATACTTTACGATCATATAAAAACTACCCGTCTATTTACTAAAATTACAATTCGAATATGATTTATTGCGAATCTTTTAATAATCAATCATAATCGATTAAGGAGAAATGTTGATATCAATCATTATTACTTGGTGACAAGTAAATCATTATCAATGATAGTTTATAATAGAAAAATGTTGCTATCACGATTTAAACGAGTATATAAATTGATCAGATCAAACTTGAAAATAAAATCATATCGTATTCTACTAGTTCGAGTAATTTGAGAAATCGGTCAAAAGTAAAATGAAATACTCTGCAATTGTGCTGGTATTGGCAGCTATTTTTGGCATATCCACTGGAAAAAGTTTGAGCAAACCAGAAACATTTTATCCGGTAAATAACTAGAAAATATTGTAAAAATTGTACGATATCGTCCAAACTGATAATCCAATAAATTGCACAAATTTAATCATTTTTTTAATCGAAGTAGAAATTGAAAAAAAAAATCCGGTAACTTTGAAATGGATAGAAAATATTGTAAACCAAGTTTGAAAAATGTGAAAATTTTACAAAAAAAAATTCAAAGGCAATTCATTGCAATTTTTTCAACGTCTAAACTGATAATCCAATAAATTGCACAAATTTAATCATTTTTTTAATCGAAGAAAAAATTGAAAAAAAATTACGGTAACTTTGAAATAGATAGAAAATATTGTAAATCAAGTTTGAAAAATGTGAAAATTTTACAAAAAAAATTCAAAGGCAATTCATTGCAATTTTTTCAACGTCTAAACTGATAATCCAATAAATTGCACAAATTTAATCATTTTTTTAATCGAAGAAAAAATTGAAAAAAAATTACGGTAACTTTGAAATAGATAGAAAATATTGTAAATCAAGTTTGAAGAATGTGAAAATTTTACAAAAAAAATTCAAAGGCAATTCATTGCAATTTTTTCAACGTCTAAACTGATAATCCAATAAATTGCACAAATTTAATCATTTTTTTAATCGAAGAAAAAATTGAAAAAAAATTACGGTAACTTTGAAATAGATAGAAAATATTGTAAATCAAGTTTGAAAAATGTGAAAATTTTACAAAAAAAATTCAAAGGCAATTCATTGCAATTTTTTCAACGTCCAAACTGATAATCCAATAAATTGCACAAATTTAATCATTTTTTTAATCGAAGTAAAAATTGAAAAAATATATCCGGCAACTTTGAAATAGATAGAAAATATTGTAAACCAAGTTTGAAAAATGTGAAAATTTTACAAAAAAAAATTCAAAGGCAATTCATTGCAATTTTTTCAACGTCCAAACTGATAATCCAATAAATTGCACAAATTTAATCATTTTTTTAATCGAAGAAAAAATTGAAAAAAAATTACGGTAACTTTGAAATAGATAGATAATATTGTAAACCAAGTTTGGTAAATGTGAAAATTTTACAAAAAAAAATTCCAAGGCAATTCATTGCAATTTTTTCAACGTCCAAACTGATAATCTAATAAATTGCACAAATTTCATCAATTTTTTAATCGAAGTAAAAATTGAAAAAAAAAATCCGGTAACTTTGAAATGGATAGAAAATATTGTAAACCAAGTTTGGTAAATGTGAAAATTTTGCAAAAAAAAATTCAAAGGCAATTCATTGCAATTTTTTCAACGTCCAAACTGATAATCCAATAAATTGCACAAATTTCATCAATTTTTTAATCCAAGTAAAAACTGAAAAAAAAAATCCGGTAACTTTGAAATGGATAGAAAATATTGTAAACCAAGTTTGGTAAATGTGAAAATTTTACAAAAAAAAATTCAAAGGCAATTCATTGCAATTTTTTCAACGTCCAAACTGATAATCCAATAAATTGCACAAATTTAATCATTTTTTTAATCGAAGAAAAAATTGAAAAAAAATTACGGTAACTTTGAAATAGATAGAAAATATTGTAAACCAAGTTTGAAAAATGTGAAAATTTTACAAAAAAAATTCAAAGGCAATTCATTGCAATTTTTTCAACGTCTAAACTGATAATCCAATAAATTGCACAAATTTAATCATTTTTTTAATCGAAGAAAAAATTGAAAAAAAAAATCCGGTAACTTTGAAATGGATAGAAAATATTGTAAACCAAGTTTGGTAAATGTGAAAATTTTACAAAAAAAAATTCAAAGGCAATTCATTGCAATTTTTTCAACGTCTAAACTGATAATCCAATAAATTGCACAAATTTAATCATTTTTTTAATCGAAGAAAAAATTGAAAAAAAATATCCGGCAACTTTGAAATAGATAGAAAATATTGTAAACCAAGTTTGAAAAATGTGAAAATTTTACAAAAAAAATTCAAAGGCAATTCATTGCAATTTTTTCAACGTCCAAACTGATAATCCAATAAATTGCATAAATTTCATCATTTTTTTAATCAAAGAAAAAATTGAAAAAAAATTACGGTAACTTTGAAATAGATTGAAAATATTGTAAACCAAGTTTGAAAAATGTGAAAATTTTACAAAAAAAATTCAAAGGCAATTCATTGCAATTTTTTCAACGTCCAAACTGATAATCCAATAAATTGCACAAATTTCATCAATTTTTTAATCGAAGTAAAAATTGAAAAAAAAAATCCGGTAACTTTGAAATGGATAGAAAATATTGTAAACCAAGTTTGGTAAATGTAAAAATTTTACAAAAAAAAATTCAAAGGCAATTGCAATTTTTTCAACGTCCAAACTGATAATCCAATAAATTGCACAAATGTTTTATTCAATCGAAGTGAAGATTGAAAAAAAAATACCCCTCTAAGAAATTCACCAGATATATTCATTCGCTTATTAGTTAATAAAATATTATAAGGCAATCGGTTATATTTTCTTTTCCGCAATCGATTTAATGTTGTCATTACCATTTCCAGGTCGTAATTGAAGCATTAAATGTGGATGTAAATATTGAAATGATCATCGTTGGTGATGTGGAGCATATTTTCACATTATATCCACTTGATACAGATCGTGTGTGGAAATTAGCGGAAAAGCTAAATTTGAATGAAAATCTATCCATATGTACAACTATTCCGAACCGATGGAATGTGATTGCTTTTAATATAGCATCCAGGATCTACAAAATATCTAACCCGAATCAGAAATTTGTCCAATTCTCATATTATGGATATGGGTTCTTGGCGTTCAATGAATGCGATGCGGCACCGGCAAGGGGACATTAATTTTTAAGAATTTCTTAATAATAATACCACCGAAATTCCTAATGTTTTTTATTCTTAGCTATGACGATTAGCGCTGAAAATCTTAATAAAAAACGTGTATGAAACATTATCTTTTCATTTTTATTTCGTACGTATTGTTTTAGTGGAAAAAGCAAATTTCAAATTTCAAAAAGCAAAAAAAAAATTGCTAATATTTGCCAATATAGGGGAAATTTTGGAGTGCGTTATTAAAATTTTTAGATAACGCCTAGACATGAATCTAAAAAAAAATTATCAAAATGTAACGGATTTCGATTTGATTTATAATTTTGAAAAATAAGTGGCGGGAAATCACGATATAATATTATTAAAGATTTGTATAATGTAAATGTAAATGTAAATTACTGCCATATAAAAATATATTTTTTTTTAGAAATAATTTTAACTGTAAATACACTTGGCAGAAAATCAAATTATAACGGATGAAAATAATTCAAAATTAGCGGTGAGTATTTATTAGATATAAATTTAAACAAAGACTATTTAATTAATCGCGATTAATTGAAGTTTAAAAAAAATTAAAAATAACGTGATGAATGACAGATTAAATAAAAATATATATTGTTTTGTATATATTATTGATATTGATTACGATAGATTTAGTTAAATAAATAGGATTTTTATTATTGATAAAAATTATATCCATCAGATAATCGGATAAATTATTTCTGATTAAAATCAAAATTACGAATAACGAGCACCGATAAAATTGATTAAGTACAACTTAAAAGAAGGTATATAAGAAAATTCGAATGCGCTAGTCAAATATAGTGCAGAAAAACTAATATGGAAATGAAAAAAATAATTTTTAACCAACGAAATTAATTAATAAACATTTCAAGACGGATTGATTAAAGAGCAAACAAAGACTATCCAACAATTGCATCTATTTTCTAAATATATATTAGCAATATTGTTTATAAAAAATTCTTTTCAGATAATGTGGGTAGATGATAACAATATGGAACAATCAGATATGAAGAAGATTTCTATCTTGAAGATTTTGTCATTTTTGAAGAGTTTAACGATGAACAGAATCGTACCGTGGAGTATATACAAAATTTCAAATCAAATTTTCAACACACAAGCCAATAATTTTTTTTTTTTTTATTACTAATTTACTATTTAGATTATGAGCAAATGTCATTTACAATCATTTAAAAACGAAAAAACAATATAAAAATACCCCACTACAATAGAGCAGATTTAAAATTCCTTCAATACGAAAATGTTTCATCGCCCAAAAATTAAAAATAATGAATTTTTCTATGAGAATTCGATTTAAATATATCACTTCAATCTCCCAAACTAAATTTGACATAATAGTTATTATTATTATCCCTAATCAGATCGCAAAAAGTCATTGCAATATGAGTAATATTAATATAAAAATAAACAGTTTATTTTTATGCGTCCAATCGGATTTTTATTCAACAAAATCGAGACGGTACAAAAAAAAAAAGTTACCACGAGATATTCGATATTCTTGGAATTATTATTTTATATTTTTTTTACCATCGATTATAAATGTATTTAATTTTTGAAGCATAGTCGAGGCCGAGATGAAATTTCTCTACTAATTTCTTGTGTTATTTCCACAGTGTGTGAAATCGTGGATGTATTTTTTTTGAAGTGAAACTTCTATAAGGGAAAATTGGCCTGAACGTCACGAATTGTGAAACGCACGTTACGCGCATGCGCCGCCTGTACTGTGCGTATACGTGGCATAAGGCAACCAGTAGACGCTTGCGTATATTATTATATATTACACAAACACAGCTTAATCTTTTACCTAACAAATTGTTTATCAAATTCGCGATGAGCAGGTTGAAAGAATGTAAATTTTGTGTATGATGCACTAGTGGGTGCATTTCTATTTGTAGACGTTGCGTATTTTATTATATATTACACAAACACAGCTTAATCTTTTAGCTAACAATTTCGATTGTGTGAAAAGTAAAATGGATCAAAAGACAAGTACAAACAGAGTGCGAGCCTTTAGAGAACGGAAGAAAGCGAATAAACCGCCAAGAAAAGTACCAACAAGTACCTTGGAAAGAAGTAGAGTGTATCGACCTAGGCAAAGGGCGTTAAAGAAACAACATAACCTTCCATCGACCTCAAATACACTGGATGAATTAATACCGTCGTTAAGTGAGGACACAGTGAGTGGTATACACGCGGTGTGACAGATCAACGAAATCAATCTGATACAGCTGAGCGAGCCATCGACAAATAGAAATGCACCCACTAGTGCATAATACACAAAATTTACATTCTTTCAACCTACTCATCGCGAATTTAAAAATAATACAAATTTTCAATAATCCGCTAGGTACAGTGTGTTCCATATGTGATCGAATATCCAATAAAAAAAATCGTTAACAAATGGAAAAAAAGCAATGTATAAAATCAACTTTTCCTAGGGGCTAAGAAGTTTCACTTCTACCGCGCGAAGGTCTCCCGCATTTTTTTGTATATTTTAGTAAACATTGATGATTAAGGATTTTCGTTCTTCAGCGGTTATTTGTGACGCAATATTTTCGTTGGTGGTCTTTTATGAACAGTACCAAAAATAATAAATTTAAAATTTAAATAACGCGATTTAGAAAAAGCATAATAAAATATTATATATATTCTCGAGTCGTTATATTATTTATCAATTATTATTTGACCGGGTTTACCAAATACAATAGTTTAATTAATCAATAAGATAAGATAATAATCTATTTTGGATAAATCGTAGCCTTGAATATGAAAGACTTTGTTGGAACCTCTTGAAACTTGCTATCACAAACAATTTTAAAAAATCAAGTGGCGGGAAAACAATTATATAAAGACACGTGCATTCTATGTGAGATATAGATTTTGTAAAATACTAGCACCTATCACTATCTAATTGAAAAATGAAGAATTTCTCAGTACTTATTCTAGCTGCCATCCTTGCAGTGGTCCTTGCAGAATATCAAATTACAAGGGACCCAAATAATCCTAAGGCAACGGTGAGTTGAGTATTATGAATTTCTAACTATAAAAATATTGAGCGTGTAAAGATTTTTTTTTTACATCGTGCATAATTTAATGGTATCCTATTTTTTTTATATAATTTACAACAAGGATTTTCCGCTTAAAAGATTTAATTTAATCTTTTTAAATTATTTATATATTTGCACAATATTACTTTAATGCAAATCCATCAATATCTTTTTAAATAGATAATCTTAATGGCAATGGTATAAAATTTTTAAGCTATATCCTTGAAAATTAGAAATAAATTTATTCTACACAATTCGTTAAAAAATCTTATTCTTGTCTTTGCATCTTAGATTCATTGGTTGGATTACAACATTGGTAATGTTAATGTACAAGAAATTACTAACAGCATATTTCGCATTTTTCGCGAGTTCGAAGATGAACCGAATCGTACCATGGAGTTACTGCAAGCTGTTAACATTGACTTAGATGGTTATTGTCCAACAACAGATCGTTGGAATATGTTCGCCGTGTCAACTTGTGAAACATTTTTCCGATTTGGAAAGCCAGATACCAAATATGTTAACTTTAGATTTGAAACTGACGATGGTTTAGACACAAGAGGCTACGTACTTTACAACGAATGCAATTGATTGTTATATATAACAATTTCGCAATATTTAATCAAATAAATTGACTTAAAATTGTTATCATTAAAAAATCGGTTTTGTAAAATTCCGTTTTAAATAAATCACTTCAAATACCATAAAAAAAATCATATATAAAGCAAGCTATTTTAATTTGAACACATCTCTCTCCTCCCCCGGTATTAAGTATATAATTTTATACACTGTCCCCTATCAAAAAAAAATTTTTTTTCCTCAACATTATACCTTGTAATGTGAATATTTTCTTTGGTTATTTCGGACATTCAACGGCTTCTTGAGCAACGTTTCGAAATATTTTTCAATATCCTCATCACGCTTAATCAGAAATAACAAATTTCAATCAGAAATTGTGATATGGTTGTAGTAGTCTTTGTATTGGTCCAGAATGTAACTTATTTTACTGATCAACAAATATTTATTAACTGTAAATTATAATTCATGTATTTACATAGATGTTTGTGATATATCACTATCACAAATCTTCCTATCGAACACTTAAAAATCAATTTTGATATTTTCTTCAAGTCCTAGTGCACTCTCAACATATGTCCTATAAAGAATAGCAATTTTAGACAATAGTAATAACGCTTGCACGTTTTTTTTGTACAATTTGCCATTATTTACTCAACCCTCATCACTAAAAATATTTAATCACACAAACACTTCAAAATATATAGCATTGAATTTTAGCAAAAAAAAAAAATCGACGATCTAAAAATACATCAATTATTGTTTCGTTGTTTTTGATATAAATTCTAAGTGAGTGGTGGTGGGAATTTATTTATATAAACAAATAAAGTTCGTATGTATTAAAGATAACGCAGTATCCATCATTTTTAATTTGTAATTATTGTTTATCTATAAAAAATTGAGATGAATTTTTATTGGGCAATTTTTGTTTTGACAGCCACCCTTTCAATAACCTCAGCAAAATATCAATTAATAAGGGATCATGGAGGGAAAAATAACCGTAGAGGAGTGGTGAGTAGCTTTTATTCCAAAAAAAAAAAACTTTAGTCACAATTAAATTGAAAATAGCAACTAATTTTTGCATGATATCATATTTACTAAAGCTTTATTTCGGGCTACAATAAATGTCCTCGTGATTTTTACTGATATTTTAACTACTCGTTTAATGGTGTTTTTTTAAACAAACATAATAATGTCAGTAAAAATAAAATTCTAAAAAAATAATTCAACATTCTCATCAACTATTCATCCTATTAAATGTTCGTTCGATGTTTTTGATAGAACTAAAGAAGTGTTTCTATTTTAGATATATTTCGAGGATTATAATATGGAAGAAAATGATATATTTACAATAGCCGATCGGGTTTTTGAAATCTTCGACTTATATGAAGATGAACCGAATCGTACCTTGGAGTTACTGCTAGCAGTTAACATTGACTTAGACGGTTATTGTCCAATTGTAGATCGTTGGAATATATTCGCAGTCTCAACTTGTGAAACATATTTCCGCTTTGGAAATCCAAATACCAAATACTTCAACTTCATTTATCAAGCAAATGATAATATCGACAGAAGACGATACGTAATTTATAACGAATGCAATTAATATTATATTCAACGAATTTGCATTATTAAATAAAATACGTAGCATAAGGCAACCAGTAGATGCTTGCGTATTTTTTTATATATTACACAAACACAGCTTCATCTTTTATTTAACAATTTCCGTTGTGTGAAAAGTGAAATGGACAAAAAGACAAGTACAGACAGGGTGCGAGCCTTTAGAGAACGGAAAAAAGCGAAGAAACCGCCGAGAAAAGTGCCAACAAGTACCTTGGAAAGAAGTAGAGTGTATCGAGCTAGGCAAAGGGCGTTAAAGAAACAACATAACCTTCCATCGACCTCAAATACACTGGATGAATTAATACCGTCGTTAAGTGAAGACACAGTGAGTGGTATAGAGAATTTGAATGCCACTGATTCAGGCACGTGAAGATACACGCGCTGTGAGAGATCAACGAAATGAATCTGATACAGCTGAGCGAGCCATCGACAAATAGAAATGCACCCACTAGTGCATCATACACAAAATTTACATTCTTTCAACCTGCTCATTGCGAATTTGATAAACAATTTTTCAATAATCCTCTAGGTTCAGTGTGTTCCATATGTGATCGAATATCCAATAAAAAAAAATCGTTAACAAATGGAAAAAAATCAATGCACAAAATCAACTTTTCCTAGAAGCTAACAAGTTTCACTTCTACCGCGCGGGAGCCTCACGCATTTTTTTTTTATATATTTTAGTAAACATTGATGATTTAGGATTTTAGTTCTTCAGCGGTTATTTGTGATGCAATATTTTCGTTGGTGGTCTTTTATAAACAGTACCAAAAATAATAAATTTAAAATTTAAATAATACGATTTAGAAAAAGCATAATAAAATATTATTTATATTCTCGAGTCGTTATATTATTTATCAATTATTATTTGACCGGGTTTACCAAATACAATAGTTTAATTAATCAATAAGATAAGATAATAATCTATTTTGGATAAATCGTAGCCTTGAATATGAAAGACTTTGTTGGAACCTCTTGAAACTTGCTATCACTAACAATTTAAAAAAATCAAGTGATGGGAAAACAATTATATAAAGACACGTGCATTCTATGTGAGATATAGATTTTGTAAAATACTAGCACCTATCACTACCTAATTGAAAAATGAAGAATTTGGCAGTATTTGTTCTAGTTGCCATCCTTGCAGTGGTCCTTGCAGAATATCAAACTACAAGGCACCGAAATAATCCTAAGGCAATAGTGAGATGAGTATTATGAATTTCTAACTATAAAAATATTGAGCGTACAGATTCTTTTTTACATCAAGCATAATTTATTGCCTTCCAATTTTTTATGTAATGTACGACAACGATTTTCCGCTCAAAAGATTTTATTTATTCTATATATATATTTCAATATTTTCAATATATTATGAACCACTATCTTTTAAAATTATTTATATATTTGTACAATATTTTTGAAATCTGTAGATAGATAATCTTAATACCAATGGTATAATATTTTTTAAGGTGGAAGAGAAATAAAAATACAAATACAAAAATACACACGTTGTATTTTTATTCCACATCCTTAATTTTGAATATCACAACATAACGACAAAAACCACAACACATTTTTAATATTTTTAAGCTTTATCGATTGTTACTCTTAAATACCAATCAAGTATTACGATAAATTTATACATACATAATATTTTTAAAAAAATATATATTTTTTTTGTCTTTGCGTATTAGATTTATTGGGAGGGTTACAATATTGAGCATACACAAAAAATTGCCGAGAGGATATTTATCATTTTTCGCGAGTTCAAAGATGAACCGAATCGTACCATGGAGTTACTAAAAGCAGTTAACATTGACTTAGATGGTTATTGTCCAACAGCAGATCGTTGGAATATGTTCGCTGTCTCAACTTGTGAAACATTTTTCCGCTTTGGAAAACCAGATACCAAATATGTTCAATTTCGTTTTGAATCATGATACTTTAGACACAAGAAGATATGTACTTTACAACGAATGCAATTGATTATTATATGTAACAATTTCGCAATATTTAATAAAATAATTGACTAAAAACTGTTACCATTAAAAATTCGGTTTTGTAAAATTCCACTTTAAATACCATAAAAAATTCTTCATCTGAGGCCAAAAGGGCACTTCTTCAGCTATAACATTGAAAGATACACAAGAATGTGTCATTGTTAATAAGGCACTTCTTCAGCGGTACATTGTAAGATACACAAGAAGTAACCGATTGTTAAAAGGCACTTCTTTATCTGAGGCCAAAAGGGCACTTCTTCAGCTATAACATTGAAAGATACACAAGAATGTGTCATTGTTAATAAGGCACTTCTTCAGCGGTACATTGTAAGATACACAAGAAGTAACCGATTGTTAAAAGGCACTTCTTTATCTGAGGCCAAAAGGGCACTTCTTCAGCTATAACATTGAAAGATACACAAGAATGTGTCATTGTTAATAAGGCACTTCTTCAGCGGTACATTGTAAGGTACACAAGAAGTAACCGATTGTTAAAAGGCACTTCTTTATCTGAGGCCAAAAGGGCACTTCTTCAGCTATAACATTGAAAGATACACAAGAATGTGTCATTGTTAATAAGGCACTTCTTCAGCGGTACATTGTAAGATACACAAGAAGTAACCGATTGTTAAAAGGCACTTCTTTATCTGAGGCCAAAAGGGCACTTCTTCAGCTATAACATTGAAAGATACACAAGAATGTGTCATTGTTAATAAGGCACTTCTTCAGCGGTACATTGTAAGATACACAAGAAGTAACCGATTGTTAAAAGGCACTTCTTTATCTGAGGCCAAAAGGCCACTTCTTCAGCTATAACATTGAAAGATACACAAGAATGTGTCATTGTTAATAAGGCACTTCTTCAGCGGTACATTGTAAGATACACAAGAAGTAACCGATTGTTAAATGGCACTTCTTTATCTGAGGCCAAAAGGGCACTTCTTCAGCTATAACATTGAAAGATACACAAGAATGTGTCATTGTTAATAAGGCACTTCTTCAGCGGTACATTGTAAGATACACAAGAAGTAACCGATTGTTAAAAGGCACTTCTTTATCTGAGGCCAAAAGGGCACTTCTTCAGCTATAACATTGAAAGATACACAAGAATGTGTCATTGTTAATAAGGCACTTCTTCAGCGGTACATTGTAAGATACACAAAAAGTAACCGATTGTTAAAAGGCACTTCTTTATCTGAGGCCAAAAGGGCACTTCTTCAGCTATGACCTTAACAGATACACAAGAATGTGTCATTGTTAAAAAGGCACTTCTTCAGCGGTACATTTTAAGATACACAAGAAGTAACCGATTGTTAAAAGGCACTTCTCCTTTGAGGCCAAAAAGGCACTTCTTCAGCTTTAACATTGACATATATACAAGAATGTGTCATTGTTAAAAAGGCACTTCTTCAGCGGCACATTGTAAGATACACAAGAAGTAACCGATTGTTAAAAGGCACTTCTTTATCTGAGGCCAAAAGGGCACTTCTTCAGCTATAACATTGAAAGATACACAAGAATGTGTCATTGTTAATAAGGCACTTCTTCAGCGGTACATTGTAAGATACACAAAAAGTAACCGATTGTTAAAAGGCACTTCTTTATCTGAGGCCAAAAGGGCACTTCTTCAGCTATGACCTTAACAGATACACAAGAATGTGTCATTGTTAAAAAGGCACTTCTTCAGCGGTACATTTTAAGATACACAAGAAGTAACCGATTGTTAAAAGGCACTTCTCCTTTGAGGCCAAAAAGGCACTTCTTCAGCTTTAACATTGACATATACACAAGAATGTGTCATTGTTAAAAAGGCACTTCTTCAGCGGTACATTGTAAGATACACAAAAAGTAACCGATTGTTAAAAGGCACTTCTTTATCTGAGGCCAAAAGGGCACTTCTTCAGCTATGACATTGAAAGATACACAGGAAGCTATACCATAAACAAATTCATACATAACACAAGTTGTTTTGAAAGTTATTATGCAATTACTTGCGTCATTGCTAAAAAGACACTTCTTCAGCGGTTTTGCTCTTAGAAACTAGCCTAGCCCACCTGCTCAGGTAGCTTACGCAATACACAAGAACTATTGCGCAACCGGTCATTGTCGGCACCTAAGACCTAAGCACCCCTCAACCCAAAAGGCACTTCTTCAGCCATGAGGCAAAAAAGGCACTTCTTCAACTATGATCTTGTAAGATACACAAGAGGTAACCCACTATCAAAAGGCACTTCTTCATCTTTGACCTTGAGGTCAAAAAGGCACTTCTTCAGTTGTGACCGTGAAATTGCCTATTTTCTTTTATTTATTAAAAAAACTATCCGTACTAATTTCAAACATATATTCATATATACATTTTAAACAAAGCCCGCCAGAATGCTGAACGAAAATGATTGAAAAAAAAATTAAAAATTCTGCCTTACAATAAATAATATACCACAAAAATGTTCATATATAACGCCAGTTATTTTAATACGCATAACATATTTATTTTCCTATTATAATTTTAACACATCTCTTGCATAATAAGTATATAGTTTTATGCATTGCCAAATTTTTGTATATTTTCCTAAACATTATACCATGTATTTACATGGATGTTTCTAAAAACCAGTATCTCAAAATTCAATTATCTTATTATATCAAAACAATTATTCGATGGCAGACAAAAATGCAATCTTTTTTTAATTATCTCTTTTATTAATATTATTGGCACATATTGTACAATGGAACAATCAATTAATTGCGCCGAAATACAATAAACTATTTATTTGCAGTCGTTGTACAGAGCATATCCTGCTCCATCTTCATCTTCATTGTTGCTGTAATGGAAGACAACGTATTTGCCCTCCACGTTGCCCAAGACATAGTCCCTAACGCACAGCTTGAATCCCAACATACTCCAGTTGTTGCCAGGTGGACATAAGCTCCCCAGACTCACGTCATGGTCCAGTCTGGTCATTAATTCTTGCATACGCATGCGGTCATCGGTTTCACATGGAAAAATGTCAAAAATTCTAGAAATTATGATGTCCCGGTGTTCCTGATCCAGATTGTCTTCCATGTCAGAGATCTAAAAAATTTTTATCTGTTTCAATCATACCTTTGCCATTTGATTAAAGTTTGCTTACCGTCTGCCACTCATATCTTTTCTCACCATTTTCTGCATATTTTTTAATCACTTTCTTATCATCAGGAGCACTGGAAGCCATTGCCAAGATGGCGGCGATAAGTACAACAGTGAAGGTATTCATTGTTACGTTATTGTAAACTACTACAAATCTTGTAAGTTATGATCGGAACTAATTGAGGCAGCTTATTTATATGTAATGTTCGCGCAGCTATTACAATAAAATATTACTTAAGATTTTCATCGAGATTATTTGGAAAGAAAGTGTTATCAAAAAAAAAATTTTTGCTGGTAGATAAATACCGTGGATTCTCCACACATTTTTAGAAAAATATAGTCAAAATAATACCGCAAAGGTGTTATCAATAAAATCAAAATTGGTTAATCAATTCCTTATAACAAGTTTTCAGAAAAAAAATTTGGTCAAAACAATGCCATATGGATATTTATAAATGTATTATTGATTTCTCAAGTGTTTGGCTTCATGATGCCATCTTTTTTATCTATCACGAAAATTTAAGTAAACACAATAGTATTAATAGTCCATGTGACAATCATTTTCAGGGTTCAAAATAAGGCTGAAATAATAATACTTAGGATTACTAAAAATAAAACATGAAATTTATCAATTTGGAACTAAGCCATTGTTATGGTGTTGTATTTTATCTTTATATGAGAAGGGAGAAGTACAACAGGATTTTCAGCGTAGTAGAATAGTAACAATGCCGAAGAAAATAGGAGCTAATCTGTGTGAGAACTATAGGACCATTAGCCTACTATCACATGCATCGAAGATATTGTTAAAGATTATTTATAGGAGATTAGAAAATAAAGTAGAGGAAAGGCTAGGAGAAGATCAGTTTGGTTTTAGGAAAAACAGAGGGACGAGAGAGGCGATTCTAGCACTAAGAACGGTAGTAGAAAAAAGAAAGAGGGTAGGAAAGGTAACTTGCATAGCTTTTGTAGATTTAGAAAAGGCATTTGATAATGTAGATTGGGACATAATGTTTAGAATTTTAAAAGAAACGGGTATAGATTATAAGGATAGGAGAATAATTTTTAATTTATATAAACACCAAACTGCCTTAGTTAGAATTGAGGGGGAAGAAGAGGTAGCAAAAATAGGGAAGGGAGTTCGGCAGGGATGTACACTCTCACCGTTATTATTTAATCTATATATAGAAGATGCAATAAACAAAGTAAAAGAAGAGTATAGTGTAGGTGTGAATGTACAGGGAGAGAAAATATATATGCTGAGATTCGCCGAGTATTGACTAGGGATTTTAACATGAAAATAAATATAGGTAAAACTAAAGTGATGAGGTGTGACAAAAAGGAATGCAGTAGAAAAATGAGGATCTCAATAGGAGATAATAGAATCGAAGAAGTGTCAGATTTTTGTTATTTAGGCAGTAGAATCACAAAAGATAATCGAAGCAAGGTAGATATAAAGTGTAGGATAGCACAGGGTAGGAAGGCATTCGTAGAAAAGGAACAGATTTTAAGATCAAATATTGACTTGGGTATTAGAAAAAGATTACTGAAGGTATATGTTTGGAGTGTAGCACTGTACGGGTGTGAGGCGTGGACTATAGGAAAAGAAAAAAGAAGCGTAGATTAGAAGCACTTGAAATGTGGTGTTATAGGAGGATGATGAGGATTGGTTGGGAAGATAAAGTAACAAATGAAGCTGTACTAGAGTTAGTAGGGGAGAAGAGAAGTATCTGGAGAGTGTTACAGCGTAGGAGAGACAGATTAGTAGGGCATATTCTTAGGCATGGGGGGATTATGCAATTGATCATAGAAGGTAGAGTGGAGGGAAAGAGAGGGGTAGGTAGGCCTAGATTGGAGTATGTGAGTCAGATAGTTGAAGACGTTGAGATGAATAGCTATAGGGAGATGAAGGGATTAGGTCAGGATAGATCGGCATGGCGTGCTGTTTCCAACCAATCTTTAGGATTGCGGACTCTTTAACTAATGGAGGTCAAAATAATTCTCTTCTCATTTTAACGATTATTCTAGTAAACTTTTATTCTTCATCGTCACAAAAAAATCAATTTAACACTTGTCAAGTAGCCTATCTAATTTTCTTCTGTTTTAATGTTTATATATAATATGGCCACATTTTTTTATTTTTCCTTCATCATTTCGCTGTAACTCTTTTAGCTTAGTCAGATCAGAATAACGATCGACAATTTTTTCTTTAATTACTCTTCCGTTATATTTTTCTTAGACTAAGGGGATATGTAACATGAATCTGCAGGTTATAAATCACTCTATGCTCTTGAAAAAATATATCAGTCAGAGTAAAATTAAATAAATACGAAAATAAAATCAAACAATTAAACAATGATGTTTATGCTACTCCAACGCTTTTTGCGATTATTACATTTTCCAAAATAAAAGAACTTAACTGAAGAAAATTCTTAAACGCAAATACTATATGAAAATGATTAAAATTTAAAAAACATGTTGAATGAATTTACAAATTTACGAATTTACAGTAATTTAAGTGAACTTATTTGAATAGGATGATCGAAAATATGCTCGGCTACAGCACTTTCATCTTTTCTATTTAATCTGAAATGCTCCTTAAATACTTATAGTAGTTTTTGAAAAACTTTGCACCTGTCAATTTTCGTAAATAAAAATGTATCACGAGCGATTGAAAAATCAAATTTTTAATAAAAACATATATTGTGAAAACGAAACATCTTCCATACTTAAAAATATTCTTAGAATCTTTCACGCAAGACATTCAACAATGAATCGTTGCTCTTCAGATTTTATATAGATTACACAAATTAGTATATAATGATTAAAATGATGCCACAACCAAAAATCTCCTTTCTCTTATCTAAAATTTAAGAAAATTTTATCGAGCATCACAAATTCCATAAGAATTATTACTTATAAAAAATTGTTTAAATTTTCCTCGTAGGTTTTTATGAGAAAATATTTTGGGTAGCCAAAATTTTCTCAATTAAATTAGGTTCATTAAAAAAAATATCGCTATATTTTGCTAATTGTTTTATTATTTGAAGACATCGCGGTGGTTGAAATAAAGACGAACATTTTTAATTTAAAAACGAATTGGTTGGATTATTTGCAGTCATTATACAGGGCGTAGCCAGTTCCATCAACATCTTCATCGAACGAATAGTGGAAGACAAAGAAGCGAGCGTCCGGATTACCGAAGACGTAATCCTTGTCGCACTGCTTGAAGCTTACGATACTCCAGTGATTACCAGCTGGACATAGGTCCTCTAGATCGGTGCTGGCATCCAAAATATCCACTAATTCTTTCATACGCAGAGGATCATCGAGTTGATACGGAAAGATATCGAAAATAGAACCGGTTATAAAGTCCATGACACTATTTTCCATATTATATTCCACGAATTGAATCTGAAGAAAAAGTCGATATTTAAATAAAAAATATTTTGAAAAAACTTGTACGTACAACTAATTTTTTTATAAATTAGATTTTCACCAAAGCAGGTGATTGTTTGAAAAATATATATATTTCCAAATAAGTATGAAACTATTGTACGTTAGCATTTATTTTTTTAAGATGATTTAAAATTGACACTAAATATATATAACACAATAATAATAAAAACAAAAATTAGAAAAAAATTACTTACGGATTGCCATTCCCATTTTTCTTCGCCCTTGTCAGCATATTTGAACGTCACTTTATTTTGATTATTATTCGGAGCGTTGGACGCCATTGCCAAGATGGCGGCGATAAATAAAACTGCGAAGCTGTTCATTATTTATTGTTAATTATTTAACAATTGCAGACGTCGTAACTATGATTTCAAATCGTTTTGCCACCATTCTTATATACCGATTTTTAAGCTGCCAATATTGAAATAATCATAACTTTCATAAAGATCTTAACAGGAAAGATTACAGGCTATCTACTTTGGAGTTCCCAAAATTTAAAAAAAATTCAAATTCAATGCCTCAAGTACTCGATTTTAATTCAATGATAGTGGTACTGATAATTGTCTATTGCAAAACAAAAAAATATCCTTTACATTTGCAAATACAAAATAAATACAAACACAAAGTAGATTGATCTTTGATCAAATTATAATATATTTAAAAGACAGTATTGCGCATTATTTCGATAATATTAATTCTGCGAAAGTATAAAGGAAAATCCAGATTTAGCAATTCAAATCAAGACTATTTTAGACACAACTCAATTCTCAATAATCTTGATTAAATAGACCATCTTCACGATCTACTGGCGACTCAAAAAACAAAGTGATTAAACTAAATTAAGTCTGTTCGTGTGTATTGAAAAAACTGCAACGAATGTTGTTGTTTTTTTCAAAGCAACCGTGAAAATTAATTAATTAACTTCAGTGCGATTTTATCATTTGCAGTGGTTCTTTATGAACTATAAATTTTTTTTATTTTTAAGTGTCTTTTAAATTATTGTATATATATTTTTTTAATTAAATAAACAAAAATAAGCGTGTGGATAAGCTAAAAATTATTTTAAAAAATTGTTAAAAATTACTAAAGATCTTATACATGACTAAAATAATTAATAACCAGATTTTTTTTAAGGATTTATTTTTATATCGCCATATACGTTTTTTTTATTATTATTCTACTATATAAGTGCAATTAAAATTGTTTTTTGTAAATAATAAAAAAATATAATTAAGCAACATATTATATTTTCGCACTTTTAAAAAGTAATTAGCAAATATTCCGGTAAAAAAAATCAATGTAAGTCAAAATAAGTCAAAACGTAAGAAATACGCAATATTTGAAAAGCGCTTATATTTTTAATAATCGCTATTCTAGCAATTATCGAAATATATTAATACGAAAATCTAATAAAATTCGAGTGCTTTTCGTTGCAAAAAAATATGGGTAATTAACGTCATTATAAAAAACGCGAGTACTTCTATAAATATCGATATATCGTTACGATTAAGACTTGTTTATTTTACAACGTGCACTGCGAAAAGTTAAATTATAATCCCAAAACAATTACAATAAAAAAAAAAACCAAAATGAAATTGATCGGATTTTTATTATTCGCGACAATTGGATTTAATGGAATTATTGGTAAAATTGTGCAGCAGGAAAAATCCGCGGTAAGCAATTATAGATTCAATATATTTTAATAAAATAAATTACTTAAGACTGTTCGCGCATTTTTTACCAAATTAACAAAGCCAGTTTTCATCGAAACGTAACATTTCAAAATTTTCGTGGATATTAACTACTTGCGATCTAAAAAATAAATCGAACGTTGGAAAATACGTTTCATTGTTGAACGGTTTCAGCTATTAAATTATTATATAAATTGAGAAAGTTTTTCAGGGATATTAGTTAAAAAAATCACATATAAATTATAACAATAATCCAGTGGATACAGTCGATTATGTTTCCCATAAATAAAGGCCCTGAAGAAGTACCTCATCAGTGGCGAAACATGTCGACAGAATTCTAAACTTTTTATACATACTATCTAAGCCGATGCAAAATTTGAAAAGCGTTTTTCAATATAAATTATAACATATTTATAAGAAATTACCATCAATCTATCAATTGCCTAAATAAAGCGATAAATCAATCATTAAAAATTCCGAAACAAAGTAGTCTTTCGAAAACGAATTTGTTATCAACATCGAATATCAATTACTATCAAACTAACAAAATTTATTTTTGTAATTAAATGATTAGATAACAAACAAACAAAAAAATACGTATCGCTTTTTCAAGACGACGATTGTCATCTTTACGCAAAATATAATTTACCATCGCATTTCAGATTTTGATCAAAATATATATTTATTATATAACATATAGGAACTCACAGAAAATAAGGAAAAAGCTAGAAGATGGAAGGAGTATCTTGAAGATTTATAAAAAGGTAGGCAGGACATGGAGGAGCTAGAAACTGTGGAACAGATAGATGAGGATGACTTAGGTCCTAGCATACTTAGGTCAGAGTTTCATAGAGCATTAAATGATTTACGGAATAACAAAGCAGCGGGGATTGATATGATACCAGCCGAATTAATAAAACACGCAGGGGAAAAAATGCAGGAGCGATTATACAGGTTAGTTTGTAAAATATATGAGAAGGGAGAAGTACCACAGGATTTTCAGCGTAGTAGAATAGTAACAATGCCGAAGAAAATAGGAGCTAATTTGTGTGAGAACTATAGGACCATTAGTCTACTATCACATGCATCGAAGATATTGTTAAAGATTATTTATAGGAGATTCGAAAATAAAGTAGAGGAAAGGCTAGGAGAAGATCAGTTTGGTTTTAGGAAAAACAGAGGGACGAGAGAGGCGATTCTAGCACTAAGAACGGTAGTAGAAAAAAGAAAGAGGGTAGGAAAGGTAACTTGCATAGCTTTTGTAGACTTAGAAAAGGCATTTGATAATGTAGATTGGGACATAATGTTTAGAATTTTAAAAGAAACGGGTATAGATTATAAGGATAGGAGAATAATTTTTAATTTATATAAACACCAAACTGCCTTAGTTAGAATTGAGGGGGAAGAAGAGGTAGCAAAAATAGGGAAGGGAGTTCGGCAGGGATGTACACTCTCACCGTTATTATTTAATCTATATATAGAAGATGCAATAAACAAAGTAAAAGAAGAGTATAGTGTAGGTGTGAATGTACAGGGAGAGAAAATATATATGCTGAGATTCGCCGACGATATAGCTATATTGGAAGAAAGCGAAAAGAATTTAGAAAGGGTATTGAATGGTATGCAGGCAGTATTGACTAGGGATTTTAACATGAAAATAAATATAGGTAAAACTAAAGTGATGAGGTGTGACAAAAAGGAATGCAGTAAAAAAAATGAGGATCACAATAGGAGATAATAGAATCGAAGAAGTGTCAGATTTTTGTTATTTAGGCAGTAGAATCACAAAAGATAATCGAAGCAAGGTAGATATAAAGTGTAGGATAGCACAGGGTAGGAAGGCATTCGTAGAAAAAGAACAGATTTTAAGATCAAATATTGACTTGGGTATTAGAAAAAGATTACTGAAGGTATATGTTTGGAGTGTAGCACTGTACGGGTGTGAGGCGTGGACTATAGGAAAGGAAGAGAAGCGTAGATTAGAAGCACTTGAAATGTGGTGTTATAGGAGGATGATGAGGATTGGTTGGGAAGATAAAGTAACAAATGAAGCTGTACTAGAGTTAGTAGGGGAGAAGAGAAGTATCTGGAGAGTGTTACAGCGTAGGAGAGACAGATTAGTAGGGCATATTCTTAGGCATGGGGGGATTATGCAATTGATCATAGAAGGTAGAGTGGAGGGAAAGAGAGGGGTAGGTAGGCCTAGATTGGAGTATGTGAGTCAGATAGTTGAAGACGTTGAGATGAATAGCTATAGGGAGATGAAGGGATTAGCTCAGGATAGATCGGCATGGCGTGCTGTTTCCAACCAATCTTTAGGATTGCGGACTCTTTAACTAACTAACATATTATTATAAAATATTTATTTATTCACCCAAATTTTACAATATAACAATCACCTAATATACAGATTATTAGAAAATACATTTAACATCCTCATATAAAACCAGACATAACAAACGAATAGTAAATTAATAAAATATATTGTTGGCAAATCAATTACGGATTAAAAAAAAATTGATTTTGTCTTGTAGAAATACATCACATTGTTCGGTAGATTGTTTCATTTAAAAATGATTTTCTTTCTAGATTAAAATCATTCAAACGAACATGGACGTATACGCGACGGACATTATAATATCGCACACATTCCGCGTCTTCGAAACCACCACCGAAGAGCGAGTTCGCATCAACGAATTGCGTATTTCTTGTAACCAAATCGACGGTTATTGCCCGGTGAACCGTTGGAATGTGGTGGCTTTTGGGCATGGTGAGGCCCTCTTCGCCATATCCAGCCAAAATGTGCGATATGTTACGTTCACGTATTTGGACAGTTACGGAAGTGAACCGAAGTCATATACAGCGTACAACGAATGCGATACATACCCGTAATGTTCGATGTGAATGCTGTTGTGGATTCTGTCACTTTGTAACACTTTTTATGTTCTTGTATTGGTATATTTATAATAATATAAAAACGAACTAACCGTAGTATGTTAAATTTTATTAGAAGAATCCTCTTGTAAAAGAGTCTTTAATAATGTAAATATTCTGACAATATACAGCACGTGTATTTTCGCAGTTTATAAATTTTACAACAAATTGCCTCAAATAAAAAAAAAAAAAACAGTTCTAAATTGAAAATGCATATTAACTGATATAAGTTTTGTATTTCATTGGCGAATAACTTTTAAGTAACATTAGCATGTATATTTAATATTTTAAAAATTACTTTAGCGCATTTTTGATTCTCTGTTCCTCTTATTAAATGTATGTCTCTATACTTCTCAAACTGTTATTAGTGATTATTGATTTTCACGAGTTATTTTATTCGTGCTTAATAGGTGAAATATTTATAATGTTTTTGCAAATTTTAATCTATTCTTTTATTGATTATTAATATATTATAATTTGTTTCTTAAGTTAATATCATATCTAGTGCATTAATGTAATAGTACGTGTATATTGATATTGATCTTTTCTGAAACAATCAAGAAATTTGAATTTATAAATTTTGATTTTTTTTATCGAGTTCTTGTTCAGATGAAGTTTTCAGCTTTTATTACACGTGTTCGTTTTTTTTCTAATTTAAAGTGCATGAATTATAAGAAAAGAAAATTTTGTGGCACCCCTTAAGTCAGGGTGATATTGTAGCAGTGGAATTTTTCAATAAGAGTGGCATTGGAAATTAAGATGATCAATTTCACCCCTTTACTCTACTAAAAAGTACCAAAGTCGGGCAAAAGAAAATGTATAATACAAATTGTACATTTTTAAAAAATAAAAATGAAAAATTCAAGTAAAATTTAAAATCCTTATTATGAAATAAAATATTATATGCAGGAAGTTTTTTTTTCTAAAAAAAATTTGTAACAAAATAATCGAAATTGGGGAAATGCTAGACACGCTCTGCCGTTTTGATTGCAAGGGTTTACTAATATTAGCCCAACGAAAGCAAATTTAAGTACGCAATTTTTATTGATTGTAAACAAGATCTTTAGCTATGGAACTGTCAAATTTTTTTCTAATTTTTTCACTAACTTTCTCGATAAAACAACGTCTGAAAAATCGTCTTTTTTTCGATGAAAGTTATGATTTTTTTCGCGTTGTAATCAAAAATTTAAAAATATAAGAAATGCACCGTTCAAAAGCCTCATCATTTAGGAACATTCTCTAAAAATATTGTATAAAAATAATCAAAATTGGGGAAATTCTAGATACGGTGCCGAACCCCTGCCATTTCGATTGCAAAAGTTTACTAATGTTAGCCCAACTATTAAACGAAAGCAAATTTAGGTATACAATTTTTTCTGGTTGTAAACAAGATCTTTAGCTATGGAACGCTCAAAAAATGTTCTATTTTTTACTAAGTTTCTCGATAAAACAACGTCTGAAACATCGTCTTTTTTTTCGATGAAAGTTATGATTTTTTTCGCGTTGTAATCAATAATTTAAAAATATAAGAAATGCACCTTTCAAAAGTCTCATCATTTAGGAACATTTTCTAAAAATATTGTATAAAAATAATCAAAATTGGGGAAATTCTAGATACGGTGCCGAACCCCTGCCATTTCGATTGCAAAAGTTTACTAATGTTAGCCCAACTATTAAACGAAAGCAAATTTAGGTATACAATTTTTTCTGGTTGTAAACAAGATCTTTAGCTATGGAACGCTCAAAAAATGTTCTATTTTTTACTAAGTTTCTCGATAAAACAACGTCTGAAAAATCGTCTTTTTTTCGATGAAAGTTATGATTTTTTTCGACTTATAATCGAAAATTTAAAAATATAAGAAATACACCGATCAAAAGCCTCATCATTTAGGAATATTCTTTAAAAATATTGTAAAGAAATAATCAAAATTGGAGAAATGCTAGACACACTACCATTTCGATTGCAAGGGTTTACTAATGTTAGCCCAACTATTAAACGAAAGCAAATTTTGGTACGCCATTTTTTTTAATTATAGACAAAATCTTTAGCTATGGAATAGTCAAAATTTTTTCTAATTTTTTCACTAACTTTCTCGAAAAATCGTAACAACGTCTGAAAAATCCTCTTTTTTTTTAAAATAAAGTTATGACATTTTTTCGACATGTAATTAAAAATTTAAAAAAATAAGAAATACAACCTTCAATAGCCTCATTCTTAAGAAACATTCTCTAAAAATATTGTACAAAAATAATCAAAATTGGTGAAATGGTAGACCCCTTCTTTTCGTATGATGAGACGCGAGCCTTAACCTACTAAGCTACTGAAGAATTTTCAACAAGTCAAAATAAATAAATTACCTTTGTCATCTAAACATTTGTGCTAGAACAACAACATAATATTTAAATAATATCTATATTTATTGATTAAAATTTAACAATATGAAATTGTATTGTCGTAAATGATTAAAAAATTACTCAATAACGATTTTTTTAAGATGTTAAACTCATCCTTACGATTTTATGTATGCACTTGCTTGAATATATTTTAATTATATAAACAATCGTGTTTTTTTTTACTTTAGTAAAGTTACTTTATTTTTTTACTTGTACCAATTTGGCATTATTAAAAAAGACCTACCCTATCCTAACAATTATATAACTATTAGTTAAAGAGTCCGCAATCCTAAAGATTGGTTGGAAACAGCACGCCATGCCGATCTATCCTGAGCTAATCCCTTCATCTCCCTATAGCTATTCATCTCAACGTCTTCAACTATCTGACTCACATACTCCAATCTAGGCCTACCTACCCCTCTCTTTCCCTCCACTCTACCTTCTATGATCAATTGCATAATCCCCCCATGCCTAAGAATATGCCCTACTAATCTGTCTCTCCTACGCTGTAACACTCTCCAGATACTTCTCTTCTCCCCTACTAACTCTAGTACAGCTTCATTTGTTACTTTATCTTCCCAACCAATCCTCATCATCCTCCTATAACACCACATTTCGAATGCTTGTAATCTACGCTTCTCTTCCTTTCCTATAGTCCACGCCTCACACCCGTACAGTGCTACACTCCAAACATATACCTTCAGTAATCTTTTTCTAATACCCAAGTCAATATTTGATCTTAAAATCTGTTCCTTTTCTACGAATGCCTTCCTACCCTGTGCTATCCTACACTTTATATCTACCTTGCTTCGATTATCTTTTGTGATTCTACTGCCTAAATAACAAAAATCTGACACTTCTTCGATTCTATTATCTCCTATTGAGATCCTCATTTTTCTACTGCATTCCTTTTTGTCACACCTCATCACTTTAGTTTTACCTATATTTATTTTCATGTTAAAATCCCTAGTCAATACTGCCTGCATACCATTCAATACCCTTTCTAAATTCTTTTCGCTTTCTTCCAATATAGCTATATCGTCGGCGAATCTCAGCATATATATTTTCTCTCCCTGTACATTTACACCTACACTATACTCTTCTTTTACTTTGTTTATTGCATCTTCTATATATAGATTAAATAATAACGGTGAGAGTGTACATCCCTGCCGAACTCCCTTCCCTATTTTTGCTACCTCTTCTTCCCCCTCAATTCTAACTAAGGCAGTTTGGTGTTTATATAAATTAAAAATTATTCTCCTATCCTTATAATCTATACCCGTTTCTTTTAAAATTCTAAACATTATGTCCCAATCTACATTATCAAATGCCTTTTCTAAGTCTACAAAAGCTATGCAAGTTACCTTTCCTACCCTATTTCTTTTTTCTACTACCGTTCTTAGTGCTAGAATCGCCTCTCTCGTCCCTCTGTTTTTCCTAAAACCAAACTGATCTTCTCCTAGCCTTTCCTCTACTTTATTTTCTAATCTCCTATAAATAATCTTTAACAATATCTTCGATGCATGTGATAGTAGGCTAATGGTCCTATAGTTCTCACACAAATTAGCTCATATTTTCTTCGGCATTGTTACTATTCTACTACGCTGAAAATCCTGTGGTACTTCTCCCTTCTCATATATTTTACAAACTAACCTGTATAATCGCTCCTGCATTTTTTCCCCTGCGTGTTTTATTAATTCGGCTGGTATCATATCAATCCCCGCTGCTTTGTTATTCCGTAAATCATTTAATGCTCTATGAAACTCTGACCTAAGTATGCTAGGACCTAAGTCATCCTCATCTATCTGTTCCACACTTTCTAGCTCCTCCATGTCCTGCCTACCTTTATATAAATCTTCAAGATACTCCTTCCATCTTCTAGCTTTTTCCTTATTTTCTGTGAGTTCCTTACCCTGCTTATCACATATAATGTTACCCTTTGGTTTTACTTTAGAAAAATGTGACTTAATTTTCCTTTTTTATTTAACTACGTGATATATCTTCTTCGTTTTATTTAATTTGGTTTGAATTATCCGTCGTATGCAATAATTAATACCAAAAAAATATTTATAAACCATCACTTTTTCTAATTGGATTTACATAGCCCATTTCAATCGGAATTGTCGATAGCCAATAATAAAAAATTTGCGGGACTTTCAAAGAGAAATTTCTAGTAATATCGGCATTTTAAATAGATATGACTTTTTTATCAATATGTCTACAAATGTAGACATATTGATAAATAAATTCTCTATCACGATGCTTTTCAAGATGATGTATATAAATAGGAATAAGAACAAACAAAATATCATTATCAAAAGTTGTGTAGATTTATTTTGCAAATCGTTTCGAGTAAAAAATGTTCAAAGTCGCGATTTTCTTAGCTCTGGTAGCTGCTACAACCGCTGCTATACCAAATGTAAGTATAACACTAAAACTAAAGCAAAAATGCAATTTTTTTTTAATATTTTGCATTAGAAATGTAAATAAAAATATATATTTCATGTATGAATTATACAATTAATATATGAATGCTTAATATATAGATCAAATTACAAATTTTACATGTTATAAAATAAAATCAATTACAATAGCTATTAATTCTTTAGGCATACCTTCCTTTCCTTCTACTTCACCTTCTATAACTCTGCACAATGTGTACAAACAATATAATTTTCAGTTTAATTGTTACCATTTTTCGAATACCAATTAAAATTGAATACATTTAGATTGCTGATGAAATACATCTACTATATCTTGTCGTCCAATTCTTCTATTAGGTAAAGATAGAGAAAGCTATGAATCTATCAATACACGAAGAGAACACGATTGTGTCCGCTCTGCAGGAGATCTACAACAACAATTCGGGCAATGGTAACCGTGCCCAGAAACTGGCCGATTATTTGAACCAAATGAATTTCTGCACGCCGGAAAATATGTGGAATGTGATCATCTTGCACAATGCTTGGTTCGACAGACACACCTTCCACATTACCAGTTCAACTGTTAAGTTCCTCGCTGTTCAAACGTCCGGATTCTTGCTGAATGAAGAGATTTATGTTGCTTTTAATGAGTGCGAGTCGAGTTGATATTTATTTGTTGATTATGCTATCGTATTATTTATAATATTGCAAATAATAATTGTGACCAAAAAATGATCAGAAATAAAGAAATATACATGTAGATTTTTTCACGAAACTCTTGAATAAACACAAATTTTTACAATTACTGAACAAATATCGATGTTGAATAGATGTGGCTTCGTAATAATACCTTCAACACACATTCATGAAATAGTAATAAAGGATTATAACGAAAGATATAAGTCATTTTTGAAGTGAAACTTCGGTAGAGCTGGTAAAAATTTTAGGCTGGTAAAAAAATAGCCGGTAATATTTACCGGAAATTTTTATAAATTTACTATTTCACTAGCAAAAAAAAATTGCTTTCCTTATCAATATTAATATTATTGTTTATTTTTAAATCAGCTATTTGTAGAAAATTTAATAATTTTTGGTATATTTTATAAAATACTATAGTTTACAAATAACTATAGTCAATTTTTTTTATAGGTATTATTTTTTCCGGTAAATTTATATCAAATAAGCTATTTTACATAGAATTATATAAGAAAAAATATTATTTTCACCAGTCCAATTTTATTTATCGGTAAATTTGATAAATAAACTACTTTGCAGGTATCAACTTTCTTCAACAATATTTTTTTTATCGATAAAAAAGTGATATTTTTTCACATATTTGGATGAAGAAATGAACTTTAAACAGTATTATATGCATAAAACACTTCTTCACTATGGTAATTCATTTTTTGTTCGTTTCCATTTTTCATTTGATGAAACACCGGCTTTAACATACTCCTTCTACTTTATTATATATTTAGCAACTATTTAACTTATCGGTCCTCGACATTAGTCTAATAATTCCCTATTTATAGCGATGACAGATTTTTAAAACTGCGTTCTTTTTATTTTACACCAGGGATGCTCAATCTGGTTGCAAATCGCGAATCAGTCCGAAAAGAACAAGACTTTAAAGTTTATTATATAAATGCAACATTCTTTGGAATTTGATTAAACGTTTTTTATATCATTTAACTATATCTTTGTTTGTAAAAAAACTCGATTCGTAAAATACTCCGATTATTTTTGAAGTGAATAAGGCATAAGGCAACCAGTAGACGCCTGCGTATTTTATTATATATTACACAAACACAGCTTAATCTTTTAGCTAACAATTTGTTTATCAAATTCGCGATGAGCAGGTTGAAAGAATGTAAATTTTGTGAATGATGCACTAGTGGGTGCATTTCTATTTGTCGATGGCTCGCTCATATATATCAGATTCATTTCATTGATCTCTCACACCGCGTGTATCTTCACGTGTAGATGGCACGCCTGAATCAGTGGCATTCAAATTCTCTATACCACCCACTGTGTCCTCACTTAACGACGGTATCGATTCATCTAGTGTATTTGTGGTCATTGGAAGGTTATGTTGTCCACTGTGTTTATTTAATGCCCTTTGCCTAGCTCGATACTCTCTACTTCTTTCCAAGGTACTTGTTGGCACTTTCCTTGGCGGTTTCTTCGCTTTCTTCCGTTCTCTAAAGGCTCGCACTCTGTCTGTACTTGTCTTTTTCTCTATTTCACTTTTCACGCAATTGAAATTGTGTGATAAATATATATATAAATATAAGAAAAAAAAAAAAATTCGTTAACAACTGCCAATAAGTACCTTGGAAAGAAGTAGAAAGTATTGAGCCAGGCAAAGGGCGTTAAAGAAATACGGTGGACAACATAACCTTCCAAGGACCTCAAATACACTGGATGGAATCGATACCGTCGTTAAGTGAGGACACAGTAAGTGGTATAGAGAATTTGAATGCCACTGATTCAGGCACATGAAGATACACGCGGTGTGAGAGATCAACGAAATGAATCTGATACAGCTGAGCGAGCCATCGACAAATAGAAATGCACCCACTAGTGCATCATACACAAAATTTACATTCTTTCAACTTGCTCATCGCGAATTTGATAAATAATTTTTCAATAATCCGCTAGGTACAGTGTGTTCCATCGATCGAATATCGAATAAAAGAATCGTTAACAAATGGAAAAAAAGCAATGCATAAAATCCTAGGACCTAAGAAGTTTCACTTCTACCGCGCGAGAGTCTCACGCATGTTTTTTTAATATCTTGGCGGACCTAATTCATCCTCTACTACGCATAAGGGTTGAGCTTCCAGTACCATTGTTGCCATATATGAATAAAAAACTTCAGTACAAAGTGCTCAAATTGTAAACTGCATAGCAAAATTCATATTGAGAATATTTAATGTATGAATATAAACGGCTTCGATTAAAGTCCACTATTTAGTAAAAAGTTTCCAGTTATTTATTATTTGTTTTGATCAATTATGCTAATATTTGTTGGCTGTCGATATGACAACATTGTAGTACTTTTGACCACACCCTCAAATGACAAAAATGCAGTGGCGAGCATCTCTTCACGAGCATACGGTTTCGGGGTGTTGAAGCGGCCAGTATATTTTCAATTTTTTTTTTTGTTACCATTGATCTTATGCATAAACTCGTCTTAATTTGTAATGCGCAGTAGAAGGGGCGGGCCTGCCACTTAAAAAGAATATTACCCAAATAAAAAAAAATTTAAATCACCAACATTGCTTTTTTATTAAAAGATATATGATACTAATTTCATTTTGGATCTTTGTTCCTATCAACTTTGACAAAGTTGCTTCTTTGGCGTCCTCCAATTCGTATTAATTTACATTTTAAATTTATCTCTACTATATTTACATCGAATCGCATTTTTTTATTTAAAATCTTGTTGCATCTCCGCATAAAATTCGATATTTATTTATTTCAAAATTTACATTATTAATCGCTTTTTATTTTCGATACACTCTTCTCGTTATCACTTCGAGGAAATCTACGACGTTTTCGATTTTATCAATTCAAATATAAGTGGATACTCGATTTTTCCTAGAAACATCCTGTTGCTCTCAAATAAGTGGAAAATTATCAAAAAATCGACTATAAAAAAATGAACATTGATTTTTTTTTAACGAGTCCAACTTTTATACTATACATTTTTTTGTGTGTTAAACCATGCGTGAAGAATATAATTAAAATTTCATCGTTTCGAATTAGCAATGTTATATCTAAACAAGATGCTTATTTCTAATATCTCGCTCTCGAATTCAGAAGTAAAAAAAAATTAGCACCATAAATATTCGAATCGTCTACTGTAAATAATTATCTGTCTACTGGAATCTTTTAGTAGTTTATATAAAACTAAAGTAGCATTGCTACTCGTTAATGATAACACCTTTTTTATTAATGACCGAAATTATTTGCTAATTATTATAGCATTTTTTAAAAATAAAAATCCTTTATAAGTCGAAACTCAACACTCATCAAATTAGTTTAAAATTACAATTTTAACAAATACAAAACTATCAAAATGAAGTTTACAATTTTGATTGTGTTCACTTGTACAGTACTCGCTGTCAACTGTTTGAAAACTGAAGTTAAGATACACGTGAGTACTTTTTCGTATTTTCAAAATTCTACCGAATAAGAAAACGATGCTATATTAACATTTACAACGGTCCAAGTTCAACCATCTTCTGCAGCTCACTAAGTACTCATTAACCCATTGGACATACAAAGTTTTACAGGGAACATGTTTTATCAGTTCTATCTGAACATCTACCATAAAAGTATCGAATTTTTAAACTCTTACCACGAGAATCTTAAGCAAACTAGTCCAAAAGGAACAGTTGATTAAAATAACATTGCAGAAGTTTTGGACAGAACCTTTAAGAACAAACCGTTGACTTTTATATTGCAGAGTACCATCGAGGCTACGAAAAACCTTAAAGTAGCTGAAGTAAACGAAATTGTAAGAGAGTTGGAATCTATCCACACGTTTAATCCTACCAACAAAATAAGAGCGGAAAAATTGGCCCAATATATGAATGAATCTGAATATTGTACAAATACTAATGATGGTTGGAATGTTATAATTTTGGACGATTCGTGGTACGATAGGCACACCTTCCAAATCACTAGCACAAATGTCCATTTCTTGGGTGTGAAAGTCGGTGGTTTAGGAATAAAAGAACAAATCTATGTGATCTTCAACGAATGTTAAGACTCACATTGAAATTGCCAAATACCGTCTTACACAATGTGGTGGATAAATAAATTCGGGTACCTTCATATGGGCTTCCATAACTCCAAATTAAAATTACCTCACTCTGTACTTGCGCTATTTTCATTTTCGATTGTTATTAATGGTTTTTTACCATTTTTTTTTTACAAATTAACCAGATTTTATGTATTATATTTGATAATATAAGATATACATCTTTTTTTACAATTGCAAAGCTTGTTGAATTAATCTCTTTCCATTTTAAGTGTTGAATGTAAAACACGACATATTCATTATTCATTATAACCTCGTTAATCATTCTTCATTTTTCAATAAACACTACTTATCAATTGTATTACAAATCAATATAAATAGGTACTCGATATTTCCTAGAAGCATCCTATAAATTTCAAATAATATTCACTCAAAATAAGTTGGACTTTCATACGAGCCATCGGCACGTGACTTTAGACACGTGCCATCTTCTAAGAAGTAAGTTTAATTCAATTTATACATCCAGACTCATAATGAACAAGAATAAATTTCATATATTTAGAAATAGTAGAGTAATTGTTCTAAATTTCAATAGCCACTACAAATTTAACTACAATATAATGAAGAAAGTCGAAAAAGTTTCCTATTAATTCAAAATAATTGAACGAGTTAATTTGGATTTTCTATCACGTGTGATCTTCGGGGAAGTAAATTTAAATTCAGGGTTTTTCCTAATGTTCCGATTTCTTAATTAAACGAATAAATTTGCCGCGTTTAAAAAATAGTAAACGTGCATTTTTACTAAGAGATTTAAGCGAAATCTTCAAATCAGTCATGATTTCGAAATATAGTTCAAAATTCTTATAAAATTTACCGAACCATTTTTTAAACAAAAAAGGGATTCGTGTTAAATTTGCGTCGGCACATTCTCGAATTAAATTAAAATGTGATAAGGACTTTCAAGAGTTACAGTTAAACGTTTTATAGTACCGATCAAATAGAAAACCCTTTAATTCAATTTAATTAATTAAAAGTACGTTAATTGGAGTAAATGCGGCAATATTAATATAGAAAGATAAGATTGTTCTCTCAAACTAACAAGACAGATCATTAATTCGGAACATATATTAGAGAGTATCCTTAAAAATTATTCAATCGATCACGTCAAAAATACTCGCAGAGTAAAAGAAAATGTTTGCGTACGTCAGTTTGTTCTTTTTCGTTGGTGCAGCGATTGGTAGCAACATTGAAAGAGAAAATCCACACAGTAGAGTGTTACAGGCGAGTATTTAATTTTTAATATTTATAGTTAATTTTATTTGCGCAGAAATATTAAAGCCCTGAAAATTGACGAAATGGACCGATTAATCTCAGTTCCCAATAATAAGAAAAATTTACTCTTTTTATCAAAAATTCTTTATACGTGTATAATTTGTGAATGGGGGGAAATTCTTATTAGATCGACATAAAGCGTAGCCAAAATTTGCTGGTCCACGAAGAAAACACCATACTGAAGGAACTCCGCGACATTTACCTGAACAACAATGGTAACATAATCAGAGCGAGTAAATTAGCAGAATATCTTTACGAAAATAACTTTTGCGATGCGCAAAATGGCTGGAATATTATCATAATAGACGATGCCTGGTACGACAGGCAAACCTTCATTATAACGAGTCAAACAGTCAAATTCTTGGCTCTGAAGACACACGGTCTTGGTTATCGAGAAGAGGTAAGTAAATAGAATTCATCGCCGTTTATGTTGTGGCCAAGAAAGTGCCGTTTAAGAATTAAATAAACCACTGATAGTTTACACAGATCAAATGTCTGGATACTGTAATTAAATCTGGGTACTGCAATTAACTCTGGGTACTGCAATTAAGTCTGGGTACTACAATTAAGTCTTTGTACTGCAATTAAGTTTGGGTACTGCAATTAAGTCTGGGTACTGCAATTACGTCTGGGTACTGCAATTAAGTCTTTGTACTGCAATTAAGTTTGGGTACTGCAATTAAGTCTGGGTACTGCAATTAAGTCTTTGTACTGCAATTAAGTTTGGGTACTGCAATTAAGTCTGGGTACTGCAATTAAGTCTTTGTACTGCAATTAAGTTTGGGTACTGCAATTAAGTCTGGGTACTGCAATTACGTCTGGGTACTGCAATTAAGTCTTTGTACTGCAATTAAGTCTGGGTACTGCAATTAAGTCTGGGTACTGCAATTAAGTCTTTGTACTGCAATTAAGTTTGGGTACTGCAATTAAGTCTGGGTACTGCAATTAAGTCTTTGTACTGCAATTAAGTTTGGGTACTGCAATTAAGTCTGGGTACTGCAATTAAGTCTTTGTACTGCAATTAAGTCTTTGTACTGCAATTAAGTTTGGGTACTGCAATTAAGTCTTTGTACTGCAATTAAGTCTGGGTACTGCAATTAAGTCTGGGTACTGCAATTAAGTCTGAGTATTGGAATTGGTGGTTACTATAAGTATTTTCAGAAAGAACTTATATTGCATATCATGCAAATTTCGGTGTGTAACTAAAATCATGTAAATTTAGTTTTTTGATTTGATTTTTTTATTTATCATTTGCTACGATGATTGTGCAATTCATTAATTTATATGGTAATATGAATAAATACCTCACAGTTGATCGTCCAGCAGAAATTTACGAAAAAAAGGCAGTTTATTGAAGTAAAACTGCCAAAATAGCAGACAAATCAACAGATAAGAATTTTATTATAACTGTTTCGCAATTTTCTGTAGATTTATGTGATCTTTAACGAATGTGAAGTAAAAGATACAACCACAAGTACCTCGGGTACCATCCCTACAACCTCAACAGCTGGAGTTACTACAACCACAACAAGAACCACAACCACCGAGGCTCCGATACCAACAATGATTAAAATATAAGTAAATATATCATCGCAATTGTTATAAAAAAAATATATTTTAACAGAAAGGTATACCATAAATATAAAGTGATTACTTTGTCCAATGCAACACTTTTAATTTTAACAAATATTTATTACGAATTTCGAAACGTTTCTGTACCCTTTGCAGTTTCGATTTGGTTCCCCTATAATAATATCACTACAAAACTTACAATTGACTTCCCAACTCATTATTATATAACTGAAGAACTAACCGACAATCTGGCACCACAAAGCATAACGCAATAAAAATAATCACGGCGCGATCATTGCACTTATCAGTCACCATAAATAACAATCCAACCAGGGGGGGGGGGTACCTTGGCACGATAATTTATAAATGAACTCTTCAAGTCAATTCCAGACTATCGAACAGCTCTAAGTGTCTTCGCAACACGAGCATCGTGAATCTTCTAACACTGCAGCGAGTGCATGAATGCAGCGGTCTTGTTGCTCGTCATAATCGTCATCGTCGGTGTTCGGTGTCATTATTTTGCGATGGGGTGCATCTCCAATACGATGGGGTGTTGATTACTATGGCCTATACACACTCATCTATATCAGCTCGTTATCATTGTTTGCACAGAGCGGTGGTGGTGGTGCAGCTCATCCTACAGTTGTATCTGCACAACATTCTGGATTCGCTTGCTGCAGTTTGACATTCGTTCTTTTGTGCCATTGTATTGTGCCGTGTCGATGACAAGTGTCATATGAAAAGCTGAAGATATTTTTAAAACACGCGCCCGAACATATCTTCGACATCCTTAAACTGTAAACTGCTTTGGATTTATCTATCACCGAGATAAAATCACTTAGCTATTTGATCAATATATTTCTACGTTGTTAAATTAAACAGAAGGCACAAATTAAGTAAAACCAGTTGAAGCAGCTGCTTCTAATCTGCTCCCCCAACAGATTGACAATTCCACAAAGAAATAACAAGCACGTAATCTAACGACGAAATTTAAAAAAAAGCATCGACAAATCGATTTTCTATGTTCCGTTATACGTGAGATGTCACCTTCGGATAATGTCACCACCTCAACGTGCAAAGTATAGTGTAACAACCCCCGAGGGTATATATCAACCCCGGCTTATTACGTGGCGAAGACTGACGGATATCTGTTGCATATATACGATACGCGGAAGAAAGTTAATTTATAACGAAATGGGATATCCGTCAGTTTCTGCGGCGGTGAAATGTTATTACCTTGTACATTTTGCACGGTGCCAATTCGATCAGAGATTATAGGTACGGTCGATATTATAGGTTATTATTGAAAATAATTATCATAACCGCGGTGGTTCTCGATATCAGTTGCACAGATTGTGTCTTTATATGATAAGGGACAATGATCTGATTTGATGGGAGGTGATGGTCTAATAAAAGCTGCAATTAGGTTATAACTCGACTTCAAAAAAAAAATTCTTTTGGCTAAGAATGAAGTATTTGAGCACATTTTTACTATATTTCACAGTCGCACAGATTGTGTCTTTATATGATAAGGGACAATGATCTGATTTGATGGGAGGTGATGGTCTAACAAAGGTTGCAATTAGGTTGCAACTCGACTTCAAAAAAAAAATTCTTTTGGCTAAGAATGAAGTATTTGAGCATATTTTTACTATATTTCACAGTCGCACAGATTGTGTCTTTATATGATAAGGGACAATGATCTGATTTGATGGGA
Organism: Leptodirus hochenwartii; assembly: GCA_947310635.1. Taxonomy (NCBI): domain Eukaryota; kingdom Metazoa; phylum Arthropoda; class Insecta; order Coleoptera; family Leiodidae; genus Leptodirus; species Leptodirus hochenwartii. The sequence continues at coordinate 49,148,364 of OX371176.1, forward strand.
GGTGATGGTCTACAAAGGCTGCAATCAGGTTGCAACTCGACTTCAAAAAAAAATCTTTTGGCTAAGAATGAAGTATTTGAGCACATTTTTACTATATTTCACAGTCGCACAGATTCTGTCTTTATATGATAAGGGACAATGATCTGATTTGATAGGAGGTGATGGTCTAACAAAGGCTGCAATCAGGTTGCAACTCGACTGCAAAAAAAAATCTTTTGGCTAAGAATGAAGTATTTGAGCATATTTTTACTATATTTCACAGTCGCGCAGATTCTGTCTTTATATGATAAGGGACAATGATCTGATTTGATAGGAGGTGATGGTCTAACAAAGGCTGCAATCAGGTTGCAACTCGACTTCAAAAAAAAAATCTTTTGGCTAAGAATGAAGTATTTGAGCACATTTTTACTATATTTCACAGTCGCACAGATTCTGTCTTTATATGATAAGGGACAATGATCTGATTTGATAGGAGGTGATGGTCTAACAAAGGCTGCAATCAGGTTGCAACTCGACTTCAAAAAAAAATCTTTTGGCTAAGAATGAAGTATTTGAGCACATTTTTACTATATTTTACAGTCGCACAGATTCTGTCTTTATATGATAAGGGAAAATGATCTGATTTAATGGAAGGTGATGGTCTAACAAAAGTTGCAATTAGGTTGCAACTCGACTTCAAAAAAAAATTCTTTTGGCTAAGAATGAAGTATTTGAGCACATTTTTACTATATTTCACAGTCGCACAGATTGTGTCTTTATATGATAAGGGACAATGATCTGATTTGATGGGAGGTGATGGTCTAACAAAGGTTGCAATTAGGTTGCAACTCGACTTCAAAAAAAAAATTCTTTTGGCTAAGAATGAAGTATTTGAGCACATTTTTACTATATTTCACAGTCGCACAGATTGTGTCTTTATATGATAAAGGACAATGATCTGATTTGATGTGAGGTGACGGTCTAACAAAGGCAGCAATTAGGTTGCAACTCGACTTCAAAAAAAAAAGTCTTTTGGCTAAGAATGAAGTATTTGAGCATATTTTTACTATATTTCACAGTCGCACAGATTGTGTCTTTATATGATAAAGGACAATGATCTGATTTGATGGGAGGTGACGGTCTAACAAAGGCAGCAATTAGGTTGCAACTCGACTTCAAAAAAAAAAGTCTTTTGGCTAAGAATGAAGTATTTGAGCATATTTTTACTATATTTCACAGTCGCACAGATTGTGTCTTTATATGATAAGGGACAATGATCTGATTTGATGGGAGGTGATGGTCTAACAAAGGTTGCAATTAGGTTGCAACTCGACTTCAAAAAAAAAATTCTTTTGGCTAAGAATGAAGTATTTGAGCATATTTTTACTATATTTCACAGTCGCACAGATTGTGTCTTTATATGATAAAGGACAATGATCTGATTTGATGGGAGGTGATGGTCTAACAAAGGTTGCAATTAGGTTGCAACTCGACTTCAAAAAAAAAATTCTTTTGGCTAAGAATGAAGTATTTGAGCACATTTTTACTATATTTCACAGTCGCACAGATTCTGTCTTTATATGATAAGGGACAATGAGCTGATTTGATAGGAGGTGATGGTCTAACAAAGGCTGCAATCAGGTTGCAACTCGACTTCAAAAAAACATCTTTTGGCTAAGAATGAAGTATTTGAGCACATTTTTACTATATTTTACAGTCGCACAGATTCTGTCTTTATATGATAAGGGAAAATGATCTGATTTAATGGAAGGTGATGGTCTAACAAAAGTTGCAATTAGGTTGCAACTCGACTTCAACAAAAAATTCTTTTGGCTAAGAATGAAGTATTTGAGCACATTTTTACTATATTTCACAGTCGCACAGATTGTGTCTTTATATGATAAAGGACAATGATCTGATTTGATGGGAGGTGATGGTCTAACAAAGGTTGCAATTAGGTTGCAACTCGACTTCAAAAAAAAAATTCTTTTGGCTAAGAATGAAGTATTTGAGCACATTTTTACTATATTTCACAGTCGCACAGATTGTGTCTTTATATGATAAGGGACAATGATCTGAATTGATAGGAGGTGATGGTCTAACAAAGGCAGCAATTAGGTTACAACTCGACTTCAAAAAAAAATTCTTTTGGCTAAAAATGAAGTATTTGAGCACATTTTTACTATATTTCACAGTCGCACAGATTCTGTCTTTATATGATAAGGGAGAATGATCTGATTTAATGGAAGGTGATGGTCTAACAAAAGTTGCAATTAGATTGCAACTCGACTTCAAAAAAAAAAATCTTTTGGCTAAGAATGAAGTATTTGAGCATAATTTTACTATATTTCATTATAGTAATGAATAAAAAGTAAGTCGATATTTAAATCATGTTTAAGTCGACATGTTTTATTATTAAACTATTGAAATCATCTTGGGATAAGAAGACAGGTTTTATTCGTATACTAATGAATGTTTGTGCCTTTTAAATTTATTAAAGAAATTATTTATATATAATATAAAATATTTTGCGCGGCAAAAAAGGCATTAAGTAATTTTCTATTATTTCTTCTCCGAAATATTATGTCTTTCGTTCATTAGAGCCATCAACTTTACTTCATTGACCAGCAGCAGTACTTCATAATCCAGAGGAAATATTTAAAAAAATTATCAGTAAAAGTAATGCGAGTTCAAAAAAATTAGAATCAAACAAAAATGTATGTTTTAAGTAGATTAGTGTTGGCAATATAATGTCTGAATTATTGTTAGTTAAATAGTCCGCAATCCTAAAGATTGGTTGGAAACAGCACGCCATGCCGATCTATCCTGAGCTAATCCCTTCATCTCCCTATAGCTATTCATCTCAACGTCTTCAACTATCTGACTCACATACTCCAATCTAGGCCTACCTACCCCTCTCTTTCCCTCCACTCTACCTTCTATGATCAATTGCATAATCCCCCCATGCCTAAGAATATGCCCTACTAATCTGTCTCTCCTACGCTGTAACACTCTCCAAATACTTCTCTTCTCCCCTACTAACTCTAGTACAGCTTCATTTGTTACTTTATCTTCCCAACCAATCCTCATCATCCTCCTATAACACCACATTTCGAATGCTTGTAATCTACGCTTCTCTTCCTTTCCTATAGTCCACGCCTCACACCCGTACAGTGCTACACTCCAAACATATACCTTCAGTAATCTTTTTCTAATACCCAAGTCAATATTTGATCTTAAAATCTGTTCCTTTTCTACGAATGCCTTCCTACCCTGTGCTATCCTACACTTTATATCTACCTTGCTTCGATTATCTTTTGTGATTCTACTGCCTAAATAACAAAAATCTGACACTTCTTCGATTCTATTATCTCCTATTGTGATCCTCATTTTTCTACTGCATTCCTTTTTGTCACACCTCATCACTTTAGTTTTACCTATATTTATTTTCATGTTAAAATCCCTAGTCAATACTGCCTGCATACCATTCAATACCCTTTCTAAATTCTTTTCGCTTTCTTCCAATATAGCTATATCGTCGGCGAATCTCAACATATATATTTTCTCTCCCTGTACATTCACACCTACACTATACTCTTCTTTTACTTTGTTTATTGCATCTTCTATATATAGATTAAATAATAACGGTGAAAGTGTACATCCCTGCCGAACTCCCTTCCCTATTTTTGCTACCTCTTCTTCCCCCTCAATTCTAACTAAGGCAGTTTGGTGTTTATATAAATTAAAAATTATTCTCCTATCCTTATAATCTATACCCGTTTCTTTTAAAATTCTAAACATTATGTCCCAATCTACATTATCAAATGCCTTTTCTAAATCTACAAAAGCTATGCAAGTTACCTTTCCTACCCTCATTCTTTTTTCTACTACTGTTCTTAGTGCTAAAATCGCCTCCCTCGTCCCTCTGTTTTTCCTAAAACCAAACCAAAATTATTGTAACTATTCAAAATTAAATTTAAATTAAATTCAATAAAACTATTCAATAAAAATAAAATGTTATTTTTCAAAAGGCTCGCGTTGTACAATTTATTTTTAAATGATTTATATAGTTGCTTTCAAACTGGCGCGTAAATTGTTTTTTTTATAAATATATAGAAGACAAACACGTAGACCAATTGAAGTTAATTTTTAAGCTCATTAGCTCATTTCAGATTAAATAGAAAAGATAAAAGTGCTGTAGCCGAGCATATTATAGCATCTAGCTACTTAATGCTTAAGTTACGGTATTTGGGTGATATTCTATACTATTATAACGTTAATATTTCCGACTTGAACGTGGTTTGCGTTTGTAGAAATAAGTCAATTTGATTGTTGGAAGATGATAATGAATTATAGATCGAACACAATCGGGATATCGGCGAATTAATACCAGAGTTTGTGCATTGAGGCAGAATGTCTAAAATGGTCTTCTGCATTGCCGCAGACTTGTCGATGTTAAATAATATATTGATATATATACACACGCACGCATATCGTATGTGCGATTCTAATGTCGCGTATTAATAAATTACGTGGACGACACCCTTGGGGCGGGGTGTGCAACGGAACCGGGTGATCCAGCACAGAGGGTGCCACGAAGGGCTGCTGGTAACACCGGCACTAAACGATTGTGTTTTGTTATTAGCAAGTGTACGCTCGTTATACAGCATACCCGTGTGGTAATGACGTCTATTTATATTATAATTGCATACGGAATTCGAAATGGCAACGTCGCCGTTTACGGTACAGAAAATTCGGTGCTATATGTATATAGAACTATATATACTATGTTACTTATTTGATGAAGAATAAAGGTTTGTATACAACTAAAATTATTTATATTAATTTTTTTTTAATACATTTTTCTACAAATATTGGACATTCAGATTTTAATAAGTTTTTTTTGTCAGATGTAAAAAATCTTCTGTTTTTTTTTAAAAAAGATCTTCATTTTCAATTTCAATTGAATGGATTAAGATGTTATGTAACAAACATGAAGTTTTGAGATACAGATGTTTAAAGTTTTTTCACCTGCGTTTTTAACTCTTTGTTGATTTCTTCCATGTCGATGATGTATTCTTCAATATCTGCAAATCTACTTTGTATCAGAATCTACTGTTAGTATTTAAGTTTAAGTAATTTTTTTACTTTATTTGCTCTTTCAAGTTTTCTATTTTCTCATTTTTATACTCAATTTTCTTAACTGCTCATTTTTGCGCAACTGATCCGTAAATAAAAAAAATAACAAGCTTCATTTTATATTAATAAACTAATAACTAACCCAACTAATGCTCATATTGTTATTATAATATTAGAAATAATTTTTAAAAAAATTATTTTATTTACCCATATTTATAATATCGACACTGTCACTTGATAAATAATGTCACATAACACCTTCATCCATTACAAAACCTCAATTTTAGAAAAATGTCACATAACACCTTCATCCATTACAAAAACTCAAATTCTAAAAAATTTCACATACTACCTTCATCCATTACAAAACCTCAATTTCTAAAAAATATCACATGACACATCCATCCATTACGAACCATCTTTTTTAATGGCACACAACACCTTCATCCATTACAAACCTCTTTTAAATGTCACAGAACACCCGCATCCGTTGCAAAACCTCTTTTTACTGGCCATAACATCTTCATCCATGGCAAAATCTCATTTAAAAAAATATCACATAACACCGTCACCCATTACAAAACCCCAATTTTTAAAAATGTCACATAACACCTTCGTCTATTACAAAACCCCAATTTAAAAAAAAATGTCACATAACACCTTCGTCCATTACAAAACCTCAATTTCTAAAAAATATCACATAACACCTTCATCCATTGCAAAACCTCATTTTAAAAAATGCCACATAACACCTTCACCCATTACATAACCCCAATTTAAAAAAATGTCACATAACACCTACATCCATTACAAAACTTCAGTTTTTTAATGTCACATAACCCCTTCATCCATTACAAAACTTAAATTTAAAAAAATGTCACAGAACACCTTCATCCATTACAAAGCCTCTTTTTTAATGTCCATAGCACCTTCATCCATTACAAAACCCGAATTTTAAAAAATGTCACATAACACCTTCATCCATTACAAAACTTAATTTTTTTAATGTCACATAACCCCTTCATTCACTACTAAACCTAAATTTAAAAAAAAAATGTCACAGGACACCTCCATCCATTGAAAAACCTCTTTTTTAAATGTCACATAACACCTTCATCAATTACAAAACCTGATTTTTTAATGTCACATAACACCTTCATCCATTACAAAACCTCTTTTTTTTTATCCATTCAGCCCTTCAATTATAATACAGAATACGTCAAATTATATCAACGCGAGCATTTAGTTCGATTTAAACCTCATATAGGGAAGCATTTGGAGCTGCCAGAATTTTTTTTTCTTATTATAAGCTAATATATTGTTATGGACGCGTCATAACACGTCAATAACTGCAACAATGTTGCCCAAACGTGCAGAACGAAATTACGTTGGTAATCGAAATTGCAAACTTTATATCGCGTTGTATAAACGCCCTATCCAGTTCCAATTCCAGCCTTGTTAAATGCAAACCCATCCCCATATGTTCACTTTTATATTAATGACGTAATAACGCGCTTATCATATGGTGAGGACATTATTCGGCTCCTATTCAAATTCCGTCTGCAATATACCCGATGACTATATTGGTATAGTTAGCCACAATAGCCGATATAAATCGCATTTCTTCCATTGAATAGATTCTTCCAATAAATAGGTTTTTGTAGGTGCATGAAAAATCTTAAAAATTACCAGTGTTAAACGACATACATTACACAGACAGCGAACATTTTGATTATACCACTAGATGTTTCAATTCATCAATTAATGGAGATAAATTCGGTCCTTAAGAGAAATGGGAGTATACCCAGTGTACAGAAACTATAAGGCCATATGGTAATACGATTAATTTTCTCCAGTGGAATAAATTAAAGAGACATCATCGAAGAAGTGATACGATCTGCAATGCTGTGAAATTACAGCTGATTAACCACATGGGCTCTGTCAATCAATCACATTATAAAATGGTAATGAGAATTGTTTTATTTTTATTAAGGAATTTGCAAAAATTGACATAAAGAATTTTTGTATTGGAAGGAAATTAAAAAATAAATAAAAAATTTAATTTTCCAGTTTTATAAACTAGTTTACGAGTAATGAGAATTTTTTTTAAAAACTTTATCGTCCTCGCGGATTAAATATCAGTTCATGAAATAATTCAACGAAACAATCTTAAGGACACACCATAGCGTAAGCAGTTTTGAAGTAAAACTGTACCTCGTTAACATTGCCAACATATATTAACCTTAAAATCAACTCTTTAACAACATAAAAAATCGCAATTATTACAATGTTAGATCGAAAAAGTTGTTTATTACAATGTTTTAAATCCAAGATGTAGTTTAAAGCAGTTCATAGCTAAATGCGCATTTCGAAGGCCATGTCACCATGTTCAGTAGCTTTTAAAAATCATTTTGTGTGAATTTATCCACGGATTTTTTCATCCGGACATTTCTGAAGACACGTACGCGAATAGAGATGTGTGCCGATGCAGAAAAGAACTCTTGTACGTAACATTGAAAATCAATATTACTACAATTTTAACGAACAAAGAATGAAGCAATTATGTGGATCGTTGCAACATATGTAAAAATATCTTTGGATTATACAACATTGCTATTGCATGTTTTTGTTATTATAAAATCAGAAATATTCCATAATAATCTTATTTATTTTCAAATTTTACGAAATCCAATTATTTTATAATTAACAGACGGATTTTTAAAATAAAATTCTCTATTATATATCTGTACTTTGGTACAAAAATGGCCAATGTCCAATATTATAATATGCCGGAAAATGGAAAATGGAATTTTAAATTTTTAAACAATTTCGTACTGTTTTCGCATTTTATTAATTTTTTTTAATAATCCATGAAATTGATTTTGATAAAAGTCAATAACAAACTTTTAATTTTAAACGAAATTCTGTACCTTAGTACAAAAATGGCCAATGTCCAATATTATAATTTGCTGGAAATTGGATTTTTTTAACATTTTCGTAATGGTTTTCATAAAATTGTTTTTCAAAGTTTTTTTGTTTTAATTATTCACGTTATTCGGTATATTAACAGTACAAAATATATTTTTATTTTTTTTCTTGCACATTGGCTCCATATTTTGGACATTGGCCCTTTTTGTTCCAAGGTACAGATATATGACTAACTACATTGTTTCATGTTGGGTGAAAATATCAAAAATTTTTTAATATCAAAAATATTTTTAATATTTAAAATATAAATAGCTACTGATGATGGGGGGCATAGCCTTCGAAATGCGCGTCTGGCTATGAAATGCTTTTAAATAAAATTCCCTATTATATATATGACTGGTTATATTATCTCATGTGGGTGAAAATATGAAAAATATCTTAAATATGAATAGCTACTGAAGATGGGGGGGGGGGCATAGCCATCGAAATGCGCATCTGGCTATCAATTGCTTCGAGTTACGCGGTATTTGGTGTGTAATATTCTATACGATTACAATGTTCGTCGAACCCTTTCATCACTCTCGATCACCCTATGTCAATTCTATGTGCGTGTATCTTTTAATTCAGGGGTGGCCAACAATTCGATCGCGAACAGAACTGATTATTTCGAATGTGGCGCTAGAAAAACGCGACAAAAAGCACGGAAGAAGGCGAAGATATGTCGGCTCAGTGATTTAGCGTTTCTTTTAAGCGATTTGAATTTAAAGTTACAAGAAAAAAATAAGTCACATGATTATTGACATTAATGCTTATAAAAGTCAGTTCGTAGTTGATTGAAGATCTCCAACAAAAAAATTAAAAAAAGATTTTCCAAATATTACTGACCATTTACAAAAACATCCTAATATTAATTAAAACTTTTAATAAATACGTTCTAGAAATTAAAAATTTATTGAGGTTTGGTGATTTAAAAATTTTTGAGTATATTGTTTGAATGTGAAATATATTGCCGTAAGAATTTTTGACTTTGGAAAAAACTAAATTAGAGAATGAAATTATAACCCTACAATCTGATTTAATTTTAACAGCGTGAAAAAATATTTTTGGAAATATGTTAGTTGTGAGAAATTTCGAAACATTAAAAAATGTAGTGATATATCTACTGTTGTTTTTTTATCAACGTAAGTGTGTGAATCGGCTTTATCATGTTTAATGTTAACAAAGACACAGCATCGCTCTTCACTTACCAATTCACATACCGAAGATTCATTACCGATTATCTTTATCGACCTCACTAAGAACGCTTGATAGAAGATATGAAACCACAAATTTCGCATTAATAAAAACATATATTTTATGTGTTTGTTTTTTTTAGTCGTTCAATATTTATTCAATTTATTATCGTGATGATATCGTTTGGTTTAAACTTCATTTCTACCTTTCACTAGATATCGATTTTTAAGGAACTTGATTATAATATAGTAATAATTCTACATAAGTGATCGCGATCACTTTTTAAGTAGTAAATGCGATTACAAGAACAAACACGTTGGCCATCCCTGGCATATACGAAACCGTTGCTGCAATTGTAATTGGCAAGCGCTTGGTTTGAGGCTCCACGAGCCGAAAGAAAATAACGACCACTCGACTTATACCTGAGCAATTTCCTACCATATCAACACTATCCTCTCCTGTCACTGCAATCGGTCAATTATACAGTGCTACCTTTGAAAAATGTCCTTAACTGTTACTAGATTTAGTTCGAGTTCATATGGCAATGGTAACCTGCAAAAGGGAAGGTGGAACGAGCCTCTATACTAGCGATGTGTAGTTCACTAGCGAACCGTTCACTCTGAACGGTTCAATCAAATGACTGTGACGATGTTTCGCAACGACCTATAGGTCACTAGGACCTAGTTCGTGAACTATCAACTACATGGTGAATTGATGTACTTGTATTAGGTCCTGAACTCGTCGTGTACTGAATCACAACGACTCGTAAACGATGCAGTATAGTATACATTACATATACAGTACTAACAATTTATTTAGTGATAGTGTGTTGGTGAACGGAACGAAATAGGAAAGTCGATGCAATATTTATATGTTGATATCAGATTTCATTTGGAATGATATAATTAATATATTCGCAAGATTAAATATGTCATGCCATAGCAAATTTTTGCAATAATGCAAAAATAAACATCTAAATCTTATAGTTCTTCTATTCCATACTGAGTGCAATGCAATCACTTAATATCAAATCAAAGCTTTGAAGTTTGAATAGATTTCTGATGTACGTATTGATGTACTTATACTAGGTCCTGAATCCGTCGTGTATTAAACCGTTTGTGAATCACAACGACTCGTAAACGATGCAGTATAGTATACATTACATATACAGTACTAACATTTACTTAGTGATAAAGTGTGTTGGTGAACGGAACGAAATTATATTTCCTTATATATATGTTTTGTTTAGTTAGTTAAAGAGTCTGCAATCCTAAAGATTGGTTGGAAATAGCACGCCATGCCGATCTATCCTGAGCTAATCCCTTCATCTCCCTATAGCTATTCATCTCAACGTCTTCAACTATCTGACTCACATACTCCAATTTAGGCCTACCTACCCCTCTCTTTCCCTCCACTCTACCTTCTATGATCAATTGCATAATCCCCCCATGCCTAAGGATATGCCCTACTAATTTGTCTCTCCTACGCTGTAACACTCTCCAAATACTTCTCTTCTCCCCTACTAACTCTAGTACAGCTTCATTTGTTACTTTATCTTCCCAACCAATCCTCATCATCCTCCTATAACACCACATTTCGAATACTTGTAATCTACGCTTCTCTTCCTTTCCTATAGTCCACGCCTCACACCCGTACAGTGCTACACTCCAAACATATACCTTCAGTAATCTTTTTCTAATACCCAAGTCAATATTTGATCTTAAAATCTGTTCATTTTCTACGAATGCCTTCCTACCCTGTGCTATCCTACACTTTATATCTACCTTGCTTCGATTATCTTTTGTGATTCTACTGCCTAAATAACAAAAATCTGACACTTCTTCGATTCTATTATCTCCTATTGTGGTCCTCATTTTTCTACTGCATTCCTTTTTGTCACACCTCATCACTTTAGTTTTACCTATATTTATTTTCATGTTAAAATCCCTAGTCAATACTGCCTGCATACCATTCAATACCCTTTCTAAATTCTTTTCGCTTTCTTCCAATATAGCTATATCGTCGGCGAATCTCAACATATGTATTTTCTCTCCCTGTACATTCACACCTACACTATACTCTTCTTTTACTTTGTTTATTGCATCTTCTATATATAGATTAAATAATAACGGTGAAAGTGTACATCCCTGCCGAACTCCCTTCCCTATTTTTGCTACCTCTTCTTCCCCCTCAATTCTAACTAAGGCAGTTTGGTGTTTATATAAATTAAAAATTATTCTCCTATCCTTATAATCTATACCCGTTTCTTTTAAAATTCTAAACATTATGTCCCAATCTACATTATCAAATGCCTGTTCTAAGTCTACAAAAGCTATGCAAGTTACCTTTCCTACCCTCATTCTTTTTTCTACTACTGTTCTTAGTGCTAAAATCGCCTCCCTCGTCCCTCTGTTTTTCCTAAAACCAAACTGATCTTCTCCTAGCCTTTCCTCTACTTTATTTTCTAATCTCCTATAAATAATCTTTAGCAATATCTTCGATGCATGTGATAGTAGACTAATGGTCCTATAGTTCTCACACAAATTAGCTCCTATTTTCTTCGGCATTGTTACTATTCTACTACGCTGAAAATCCTGTGGCACTTCTCCCTTCTCATATATTTTACAAACTAACCTGTATAATCGCTCCTGCATTTTTTCCCCTGCGTGTTTTATTAATTCGGCTGGTATCATATCAATCCCCGCTGCTTTGTTATTCCGTAAATCATTTAATGCTCTATGAAACTCTGACCTAAGTATGCTAGGACCTAAGTATAAATTTATAATTTTGTATAAATTATAAACATTGTTGTCTGTTCTTCCTCATTCCTAATTCAAAATAAGTATTGTAATATTTCAATTTAATTATTTTTTATCATTTAATATTTTTATATTGAGAAAAAAAAGAGATTATTTTCAGTATGTGTATGTATTTCGTATAGGTCGTGAACTAGTTCATTTTAAAAAGATGTTAGTAGTTCACGACCTATAGTTCGTGAACAGTTCATTGAAATGAACTATGAATTACGAACTAGGTTCTCAAAGTGACCTACAATTTGCCATCGCTACTCTATACAGTTAGATGTTTTGGTGGAGATGGAGAAGAAGCGACATGTCTTCATGTTTATGTTATATTTGAGGGTGTAGTATTCAAATAGGATATTTTAGTGGTCAGAGCAACAGTGTAAGAGAAAAAGAGTAATTAGTGGAAGCTGTGGCAAGGACTTACTTATTTTCAAATATCAATTTTTCAAATTCCTCAATTTGAAAATATAACAATGATGTTATTAATTCATAAAAATGTTGCGTTCGATAAATAAATAAATTAAAATTTAAAATGACTTTGAGTAAACAATATTGTTCGATTTTTAATCTAATGCGGGTAATCTACACGGTGAATATACGAACTATTTTTTTTAAAAGCTCAAATTTCATAATACAAAATATATAAACCAATTTATAGTATAAAATATCATCCAAATACCGTAACGTAAAGCATTAAGTAGCTAGATGCGCATTTCGAAGGCTATGCCCCCATCTTCAGTCGTGATAATTTTTAAAACTATTTATATTAGTTCAATTTCGTTGGGGACACATTTTTATAATGGAAAAAATCAATTCTTTTAAATTGTAATGACAAGTATAAAAATTGTACTTGAAAAAAAATTAATTGTATATAATTGGCTAACCCTTTTTGTGAATCTCTTTTATAAAAATGTTGACTGTGTTAAATAATCTATCTTGTAAAAAATCAATTTTTCTTGTAATTATTATAATGGCACTAGCCATTTATTTCTACGTCTCCTTTATTTAACTATTGACTAAAATGGAAAAATTGTTGAGAAAAAATAAAATAAAAATATATAGATATTTTGATTTTGATCAATTTTAATGTACTAATAATTATTACCTAATTTATATGTAACAAAAGCGTATTTTAATTAAATCATTATGAAAAAAATATTTTACTCTAAAACGAAATAGATTCCGCCAAGCGCAATTTTATAAGCAATTTTTCTCAAAAATGAAAAATAAATAAAAATTGAAACTGCAAGTATGTAAGCCCATTAACTTAATTATTTGAATTTATGATTTGCCTTACAAGTTGCCTATATTAGATAGCTGAAGTGCCTATTTTAAGTAATTTAAGTGAACTAATTTGAATAGGATGACCTGAGTTAGTCAAAAATATGCTCGGCTACAGCACTTTTATCGTTTCTATATAATCTGAAATGAGCTAAAGGCTTAACCTTCTAAATGTTCGTCTAGTAAATTAAATGTTTACGTTACGAATTTTAGTTCATATTTATAAAGAAGTAAGATATTTCGAACACGTAAAAATGTATAGAAATCGACTATTTCATAATAAATAAATCTCAAACATCATCACGTGTATTAATATATTGTTAATACATTAAAATAATCTATATTATATTGTAAATTATTGATTGGATTGATTTGTTTGAAAGGTGGCGGTGGCGGTGGCGGTGGTAATAAAGCAAAGCCACGTGAATGATTATAAACGCGCTGATCGTTTAATTAATAGATACGGGAGATTAATGTTGGCTGCACTGACGCGCTCAGCTGATGCTATACAAGCTGGCCAACAACACATGGCCGATATTCTGCATAGAGTTTGGCCCCAGCTTCTGCACGTAATTGCGGTAATAAATTTATGCTGTATTAGAATCTGACAGCGAACCGTATAGAAAATGTATATCCGCAATATTTATACACTCCGTGTCGTTTAATATTTAAATGTAGTCAATTTGGTGCCGGTTTGTTTTTGGCAAATTATAAAAGATCATATTATGAGAGGCGATCAAATTTGTTTTATCTAAATCATTCAGTTCAAAGTGTCGTTTCGGTGTAGTGCGCAGATAATGAGGCGGTAAAAAAACAACGAAAAGGAATTACTAAAACCAAAAAAATGCGATATATTATAGCTAATAAATTCGATACTAATAAATATGAAGAAAAAATTGAAAGTGCCATAAATGTCAGATCACGTTTCACTTGTAATAAACTGAGCGGTTTTCATTCAAGGGAATTCATCTTTGTGATTTCCTAGAAAATTAGCAAGACTATTAGAATTAAACTTAAAAATTATATTTATTTAAAATACCATCTAAACCACGTGTAATTATAGCATCAAATTAAATATATTATTTTCGATTTCATAAGTAAATTTAATTGAAGGATATTTAGATTTTAATATATTAATAAAATCATCAATATTCGATTTTTCAGTTTAAAAAATCGCAAAGATGTCGTCTAATACATATCTAATCCAAACTCTAGGAAAATAAATTTCAGTTTCCTTTAAGATGGGGGGCATAGCCTTCGAAATGCGCATCTATCTACTTAATGCTTTAAGTTACGGTATTTGTGTGATATTCTATACTAAGATTTAACACCGTAGTGATAATTTCTAAAATAAATAAGCTACTTTCTAACAAAAATTCAAATTTTCAAAACGCATCCTTCATTCTGTTCAATATAACATAATTATACTCTCGCCCTTCAAAATATAACATCTTTTTTAGCCGTTTAAAGGCAACAGACAAATAAATACTCAAACCGTAACAACCACCAAATGGCGGCAAGAAAATATAATCTTCCTAACCACCTCCGGGCTCCTATATTATATCACAATACACATCATAACGTGTTCCCCCCACATTCTAACCTATATGTATAAGAATATCAGGGCACAAATACAGCGGGAAAATAGGGTGCCATTGTAACTAGCCCTTGTTGCGTCGCTATTGAAGGGAACAGAAAGTGAACGAAGGGGCGGTCGGTGCTGCCCCCAGTAACAACGTCAACATCATCATGATCTGGTGGCTTGTATTGCTGCTGGTGACGGCAACAAGAATTGCCGCCATAACGGATGCAGTCTCACACAGAGAGGATATTTTAGAGGTAGAATTGGACTAGGTTGTTCAAAGAGTTGCGAATTTAATGTTATGAGCTCGATCGTTTTTGTGTTCTTCGGTATATAGGTCCGAGGAAACAAAGGATTTTGAAGATATTTTGATTTGGCGTTTCAATTTTTTTGGTGAGATTTCGGTCAGAATTTCATAAATGCATGAAATAGTGTAAAACGACTGTTGGAAATATGTTTTATCAATGTTAAGGTGAAACGGAAAAAAATAAAAAAATCTTCGAAAATTTTCAATATTTTGGTGGATTTTGGCCACAATTTTTAAAATGCTTAAAATTGTATAAAACGACTACAAATGCCCCTAGAAATCATTTCTATCGATTTTAGGGGAAACAAAAAAATGGAGAAAATATTCGAAAAATGCAAAGGAATAATTTAATTTTTTTTGTCGATTTTGGTCAAAATTAAAAAAACGTTTGAAATAGTGTAAAAAGACTATAAACGCTCCTAGAAATGATTTTTATCGACTTTTAGGTGAAACGGAAAAAATGTGAAAATATTCGAAAAAACTGGAAAGGGTTTATCGATTTTAGTGTTACTACTCCCTTTGAAATTTTTTAATTTTTTGGTTGATTTTGGTAAAAATTTCACAAATGCTTGAAATAGTGTAAAATGACTGTAAATGGCGTTGGAAATAATTTTTATCAATTTTAAAGTGAAACGGAAAAAAATGAAAAAATCTTCGATAATTTTCAATATTTTGGTGGATTTTGGCCACAATTTTTAAAATGCTTAAAATTGTATAAAACGACTACAAATGCCCCTAGAAATCATTTTTATCGATTTTTAGGCGAAACGGAAAAAATTGAGAAAATATTCGAAAAATGCTAAGTTCGAAAAATTTCGTTTTTTTGGTCGATTATGGTCAAAATTTAAAAAACGCTTGAAATTGTGTAAAAAAACTATAAACGCCCCTAGAAATAATTTTTATCGATTTTCAGGCGAAACGGAAAAAGTTGAGAAAATATTCGAAAAATTACATTTTTTCAACGATTTCGGCCAAAATTTATAAAATACTTTAAATAGCTTGATTTAATAAAACAATAAATTTACAAACATTACATTGCAAATTTACTATTGATATATTTATCAATACAAAAAAAAAATACAGTAAAAATAATTAAAGTGATCAATAGAAGACAATGCATTTATCAAAATATATTCCGTTGTGAATGCAGAAACGTTATAAAACTTTTATATTATAATTTATCAAAATTGCACTGTACAAGCAATCTGGCTAATTATTAATTAACACATCGCAATATTCGGCATTTTATTTGATAAATTGCGAGCCAATCAAAAATAGACAAAGCAGCCCAAAATAAATAATGAACAATATTCACCTACGAATATCGCACAATTTTAAAACCGGCTCGAAAGCCGCTCGCTAATATTCCAAAATATATAATTGAAATTAAAACGTTATTAATATTTCACGGTTTCATTGGGCGTTTTGTGTGACAGTATAATTACCGCAAACAGAAAAAGAACCGTCAACAATAGAAATTGCGCATTTACAATGCATTTATTGCAGTATATGTTCATTTTGAACATACGCTTCCGTAAAATAATACAATATTCGTTTAAACTTTACCAATAAATTCGAATATTGTCGCGAACAAAAAAAAAACACGTATTTAAGATTGGAAAGACGCATTTAAAATAACAAAATTATCCGAATATTCTTCGATGGGATTAAAAGTAGATTTTTTATACCAAAATAAATAAATGTATTTGTGTTTTTTTTTGATGAGAAGTATAAACAATTTGCATTTTAAGAAAAATATTTCGCAAATATTGTACTTTTGCTTGCATATATACTATATACAGAGTAGGCAACCAATTATACAGCAAAATCTATTGTATGTATAAACTAATATAGATAAAAATTTGAAAATTATACAGGGTGACCCACGGTGACCTGACATCTTTTTATTGAGAAGTATTCAGCAGTTTGGAATAAATTAGATAAGAAGAATTAATTAGAAAAAGAATAATAATAAAAAAGAAAAAAAAATCATATGTACGAACGCTATATTTGACTATATTTTACTTTTTGACTTTTGACTTTGACTTTTGAATTATGCAAATTGTGTTGTTTGAACAAGATGTCGCCATCTAAGCGAAATCATTTTATAAACTTTTTTTGAAGTTATAAAATAGTATGTTTCATTTTATTTAAACAATTTTTTTTGCACATCTTAATTTGTCAAATATTTTTGACAAATTAACAATGTTATGTCAACAATTGAAAGTTATCTTTCATTGAAAAATGTAGTTAAAGTTTACTCTGTTGAATTTACAAAAAAATGTTAATATAAATAGCGAAATAATTTCAAAATTAAAGTATGCCGCAACTACATCTGTTGGTGTGAAAAGAAGTTTTTCCATTCCCAAATATATGTTTAGCGATAAAAAGCATAATTTTCTTATAAATAATTTTAGGACATTCAGTTATAAGTTCCTTTTATAATAGTAAATAAATTTGATGTAAATATATATTTTTTTTTATAAATTATGAACTAAATTGAATAGGATGACTTGAATAATCAAAAATATGCTCGGCTACAGCACTTTTATCTTTTCTATTTAATCTGAAGTGAGCTAAATGCTCTTTAAATCAAATTTTTATATATTCTTTGCATTTCTTTGCGATTAAATTGTTGCTTGATATTTATAGCCATTTAACGATGATTTAAAAAGCTAGAAGATGGAAGGAGTATCTTGAAGATTTATATAAAGGTAGGCAGGACATGGAGGAGCTAGAAAGTGTGGAACAGATAGATGAGGATGACTTAGGTCCTAGCATACTTAGGTCAGAGTTTCATAGAGCATTAAATGATTTACGGAATAATAAAGCAGCGGGGATTGATATGATACCAGCCGAATTAATAAAACACGCAGGGGGAAAAATGCAGGAGCGATTATACAGGTTAGTTTGTAAAATATATGAGAAGGGAGAAGTACCACAGGATTTTCAGCGTAGTAGAATAGTAACAATGCCGAAGAAAATAGGAGCTAATTTGTGTGAGAACTATAGGACCATTAGCCTACTATCATATGCATCGAAGATATTGTTAAAGATTATTTATAGGAGATTAGAAAATAAAGTAGAGGAAAGGCTAGGAGAAGATCAGTTTGGTTTTAGGAAAAACAGAGCGACGAGAGAGGCGATTCTAGCACTAAGAACGGTAGTAGAAAAAAGAAATAGGGTGGGTAGGAAAGGTAACTTGCATAGCTTTTGTAGACTTAGAAAAGGCATTTGATAATGTAGATTGGGACATAATGTTTAGAATTTTAAAGGAAACGGGTATAGATTATAAGGATAGGAGAATAATTTTTAATTTATATAAACACCAAACTGCCTTAGTTAGAATTGAGGGGGAAGAAGAGGTAGCAAAAATAGGGAAGGGAGTTCGGCAGGGATGTACACTCTCACCGTTATTATTTAATCTATATATAGAAGATGCAATAAACAAAGTAAAAGAAGAGTATAGTGTAGGTGTGAATGTACAGGGAGAGAAAATATATATGTTGAGATTCGCCGACGATATAGCTATATTGGAAGAAAGCGAAAAGAATTTAGAAAGGATATTGAATGGTATGCAGGCAGTATTGACTAGGGATTTTAACATGAAAATAAATATAGGTAAAACTAAAGTGATGAGGTGTGACAAAAAGGAATGCAGTAGAAAAATGAGGATCTCAATAGGAGATAATAGAATCGAAGAAGTGTCAGATTTTTGTTATTTAGGCAGTAGAATCACAAAAGATAATCGAAGCAAGGTAGATATAAAGTGTAGGATAGCACAGGGTAGGAAGGCATTCGTAGAAAAAGAACAGATTTTAACATCAAATATTGACTTGGGTATTAGAAAAAGATTACTGAAGGTATATGTTTGGAGTGTAGCACTGTACGGGTGTGAGGCGTGGACTATAGGAAAGGAAGAGAAGCGTAGATTACAAGCATTCGAAATGTGGTGTTATAGGAGGATGATGAGGATTGGTTGGGAAGATAAAGTAACAAATGAAGCTGTACTAGAGTTAGTAGGGGAGAAGAGAAGTATTTGGAGAGTGTTACAGCGTAGGAGAGACAGATTAGTAGGGCATATTCTTAGGCATGGGGGGATTATGCAATTGATCATAGAAGGTAGAGTGGAGGGAAAGAGAGGGGTAGGTAGGCCTAGATTGGAGTATGTGAGTCAGATAGTTGAAGACGTTGAGATGAATAGCTATAGGGAGATGAAGGGATTAGCTCAGGATAGATCGGCATGGCGTGCTGTTTCCAACCAATCTTTAGGATTGCGGACTCTTTAACTAACTAACGATTTGCTGAAGCGAAATTCATGTATTCATTGACGACCTTTTCGCACTTCCGCATCCAGCTGAAGAATTATATTTTTGATCACCGAAATATCGTCAGTTTGATGAAATCAATATACTAATTTTATGAACAACTGTATAAGTACAGTATTTATTTCATCACCCATTATAAATTCGTTTCTATATGAAAGAGCATGTACATATCTATCGATGGTGGTGGAAATCTGGAATTGCACAGTATAGAAGCTATTCTAATACGATCTCAATTTAGTTTAGTTCCGCTCTGTTACGCGGGTCGCGTGACAATCGCGTGCCAATCGCGTGCCGTTGCCATAATACTATATGAAGAGCCCGTTTTCAACGATTGTTTTAAAAAACGATCTTAGTTCAAATGGTTTTTAGACACGCTATTTGTAATTACACATTAATCCAATCAAAACCAAAACATCTTAAATAAATAACAACTATTCAGTCAATTTTTTGTACGTTACTTGCGCAAGTCGCAAATTTCGAATATCAATTTGAGAATGATAACTTTCACTATTGCATAAAAATCGCGCAGCAAATTTACAATTACAAGTATTTTCTTATAACAGATAAAAATATTTTTGACTTCCATAAGGAGATTGGGGAAAAATTAGTTTACTGTCCGATAAATTAACTTTAATATTGTTCGATAATATCGGCCAAGATGTTATAATATCAAAGTATTATCCTTTTAATTGAAAATTTAGAAAGTTATATCTCAAAATACAAATATTTCACAATTATCCATTCGATGGCGGCGTGAAATGTAATTCCCATCCGGCAGAAATTGTTGCATTAAAACTTACAACATCCCAATTCACATTTAACTCTGTCCTCCTTAGCATCAACTCTGCAGCCATTGCTTTTTCCACGTGCACACGTTCCCGGAAAGCGTGCAGGAAGGATTTTTAAGTAGTCCTGGCTCAGAATTTAGCAAGCCCTTGAAGGGAACGATATGGACCAAACTAGAAACAAAGTACACGTGGTACGAGGTCCATTCGAAAATTCGCTCGTCTTGAATTGCGAGGAGGTCGCGTATATTGAACACTTTACCGAAGGATTGGAACCGTCGCTAGTAAGGACGACACAGTGAGAGACTTCACTGCTGTGCGAGATGCAGGAGGACTCAACTTTAATTGAAAATGACAAATCCCACTATTGAAATGGTAATCAACTACTAGGCAATCCTATTAGGATAAACTCCTAGCTTAATCGATATATGTCTGTATACGAGGGACGGATAAAAAGGCACCCAGGGACTCCCAACGTATCCACATTCCAGAACAGGACCAGCAGACATTCGAATTTAATATCTTCGTTTCAAACCTACGAAGTCACTTATTCGTGGCGATGGTAAATTTACTTGACAGTCGTTTTGGAAATTATACGAAATAATAGTAGCGCGTTTTTTTTAAATTTTAAATGTTTATGCAATGATTGTTTTTATTATAAATTTCTATTAACGATGACGGGGGTATTTTTCAAGTAATATACATTTTTGTTGTATTCATGTTTTGTTGATTTCTAAGAAATTTGGAGATAAAAGGACGGTCCTGCGAGGATGTGTTTAAATCCGGGTCTCGCACTTATCGCTTATAAAAGGAGAATGATTGAGGATAACCGATAGAAACAAATTATATAAATTGCACCACTGTCACACACCATTTCTTCAAACAACTTGAAGTGATTCACAATTTAAAGTGTCTCTTTGGCAATACTATACTATTCGGCGTTGTTTGTTATGTAGATTGCATATTCCGCTTTATCATAGATTTGAAAAATTATGACAAAAATATTGCGGCGCGTTAAAAAGAAATTATAATTATATCGGAACTTTTCCCAATAAAAAGGAACGATTATTAAAACGAAGTAATAAATTTTTTGGAATGGACGATAAATGTTAGATGGTAAGTTTTGAAATGTGGTGCTATAATAATGAGAATTGGATGGATAGATAAAGCAGCGAATGAAGATGCGCTTGAGAAATTGTCGAGATAAAGAGGGAAGCATTAAGAATATGTTATTTTGGAACTGAAATATGTATTTATGTGTTGTCTACAATCGACTTAAAAAAAAACATTGAAATATATCTTTTTTTGAAGTGAAACTAGGGCAAATTGGCCTGAACGTCACGAAAAGTGAAACACACGCTACGCGCATGCGCCGCGTGTACTGTATATATAAGTAGACACTAGACGCTTGCGTATTTTATTATATATTACACAAACACAGCTTAATCTTTTAGCTAACAAATAGTTTATCAAATTCGCGATGAGCAGGTTGAAAGAATGTAAATTTTGTGTATGATGCACTAGTGGGTGCATTTCTATTTGTCGATGTCTCGCTCAGATGTATCAGATTCATTTCGTTCATCTCTCACACCGCGTGTATCTTCAGTGGCATTCAAATTCTCTATACCACTCACTGTGTCCTCACTTAACGACGGTATCGATCCATCTAGTGTATTTGAGGTCGTTGGAAGGTTATGTCGTCCACCGTATTTCTTTAACGCCCTTTGCCTGGCTCGATACTCTCTACTTCTTTTTCAAGGTACTCATTGGCACTTTTCTTGGCGGTTTATTCGCTTTCTTCCGTTCTCTAAAGGCTCGCACTCTGTCTGTACTTGTCTTTTTCTCTATTTCACCTATCACGCACTTGAAATTGTGTGAAAAAGATATATATAAATATATGAAAAAAAAAAATTCGTTAACAAGTGCCAACAAGTACCTTGGAAAGAAGTATCGAGCCAGGCAAAGGGCGTAAACAACATACGGTGGACAACATAACCTTCCAACGAACCTCAAATGCCCTGGATGAATCGATACCGTCGTTAAGTGAGGACACAGTGAGTGGTATAAAGAATTTGAATGCCACTGATTCAAGCACGTGAAGATACACGCGGTGTGAGAGATCAACGAAATGAATCTGATACAGCTGAGCCATCGACAAATAGAAATGCACCCACTAGTGCATCAAACACAAAATGTACATTCTTTCAACCTGCTCATCGCGAATTCCATTTATGCAAATTCGACGTTTACGACATGTACATGGTCAACATCGGATTTATGGGCAAATTATTAATGTTATTGTACCCATTACATAACAAATAAACAAAATCCTATAAGGCAGTATACTTTTTTCAACAACAATAATCTTACATCTAAATGGAATTTTATTATTACAATCGCATTCAGTTTTCTATAAGCCCTCACGTGACATTATATTGCGGTTAGATTGCGGCTAGTAGGTTAAAGTAGAATAGTTATATATATTACCAAAAGATGGCGAAACAAAGAAATCAATTTACATGTCTTGTTGTTGTTTTTTCTCGCAAATAACGCAACAATGACATATGTCGGAGTTTTAGGGAACTCTGTATATATATATAGTTGTCATGGCGGTGACGGATATTATGTACGGAATAAACCTCCATTAATTTGCCGTTAATTGGGTAAATTACCGGCAGAGTGCGCGGCGGTGCGGCCGACCGTTATCCTTGTGCTGAACGCAAGGATTATCTCATTAGACTCCGCCATATATACTCACGATATTTATCCATAGCTATAATAATAGTGGCTATATATTTTTTATTTTTTTTGCAGATTTTAGCCAAGCTATTTGTTGCTTTAGCTATTACCTACTATACTTATTTTTTAATTAAACTTAGCTCATCCAAAACGGCATTCTGCACAACGCGCATGGTCCGGTCAGATTTTGCCTCAAGAAAATATGCCTGACCGGAGCGGGATTCGAACCCACAACTCCGCGGTGCCACCCTGTATATATCTTATAAAAATCTACTATTTTTATAACATATCGTAAGATCGCATATAGAAAAATAAACGTATCATTCATGTAAGTTGAATTAATTTATTTCACTAATCATGTTATTTAAATTTTAAAGTTCCATAACTTGATATGTACCCTAATATGTTCTTCTTTAAACTATTGTTGTTTTTATTTACATATTTATAATTTTTAGTCGTGAAAATAAACTTATTTAACACCACAGCACTGGAAACGTTCAAAATCGATCACTATCGAAGAAAACATTTTTTAGATCTTTTTTTTTTGGAAAACATCTTTAATTGTCTAAAGCGTTTTTAAACATTTCTGCGCTAGCACGATTAAAAATAAATATTTTACGTCAAAAAAAAAATTTTCGCTATGAAAATAAACACCATAGAGGTACAAATATCCAAAAATCGATCACTTTCAATAAATATGTAAAGAAATATAAAACGATTTAAAAAAAAATACTTTATAAAATGATATTAATTAAAATTAAAAATTATACAGATTTTAAAATACATATACAGATTGAAGCAACGTATTGATTTTAATCCGCTTTTATGAAATTGTACAATTACCGATTTTTTTTTTTAATTCCTTTGTTTAAACAATCGTAATTAAGCGAACCTTTAAATTGGTCGGGTGAGCTTATGTGCAAATCAATGATAGTAATTAAGTTGAACTTTACACTGGCATAATTTATAATAATAGTCCGATAGAAGTCAGCAGTCTCAAACCTGTCAAATATTATATTTCGAAGCATTTACCAATTTAAATATATTTACAACTAGTTTATGTATAGTTATATATTAACCATGATATTAACATAATTACGCTAAAAAAAAATCTAATTTTTTCACGATACAAAAATAGTCCTTTTATATTAACAAATTCACTGTTAAAAAATCGTCAAAAATGTATTAATAAACTCCAACAAATTGAAATGGGAGTGTTTTTTAATTACCGTTAAATTGTCGCATTGAACGACCGTTTTTCGAAAATTTACCGCACTTGGAAGAGTGTGGCAAAAGAAACGAAGATGTTTGATTGAGGACCTCCGGTTTAGAGTGCAAAAGGTCGATGGTGAAAGCCGTATTCATGAATTATGGGTCGATTCGTTAAGCAAGTGGAAACTGATGTAACGATTGAACTGTATAGAACTAGCTCTTGGATAGTGGTACCATCCGAAGCATAGGGTAGTTATATGCAATTATACGCGACAAGTTGCTCACATTATTATCCGAGTATAATTGCCATACCATCCCCTATTTATTATAACCGGTATGTATGTACAATGTGAGAAATGATAGTAGAGATAAAGAAAATTGAGTGAAGAGTAGACATTTGGTGGTTACCTAAACAAAGCATACGTGAACGTATAAAAAAAATTATTGGCACGTGAGCAATGTTTAAGTGATATCTAATATCTAATATCTAATTTTTTTTATTATTATTTTGTTATTATTATTTCATATAAACACAATTTTGTCAAAATCTTCACAGGAAAGAAACTAACAAAACGATTTTTAATAAATTTTTTAATTTTTAATAATAAATACTAATAAATACGCATCAGAGAGATAGAGAGAGAGATCTTGTAGATAATCAATAAATTTTCTTAAAAATTCATCGAGTTCAATTTATTTGCAGAAAGTTTTAAATTTATTTTACAATGATTTTCAAAAAAAAAATTCAATTTGGATATTTTCTAATGGATGGCGATTTTTTTTTGAAGATATAGAAATGCAATTAATCGACTCTTAATCTATTTTTTTTTAATTACTATTTTTTTTTTAATTATTAACATATGTACACAATTTTGTCAAAATCTTCACAGGAAAGAAACTAACAAAACGATTTTTAATAATTTTTTTAATTTTTAATAATAAATACTAACAAATACGCATCAGAGAGATAGAGAGAGAGATCTTGTAGATAATCAATAAATTTTCTTAAAAATTCATCGAGTTCAATTTATTTGCAGAAAGTTTTAAATTTATTTTACAATGAATTTTCAAAAAAAAAATTAAATTTTGATATTTTCGAGTGGATGGCGATTTTTTTTTGAAGATATAGATTAATCGACTCTTAATCTAATTTTTTTAACTATTAATTTTTTTTTAATATTAACACATGTACACAATTTTGTCAAAATCTTCACAGGAAAGAAACTAACAAAACGATTTTTAATAAATTTTTTAATTTTTAATAATAAATACTAATAAATACGCATCAGAGAGATAGAGAGAGAGATCTTGTAGATAATCAATAAATTTTCTTAAAAATTCATCGAGTTCAATTTATTTGCAGAAAGTTTTAAATTTATTTTACAATGATTTTCAAAAAAAAAATTCAATTTGGATATTTTCTAATGGATGGCGATTTTTTTTTGAAGATATAGAAATGCAATTAATCGACTCTTAATCTATTTTTTTTTAATTACTATTTTTTTTTTAATTATTAACATATGTACACAATTTTGTCAAAATCTTCACAGGAAAGAAACTAACAAAACGATTTTTAATAATTTTTTAATTTTTAATAATAAATACTAACAAATACGCATCAGAGAGAGAGAGAGAGAGATTTTGTAGATAATCAATAAATTTTCTTAAAAATTCATCGAGTTCAATTCATTTGCAGAAAGTTCTAAATTTATTTTACAATGATTTTCAAAAAAAAAATTCAATTTGGATATTTTCTAATGGATGGCAATTTTTTTTGAAGATATAGAAATGCAATTAATCGACTCTTAATCTAATTTTTTTTAATTACTATTTCTTTTTTAATTATTAACATATGTACACAATTTTGTCAAAATCTTCACAAGAAAGAAACTAACAAAACGATTTTTAATAAATTTTTAAATTTTTAATAATAAATACTAACAAATACGCATCAAAGAGATGGGGAGAGAGATTTTGTAGATAATCAATAAATTTTCTTAAAAATTCATCGAGTTCAGTTCATTTGCAGAATGTTTTAAATTTATTTTACAATCAATTTTCAAAAACACATTCAATTTTGATATTTTTGAGTAGACGACGATTTTTTTGAAGATATAAAAATGCAATTAATCGACTTTTAATCCATTTCGATAAATAGACAAATTTTTTTAAAATATTAAAACAATAATTTGTCGAATTGAGAGCCAGCTTGGAAAAATTAAAAATATCTTTTACTAGATATAATTAAAAAAATGCATAAGAGGAAATAACGAGAATTTCACCCCGAAACCTTTAATTATATTAATATCGACTAGATCCTAATTTTTTTTTCTGCATTTCTTTCTGCAATTCCATTTTTACTTCGACGAACAATAAAAATCTTTTTAATCAATAATTGGTACGACACAGTTTAAGACAATTTACGAGATTTTCAAAATATTTAAACAACAAAAAGCTATAATTTTGGTGATATTAAAACAAAGTAACCGTCTTTTCAATAAAAACTTCTACAGCAATTTTTGCCTGACTATTAAAAACTGCACAATATATCAGCAACTCGATAATTAATATTTATAAATTTTTGGCACGCGCACAATTCTGTTACGAGTGCCAATTAAAATTTAACATCAACTATTTTAAGTGAACAAACAAATCAATTGCACACTTCGCAGTAACATTAAATAAACAAATTCGACAAACGAAATTACATTGAGCCACCCTATATATATACACACAACACTATTCTTATAAGAACTGGGCCTTTATGCCCAGTCTGTTCATGATCATTTAACAAGTAATTTATATATAACTTCGTTTTAAAATTATATGGGTGTGCGCTACATCCACTATATTGCAATATATAGAGGGTGGAAATCCCAATATCATCCCCTGTAATTCTTCGGATGCACACCCCAAATTATATCGTGCATTGCTGGTTTGTTTATGTCAATTGAATCGAACGGCGAATGAAAAATAGTTACGATTGGAACATAGGACCCAAAAATTGTCAATTACAAACTTCATAAATAAACTGTATCATAAGTTTAAAAAAAACTGTACAAATCTAAGCTTTGAGCACATATATAACAATTAAAAATTTATAAAAAAAATAAACTAGGTCACCAATTTGTAAATAATTCGTCCGGAATTTTATTTAAAATATTTATTTAGGCAATACGATTGTAAGTTTTAAGTAATTGCATATTATAGCCAAAAATAAAATAAAATAATAATTGGAAAAATGTAATTATATTCAATTTTTAAACTATATTATTGTGGCTGCTCAAATTGTCGAGGTAATTTTATTTTTATAAAAAATTCGATATATTTTTACGTATAGAAATTGAAAATTACAAACACAACTTCTTCAGAACTGAATTATGCGATAATTTAAGAAAAACTGTACAAATTTAAGCTTTGAGCACGTATAAGACAATTAAAAATTAATTAAAAATATAAACTAGGTCACCAATTTGTAAATAATTCGTCCGGAATTTTATTTAAAATATTTATTTAGGCAATACGATTGTAAGTTTTAAGTAATTGCATATTATAGCCAAAAATAAAATAAAATAATAATTGGAAAAATGAAATTATATTCAATTTTTAAACTATATTATTGTGGCTACTCAAATTGTCGAGGTAATTTTATTTTTATAAAAAATTCGATATATTTTTACGTATAGAAATTGAAAATTACAAACGCAACTTCTTCAGAACTGAATTATGCGATAATTTAAAAAAAAACTGTACAAATCTAAGCTTTGAGCACATATATAACAATTATAAATTTATAAAAAAAATAAACTAGGTCACCAATTTGTAAATAATTCGTCCGGAATTTTATTTAAAATATTTATATAGGCAATACGATTGTAAGTTTTAAGTAATTGCATATTATAGCCAAAAATAAAATAAAATAATAATTGGAAAAATGAAATTATATTCAATTTTTAAACTATATTATTGTGGCTACTCAAATTGTCGAGGTAATTTTATTTTTATAAAAAATTCGATATATTTTTACGTATAGAAATTGAAAATTACAAACGCAACTTCTTCAGAACTGAATTATGCGATAATTTAAAAAAAAACTGTACAAATCTAAGCTTTGAGCACATATATAACAATTATAAATTTATAAAAAAAATAAACTAGGTCACCAATTTGTAAATAATTCGTCCGGAATTTTATTTAAAATATTTATATAGGCAATACGATTGTAAGTTTTAAGTAATTGCATATTATAGCCAAAAATAAAATAAAATAATAATTGGAAAAATGAAATTATATTCAATTTTTAAACTATATTATTGTGGCTACTCAAATTGTCGAGGTAATTTTATTTTTATAAAAAATTCGATATATTTTTACGTATAGAAATTGAAAATTACAAACGCAACTTCTTCAGAACTGAATTATGCGATAATTTTAAAAAAAATGTACAAATTTAAGCTTTGAGCACGTATAAGACAATTAAAAATTAATTAAAAATATAAACTACGTCACCAATTTGTAAATAATTCGTCCGGAATTTTATTTAAAATATTTATATAGGCAATACGATTGTAAGTTTTAAGTAATTGCATATTATAGCCAAAAATAAAATAAAATAATAATTGGAAAAATGTAATTATATTCAATTTTTAAACTATATTATTGTGGCCACTCAAATTGTCGAGGTAATTTTATTTTTATAAAAAATTCGATATATTTTTACGTATAGAAATTGAAAATTACAAACGCAACTTCTTCAGAACTGAATTATGCGATAATTTAAAAAAAAAACTGTACAAATCTAAGCTTTGAGCACATATATAACAATTAAAAATTTATAAAAAAAATAAACTAGGTCACCAATTTGTAAATAATTCGTCCGGAATTTTATTTAAAATATTTATTTAGGCAATACGATTGTAAGTTTTAAGTAATTGCATATTATAGCCAAAAATAAAATAAAATAATAATTGGAAAAATGTAATTATATTCAATTTTTAAACTATATTATTGTGGCTGCTCAAATTGTCGAGGTAATTTTATTTTTATAAAAAATTCGATATATTTTTACGTATAGAAATTGAAAATTACAAACGCAACTTCTTCAGAACTGAATTATGCGATCATTTAAAAAAAACTGTACAAATTTAAGCTTCGAGCACGTATAAGACAATTAAAAATTAATTAAAAATATAAACTAGGTCACCAATTTGTAAATAATTCGTCCGGAATTTTATTTAAAATATTTATTTACGCAATACGATTGTAAGTTTTGAGTAATTGCAGATTATAGCCAAAAATAAAATAAAATAATAATTGGAAAAATGTAATTATATTCAATTTTTAAACTATATTATTGTGGCTACTCAAATTGTCGAGGTAATTTTATTTATTTTTTTAATTGCACCATATTTCTACGTATAGAAATTGAAAATTACAAACGCAACTTCTTCAGAACTGAATTATGCGATAATTTAAAAAAAACTGTACAAATTTAAGCTTCGAGCATGTATACGACAATTAAAAATTAATTTAAAAAATAAACTAGGTCACCAATTTGTAAATAATTCGTCCGGAATTTTATTTAAAATATTTATATAGGCAATACGATTGTAAGTTTTAAGTAATTGCATATTATAGCCAAAAATAAAATAAAATAATAATTGGAAAAATGTAATTATATTCAATTTTTAAACTATATTATTGTGGCTACTCAAATTGTCGAGGTAATTTTATTTTTATAAAAAATTCGATATATTTTTACGTATAGAAATTGAAAATTACAAACGCAACTTCTTCAGAACTGAATTATGCGATAATTAAAAAAAAAAACTGTACAAATTTAAGCTTCGAGCACGTATAAGACAATTAAAAATTAATTAAAAATATAAACTAGGTCACCAATTTGTAAATAATTCGTCCGGAATTTTATTTAAAATATTTATATAGGCAATACGATTGTAAGTTTTAAGTAATTGCATATTATAGCCAAAAATAAAATAAAATAATAATTGGAAAAATGTAATTATATTCAATTTTTAAACTATATTATTATGGCTGCTCAAATTGTCGAGGTAATTTTATTTTTATAAAAAATTCGATATATTTTTACGTATAGAAAGTGAAAATATTTTTCATCTGGCGATTATAATTTCCTATTTACTTTCAGTGGCAATGTTTTAAAATATTGTTAATAAATTCAATAATTGTCGTCGTTTGATAAAAATATATATAATAACTTTTGATAGTACTTAAAAAAAAAAAATGTACGTGTGTATAGATTTTCTTCAAATATATGGTAATATTTACCATATATTTATAGTGTTTAATTAAATTAATGCATTTAATTTATCTTGATTAATTATAATTATAGTGTACAATATTATAATTGCGCTATACCAATATTTTTCTTTAGGATATATATTTTTTTTTTGTGTTAAAATAATTAGAAAAAGGATTAATAAATATATTCTTATTTGTCCATTTTTTTTTTCAAAAACTATCTTGATCTTGTCATGCAAAATATATAATATCTTAAGGAATGAAATTACGCAAATAACTAAAAAAAAATGCAAATATTCATGATGAAAGAATTGAAAAATTTCACGAAGTGAAAATGATTTCTTAAGAGTGAAATTTGAATTTTTGTAGAAGTGCCAAAATTCTTAAGATGCTTACAATAAATTTTTGTCAATCGTAAAATTTTAAAAACTACTTCAATATTTATAGGAAAATTGGAGCCATTATTTCTATACAATATCAATATATTTAAAAATCTTCAAAAAAATCGATTGTTAGCGCTCCTTCAGGTTTATTTTACAATTAGAAAATAATATAAATAGCTGATTTATAAAATTAATAATCCATCGCAAAAATTCCGCATACTCTCAATAAATAAATATATAAAAACGGGTTCCCAAATCAGTTAAAGGTTCACTTTGATTCTGCAATAGATCTGTATTTATTGGACAACTGTGGCCGTTTTCCCAAAGGTATTGATGTGAAAACAAAACGACCCTGACGAGAACGAAAACCAGCGTATAGCTGACGAAACGTATCCTGATATCGTTATATTGATCTAAGCAGCAAGTGCAAACAGGGAACGAAATTAATTACCGTAAATGCATTTCGAATTATACAAACTGAAGCGAAGAGAAATTAGCAGATGTTTAGAAAGGATGTTCTCGAATTTACGATTATTGCAAATTTGACATGTATTTAATTTAACGAAACACAAAAAAAAACATAATTTAACTAATTACTGGACGAATATATAATTTGGTACGTTTTAATTAAACCTTCCCATCGATTTAAATTCAATTTAAAAATATTCTGGTAACGAGAAATTCATAATAAAATTTTTCTATGCCTTAAAACAATGTTTTTGCGATATAAATTAAGTAATTTAGGGGCTTTTGTAAAGTCGTCGTGTTGAGCTGAAGGTATTAAAACTAACAGATTTTTAATGTGAAGAACAAGCCTATTCTGCCCCGAATCGCTGACTAACTGAACATCGAAGGGCCAAGGGCAAAATAGCCTATACATAAAGGTGACAAAGAGTATATACAGGACTATCGAGAATGTCGGGGAGCAAAGAAGCGAATTGTTGCGTTATATATAATAAAACATTTGCGAATGATTATTCTTGTGCCGCCTCTGGACGGAAAAGTTTTTCTGCAAAAATTTGCGACTGAATACGGTAAGAAGAAAAGTATTGTGGACATGTCTTTAGGTGTGAAAGAAGGAATTTCGATATTTTGTTTGTTGCTAAAATGAAAATTGTTAGAAAATAAAAGAGTGGAAATTTTTTTAAGATCGTAAATTGTAAGTAATACTTTTTTAAATTACAAATTTATAGTAACTTCAGAACTAAAATATTTACGTACCACTGATGACGGAAATTTAACTTTCAAAATGCAGTTATTCATTTTTTTTTGCAGAAATATGCCTTCCTTTCTTCGATTTTCATAATATATATACAAGAAGTAAATAAATTTCATTATTACTTTGCTTAAAAAGATTTTTAAAAAATTTGTTTTTATCAAATATCTACATTTTAAAAATTCTAACACAAAAATTCAAAGACACTGTATTTAATTAGACCCTTAATGAAATAATACCCTTAATAAAATTTGGTATTAATATGTACTTAGATCTTTAAAAAATATTAATATCAATAAAAAAAAATTGTATTTATCGATTTTTTGTAGAAATATGCCTTTTTTTCTTCAATTTTCATAATATATATACAAAAAGTAAATAAATTTCATTATTATTTCGCTTAAAAAAATTTAAAAAAATCAGTTTTTATCAAATATGTACGTTTAAAAAATATAAAAATTCTAACACAAAAATTCAAAGATACTATATTTAATTAGACCCTTAATGAAATAATATCCTTAATAAAATTTGGTATTAATATGTACTAAGATCATTAAAAAATATTTATATTAATAAAAAAAAATTGTATTTATCGATTTTTTGTAGAAATATGCCTTTCATTCTTCGATTTTCATAATATACATCGAAGAAGTAAATTACTATTTCGCTTAAAAATTTAAAAAATCTACATTTGAAAAAAATCAAAATTCGAAGCCATTAGCGAGCTAAAATCGTCTCATATCGAAATGGCTGTCACACGATACCCTGTATTCACGGCCTAACGCCGACCCTGTATCCTCGCTTACATCCCCATATACATCTATCAAATGATCGGTTAGAAAACAACATATAGCCGACGGAAACGAGACCCAGATATACAATCGGACCGTTTTGTATGTTGAGCACGAAACGATAGAGATTGATGGCGTACGTATAACGGGTGCGCTAACGGGATAGAGGACAGACACAGTGCCACGTATCCACGTCCTTCCCACGTGCACGGGGGGCTGCGGAATGACGAAATAATTACCACACGCCGAACGAACGGCCCCGCTGCTCCTATAGCTAGATATCAACGCAAGAAGGAATAAATGATTTGGTTCGGTGGTTGGGCTATGCAAATCGAATAGATAGTTGAGGTGTAGAACTTCTAATGGACATTAAAGAGCCAAAAAACACACAGTGAAAAAAACATTATAAACGTTTTCGAACATTTTATAAATCATCTAATTTATATGACTTCCCAGAACTCGAAATTTAAGTACGAAAATGAATAAAAAATCGAATATCTATGAATTGTTTCTTCAGTTAGTTGTATTTGGTATCAATTTAGTGCAAAATAAGAAGAGCCAACGAACCAGTGATAACGTAGACTTTTTAAAGAACACAATAAACGTTTCCGAACATTTTATAAATCATCTAATTTATTTGATCTCCTAGAACTCGAAATTTATGTACGAAAATGCATAAATAATCTATTTATCTATCTATCTGTGAATTGTTCTTCAGGTAGTTGTATTTGGTATCAATTTAGTGCAAAATAAGAAGAGCCAACAAACCAGTGATAACGTAGACTTTTTAAAAAACACAATAAACGTTTTCGAACATTTTATAAATCATCTAATTTATTTGATCTCCTAGAACTCGAAATTTATGTACGAAAATGCATAAATAATCTATTTATCTATCTATCTGTGAATTGTTCTTCAGGTAGTTGTATTTGGTATCAATTTAGTGCCAAATAAGAAGAGCCAACGAACCAGTGATAACGTAGACTTTTTAAAAAACGCAATAAACGTTTTCGAACATTTTATAAATCATCTAATTTATATGATGTCCTAGAACTCGAAATTTATGTACGAAAATGTATAAATAATCTATTTATCTATCTATCTGTGAATTGTTTCTTCAGGTAGTTGTATTTGGTATCAATTTAGTGTGAAATAAGAAGAGCCAATGAACCAGTGATAACGTAGACTTTTAAAAAAACACAATAAACGTTTTCAAACATTTTATAAATCATCTAATTTATATGATGTCCTAGAATTCGAAATTTAAGTACGAAAATGCATAAATAATCTATTTATCTATCTATCTGTGAATTGTTCTTCAGGTAGTTGTATTTGGTATCAATTTAGTGCAAAATAAGAAGAGCCAACAAACCAGTGATAACGTAGACTTTTTAAAAAACACAATAAACGTTTTCGAACATTTTATAAATCATCTAATTTATTTGATCTCCTAGAACTCGAAATTTATGTACGAAAATGCATAAATAATCTATTTATCTATCTATCTGTGAATTGTTCTTCAGGTAGTTGTATTTGGTATCAATTTAGTGCGAAATAAGAAGAGCCAAAGAACCAGTGATAACGTAGACTTTTTATAAAACACAATAAACGTTTTCAAACATTTTATAAATCATCTAATTTATTTGATCTCCTAGAACTCGAAATTTATGTACGAAAATGCATAAATAATCTATTTATCTATCTATCTGTGAATTGTTCTTCAGGTAGTTGTATTTGGTATCAATTTAGTGCAAAATAAGAAGAGCCAACAAACCAGTGATAACGTAGACTTTTTAAAAAACACAATAAACGTTTTCGAACATTTTATAAATCATCTAATTTATTTGATCTCCTAGAACTCGAAATTTATGTACGAAAATGCATAAATAATCTATTTATCTATCTATCTGTGAATTGTTCTTCAGGTAGTTGTATTTGGTATCAATTTAGTGCGAAATAAGAAGAGCCAACAAACCAGTGATAACGTAGACTTTTAAAAAAACACAATAAACGTTTTCGAACATTTTATAAATCATCTAATTTATTTGATCTCCTAGAACTCGAAATTTATGTACGAAAATGCATAAATAATCTATTTATCTATCTATCTGTGAATTGTTTCTTCAGGTAGTTGTATTTGGTATCAATTTAGTGCGAAATAAGAAGAGACAATGAACCAGTGATAATGTAGACTTTTTAAAAAACACAATAAACATTTTCGAACATTTTATAAATCATCTAATTTATTTGATCTCCTAGAACTCGAAATTTAAGTACGAAAATGCATAAATAATCTATTTATCTATCTATCTGTGAATTGTTTCTTCAGGTAGTTGTATTTGGTATCAATTTAGTGCAAAATAAGAAGAGCCAACAAACCAGTGATAACGTAGACTTTTTAAAAAACACAATAAACGTTTTCGAACATTTTATAAATCATCTAATTTATTTGATCTCCTAGAACTCGAAATTTATGTACGAAAATGCATAAATAATCTATTTATCTATCTATCTGTGAATTGTTCTTCAGGTAGTTGTATTTGGTATCAATTTAGTGCGAAATAAGAAGAGCCAAAGAACCAGTGATAACGTAGACTTTTTATAAAACACAATAAACGTTTTCAAACATTTTATAAATCATCTAATTTATATGATGTCGTAGAATTCGAAATTTAAGTACAAAAATGCATAAAAAATCGAATATCTATAAATTGTTTCTTGAGTTAGTTGTATTTATTGGTATTAATAGTTGTTTATATTTGGTATTAATTTAGTGCCAACTAAGAAATCTTCGCAATAAAAAGCACACTAGTAATTTTAGATATAGCATAAGAAGACGTGCTTTAAATAATTTTACTTGCAATTTCAAAGAACTAACAATATTTTTTGTCAATTCGCGAGATATTAACATTTTATTTTATAATTTTCTTTGACCCGTTAAAATGATTGTAATAGGGTAATAGGTTTTATTTCCTCTCGCTGAAAAGGGGAAAAGGTATCTTCAATATTTTTCTGAACACGAAAATTTTGTTAAATTTTCATCATATCATCATATTATAATTAATTATATCAAACTGTAAACAATTTCTGCTTTTTATCTAAAGAACAGATTCAATGCTTTTATAGTAATAAAAATAATAGACTTTATTAAGAAAAGAAATACACTAATATAAAAATATATATCTGTACCTTGGTACAGAAATGGCCAATGTCCAATATTATAATTTGCTGGAAAATGGAGTTTTTAATTTTTAAACATTTTCGTAATGGTTTTCCAAAGTTTTTTATTTTAATTATTCGTGTTATTTTGTGAATTAACAGTGTAAAATATTTTTTTTTTGGAATTTTTATGCACATTGGCTCCATATTTTGGACATTGACCCTTTTTGTTCCAAGGTACAGATATATAAACAAACGAATTTCTCTTTAACTTAAAAGGCGTTCAGCGTTCAGCCTTCAAAACTAAATAAAATGAATATAATAAATAAAATTCCTTTTTTTTTGCTGGTCTAGCACGTAACCCATAATTAAAATGTTATTCGTGCTTCATAATTTTATAATTTGGATTGAATGTCTTTAATTAGGAATATTTGGGGGTATAACAAATATATAAGGGCTGCAAAAATGGATTAATTTAAACAGGCATTATTTGACCTGTTTTAATATTTAAAAACTGATAATAGCGATTATATTATTACATCGTTCGGTACAAAAAAATAATAATTGGCAAGGAAATTTTTAGCTTTATACAAAATTACAGAAATCCAAACAGGTCAGAGTAGATGTCGATAGGTTAAAATTAGCTGATGTATGTGAAAAGTACAAGCAGAAAGTAGCAATCATGGCTAATGGAACATCTAGGAACGACATAGATTGCGAATGGAGGGAAATCAGAAATGGGTTAACTACAGCAGCAAATGAAGTATTAGGCACAAAGAAAAGGGCAGGTAGGAGGGAATGGATCACGGAAGAAATAGTTGAAATGATAGAAGCAAGAAGGAAAATTAAAATTGGAAACACAGAAGCAGGACAGAAAAAATATAAGGAACTAAGGAACTTAATTAATAGGAAATGCAAGCTAGCGAAAGAAGAGTGGATAAAAGGAAATTGTGAGGATATTGAGGAGGATATGAGAAGAGGTAAAGTAGATTTGGGCTACAGGAAAATTAAGTCACATTTTTCTAAAGTAAAACCAAAGGGTAACATTATATGTGATAAGCAGGGTAAGGAACTCACAGAAAATAAGGAAAAAGCTAGAAGATGGGAGGAGTATCTTGAAGATTTATATAAAGGTAGGCAGGACATGGAGGAGCTAGAAAGTGTGGAACAGATAGATGAGGATGACTTAGGTCCTAGCATACTTAGGTCAGAGTTTCATAGAGCATTAAATGATTTACGGAATAACAAAGCAGCGGGGATTGATATGATACCAGCCGAATTAATAAAACACGCAGGGGAAAAAATGCAGGAGCGATTATACAGGTTAGTTTGTAAAATATATGAGAAGGGAGAAGTACCACAGGATTTTCAGCGTAGTAGAATAGTAACAATGCCGAAGAAAATAGGAGCTAATTTGTGTGAGAACTATAGGACCATTAGCCTACTATCACATGCATCGAAGATATTGTTAAAGATTATTTTTAGGAGATTAGAAAATAAAGTAGAGGAAAGGCTAGGAGAAGATCAGTTTGGTTTTAGGAAAAACAGAGGGACGAGAGAGGCGATTCTAGCACTAAGAACGGTAGTAGAAAAAAGAAATAGGGTAGGAAAGGTAACTTGCATAGCTTTTGTAGACTTAGAAAAGGCATTTGATAATGTAGATTGGGACATAATGTTTAGAATTTTAAAAGAAACGGGTATAGATTATAAGGATAGGAGAATAATTTTTAATTTATATAAACACCAAACTGCCTTAGTTAGAATTGAGGGGGAAGAAGAGGTAGCAAAAATAGGGAAGGGAGTTCGGCAGGGATGTACACTCTCACCGTTATTATTTAATCTATATATAGAAGATGCAATAAACAAAGTAAAAGAAGAGTATAGTGTAGGTGTGAATGTACAGGGAGAGAAAATATATATGTTGAGATTCGCCGACGATATAGCTATATTGGAAGAAAGCGAAAAGAATTTAGAAAGGGTATTGAATGGTATGCAGGCAGTATTGACTAGGGATTTTAACATGAAAATAAATATAGGTAAAACTAAAGTGATGAGGTGTGACAAAAAGGAATGCAGTAGAAAAATGAGGATCTCAATAGGAGATAATAGAATCGAAGAAGTGTCAGATTTTTGTTATTTAGGCAGTAGAATCACAAAAGATAATCGAAGCAAGGTAGATATAAAGTGTAGGATAGCACAGGGTAGGAAGGCATTCGTAGAAAAGGAACAGATTTTAAGATCAAATATTGACTTGGGTATTAGAAAAAGATTACTGAAGGTATATGTTTGGAGTGTAGCACTGTACGGGTGTGAGGCGTGGACTATAGGAAAGGAAGAGAAGCGTAGATTACAAGCATTCGAAATGTGGTGTTATAGGAGGATGATGAGGATTGGTTGGGAAGATAAAGTAACAAATGAAGCTGTACTAGAGTTAGTAGGGGAGAAGAGAAGTATCTGGAGAGTGTTACAGCGTAGGAGAGACAGATTAGTAGGGCATATTCTTAGGCATGGGGGGATTATGCAATTGGTCATAGAAGGTAGAGTGGAGGGAAAGAGAGGGGTAGGTAGGCCTAGATTGGAGTATGTGAGTCAGATAGTTGAAGACGTTGAGATGAATAGCTATAGGGAGATGAAGGGATTAGCTCAGGATAGATCGGCATGGCGTGCTGTTTCCAACCTATCTTTAGGATTGCGGACTCTTTAACTAAACAAAATAGTTGTAGCTATAAACAAAATAATTATTCAGCAAATTAATTAAAATTTAATTAAAATGAAGTATTTTAATTGCATTTTTCGAATGGGGGGTGCGAAACACCTTGAAAATAAACAAAAAATTTGTCCTTTACGCAATAAAATTTCTACGTGATTTATTTATATGGTAAAATAACTGTCATTTTATATAATTGATTCGCTTTATAATTGGACGCAATTTTGCTGGTCGCGTAATTTGTACAATGTGTTCAAAATTCGTTCAAAGCTAATGTGGATTAATTTATTTTGCACCGCAGCATTATAATCTTTCATTTCCATATATAGAGTGTTCGCCAAACATATAAAAACTACAAAATATATAAAATATCATATTAAAAAAATTATAATAATTTTTTTAATGTAAAAAAAAACATTTTCAAATTACAGGACACGTAATGTACGCATATTTGAGTTTCCTTAATAAATGCTTCGTTTAAAAAAATTTGTATGTTCACAAAAATCAATTATCTAGACGCAATGGAAGAGATTTACTTGGGCATGTACTACGGGGGTGGGGGGGGGGGTCTTTAAATTTTGCAATTATGTGCGTTGAATCAAACTTTTTTTCGAGCCCCGTGTATATATACGGTACGTTCGATTATACACGTATGTAGCAGTGATTTTAACGAGCTGGTTAATTATTGAGCTTAGCGGCGATGCCACGGTACGGGTGAAGAATAGCGGGCTGGGGAGCGGAACCGGAACAGAAGCGTATAGGGAGCGGTACATACAGTCAACGATGCGGTCGATTCCATATCATCAACAGCTTTGTAATTGGAATCCGTGGAATGGCGTAATAATATACGAACAATGATTATGTAACTGACGCTTTGCCAGGGCATTATAATTCACGTCGAACGCCGCACGGAACGTCCAAATAGATATTCAAGAGGATAATGCACGTGCATTAGATAGTAGAGGACAAAATGTCGTGGTATTAATTGCATGTGAAAAGAACTGAGTTCACATTAGCCGATTTTGTAGAAATGTTCTAGAAAAGGGAGAGGACATATATATATTAAGGTGAGCTGATGATGTAGATGTCTTGGAAGAAAGGGAGCGGAATTTAGGGGAAGTAATGACTTCAGGGATTATAACGTGAAAATAAATATAGGCAAGACCAAAGTATTGCAAGCGAATAGTGAGGATTAGAACAGCAGATTCGAGAATAGAAGATGTGTCGGACTTTTGGACTAGGATGACCGAAGTAAGATATAGCGCAGGATAGGAAGGCGTTCGTAGAAAGATGAGATTTTAAGATCGAATATTAACTTGGATATTAGAAAAAGATCACTCAAGGAGTGCAGCATTGTGCGGTTGTGAGGCGTGGACTACAGGTAGAGAAGAGAAACGTAGATTAAAAGAATGTGGTGCTATAAGAGGATGATGATGATTGCTAATTTGCGCATACTTTTTAATACATAACTTTTCAGTTAAAATTCTTTAAATAAACTAGCTGTTAACGATGTGTCGTTCACTCGCGAACCGTTCACTCTGACGGTTCAATCTAATGACTGTGACGATGTTTTGCAACGACCTATAGGTCACTAGGACCTAGTTCGTGAACTATCAACTAGATGGTGCACGGTGTACGTATTGATGTACTTGTACTAGGTCCTGAACCCGTCGTCGTCGTCGTAAACAATGCAGTATAGTATACATTACATATACAGTACTAACATTTATTTAGTGATAAAGTGTGTTGGTGAACGGAACGAAATAGGAAACTCGATGGAATATTTATATGTTGGTATCAGATTTCATTTGGAATAATATAATTAATATATTCGCAAGATTAAATATGTCATGCCATAGCAAATTTTTGCAATAATACAAAAATAAACATCTAAATCTCCTAGTTGTTCTATTTCATACTAAGTGCAATGCAATCACTTAATATCAAATCAAAGCTTTGAAGTTTAAACAAAGAAGATTCGAAATAGAAAATATAAATTATAACGCCACACAAAACGATTCTATCTAGTTCATTTTATTATAGTTTGTACATTTAATTTTCAAGTGTTAGTAAAGTAGTAAACATTTTCATCAGTAACTAAACTACCAATAAGTATTTTAGAACTTCACATAAATAATCGTGAGAAGATTATATTTCCTTATATATATGTTTTGTATAAATCATAAACATTGTTGTCTTTTCTTTCTCATTCCTAATTCAAAATAAGTATTGTAATATTTCAATTTATTTATTTTTTACCATTTAATATTTTTATATTGAGATTATTTTCAGTATGTGATTTTATTATTGATATGTGATAATTATTTTACAGTTTGCCATCGCTACTTGCTGTTACCACAACATTTTATTCTACACACCATTTTATGTACCATTGGCTTTTGTAATCAATTTTATATACTCACAGTTGACAAATTTTTACAATTTTTAATCCGCTATAATCTTTCTAAAGCAACGAAGCTTAGAAATAATTTTGATATCGTTCGAGTTTTTTTTTTGATATTGTTTAAATAGTTCTCAACATTGCTTCAATGCCATAATGTAGAAATTTTTGTTGAAGAAATTGTTTTTAAAGGCATATTGCAACAATATCAGAAGACTTATAATATTCATTTTTGATTTTTTTGCATTC
Source organism: Leptodirus hochenwartii (assembly GCA_947310635.1). NCBI lineage: Eukaryota > Metazoa > Arthropoda > Insecta > Coleoptera > Leiodidae > Leptodirus > Leptodirus hochenwartii. The sequence continues at coordinate 49,189,866 of OX371176.1, forward strand.
GATGGATATTATTTTTTATTGAACTGTCCATTAAAATGATTGAATATTTTTCTTGCCAAATAATTGATTGAATAGATGTATATTCGTGCGTGATATGTTAAGTGACAATCAATTGCAATATTTAAAAAATGTCGTGTGAAGGTGGACCATTTTTTGGCATAATTTTCAGTTTTTTGGGACTTTGTTTGTGACATATTCTAGTAGAATTTTGATCCAGCAATTTAGAATCTGCAAGTGATTTTAAGTGGAATATTTCCAAAGTCGAGTTTATTGATATAAAAGAAATGACCAAAGAAGGTATATACTTTCACTCCTAGACTTTAAAATATTCTTAATTTGTTCGTTTTTTTTTTAATTCCTCAGAACAAACACGTGATTAAAATGAACAATTATATTAAACAACAACAAAAAAATATGCGCGCCCATTACAATTTAAATAATATATCTTTGGGTCAATCAATCCAATAGTGGACCTATGTTCAATCGAAAATCGTATCTATCGATTTTACAAAAAGCCTACCACAGGACAAAACATTTCCCTCGACCATTTACACGCAGTGGATTAATATTTCCATTTCATTGTGCCTGTATGGTCTTTTTAAAGCGAATTTTACGCTCTCTGGCGAAGATCTTTAGTAGAATGGAAACGCGAGAGAATATCGCAGGTGCAGTTTTCGCACACCATTATTTTAGAACAATCGGGCAAAGCGAGTAGCTGAATTTCCATCGTTCTGTTGATTAGGTGGCATAGGAACAATACCACACCTGGGAATTGCATCTGTATTCTGCATACTGTATGGTATACTCAGGCTCTTGAGCGAAATGTGCAATCACAGTCGCATTTCAGACCAACGAAGAATTCCGATGCTCAAGTCCCACAACTGTCGCCACATATTGTTTGTAACCATCGTCAGAATAGATAAATCAACTTTATAAACTGAAATAAGAAAAAAACGCTTCTTTCAGATTCTCTAATTTTTTAATGGACAAAACTTGTACTTCTTGTAATTCTTGTACTTCTTGTACTTCTTGTACTTCTTGTACTTCTTGTACTTCTTGTACAGCTCTTCATAGAACAACATCAATGTTTTTCTTGTACAGCTCTTCACAGAATAGCACCAGAACAATATTTTAATGGATAAAACCATATCCTAATACTTCTTGTACAGCTCTTCATAGAGCAGCATCAATGTTTTCTTGTGCAGCTCTTCACAGAACAGCACCAGATCAAATTTTTAATGGATAAAACCATATCCTAATACTTCTTGTACAGCTCTTCATAGAACAGCATCGATTTTGTTCTTGTACAGTTCTTCATAGAACAACATCGATGTTTTTCTTGTACAGCTCTTCACAGAATAACACCAGAACAATTTTTAATGGATAAAAACATATCCTAATACTTCTTGTACAGCTCTTCATAGAACAGCATCAATTTTGTTCTTGTACAGTTCTTCATAGAACAACATCGATGTTTTTCTTGTACAGCTCTTCAAAGAATAACACCAGAACAATTTTTTAATGGATAAAAACATATCCCAATACTTCTTGTACAGCTCTTCATAGAACAGCATCATTTTTTTTCTTGTACAGCTCTTCACAGAACAATATCGATGTTTTTCTTGTACAGCTCTTCAAAGAATAACACCAGAACAATTTTTAATAGATAAAAGCATATCCTAATACTTCTTGTACAGCTCTTCATAGAACAGCATCAATTTTGTTCTTGTACAGTTCTTCATAGAACATCATCAATGTTTTTCTTGTACAGCTCTTCACAGAACACCAAAACAATTTTTAATGGATAAAAACATATCCTAATACTTCTTGTACGGCTCTTCATAGAACAGCATCCATTTTTTTTTTGTACAGCTCTTCACAGAACAACATCGATGTTTTTCTTGTACAGCTCTTCACAGAACAACACCAGAACAATTTTTAGTAGATAAAAGCATATCCTAATACTTCTTATACAGCTCTTCATAGAACAGCATAATTTTTTTTTTGTACAGCTCTTCACAGAACAACACCACAACAAATTTTTAGTGGCTAAAAACATATCATACTACTTCTTGCACAGCTCTTCATAGAATATCATGAGATCACATTTGTTATAGACCTATGATTCAAGTTGGAGAGATTAACAATAAATGTCATTGTTGAGAAGCAGGTAGTTAGACAGACGGAAGAGAACGGCGCAGATATAATCAAGTACCAAGAAGGTAATATAAACTTTTCTTATTCCGCGTTGCTCTTCATATCTGATGTTTGCGAGACGAAACTCGATTGTCACAACAGCAGTTTGAACACCAAATTTGAGGATGTTATTTGAATTGCCTACGCTGTTTAAATTGAACTTCGTTTTCTTTTTTTTTATAATGGCAGCAATATGATATTATTAGCTGCAGGGGACAAATAAAAATGTAACTATACGCGTATAATACGTCGTTGGCGAAAGCGAAAGAACAAAACACTCACTAAATAGCCGAAATAAAGACGTGCTCAAAGAATTCGCCAAGGTTCGTAAAAACGTGCCAATAATTTTACGACGGCTCTGTCGTTTAGTTCTATTTCGGATGTGAATTTATGTCTTTTAAATATTAAAGACCACACATGCCAAGATATACATGAAGCGTATATTGAATTGCGCAAGTGTTTCCTAGTAAACTATTTTTGAAGTGTGCCAGAAGAAGACCAATTAAAATATATTTGTTATCGAAATGTGGCGACAAACTAATCAACCATTTTGGTGACACTGGAAGGTTCCGTTCCCAATTCAATTAGGATTGGTTCGACCATTTGAATCCTCGAGTTTATCGATTTGAAAAAGTTGAAAAATACTAAAGAAACGGTCGCGAAGTCAAAAAATCTTGTACGAACGTGTCGATGGCTGGAATTTTGGACCACGTCATTATCTTTTCCGACGAGGAAAATATTAATTTCGCGGCACGCGGTAAGCTATTTCTTAAAACCAACCACCGAAAATTCGTGTATAGTGACATGAGGTTCACTTTAGTTCCGCTGGGGGACCGCTTCAAAGGACCCGCTCGACAAGACAAGAACACACCCGCACCATATTACTCTTAGTCTTATATCTCAAGAATGACTGCGCTATACAGTGCGCCTAGTATTAAAAAAATATTATCTTAGTTACGGTGTCTTCGTATGAATGACTGCAATTTTTTAGAAAATTTCTATCAGAACTGCAAAGCCTTACATATCTATTTATATATAATTAAATTTTGTTAGACGCTGATAAATAAACGTTAAAAATATATTGCAAAATAACGAATAAAATAACGCCGAAAAGAGATTCTTTTATTATGTGACGATGGGAGCGTAATCTTCAAAATACGCTTCTAACGTAGTAAATTCTTATAGTAATAGTATATAATATAGTCAAATATTTTTTTTTAGTTTAAATTTTAAAAAGCGCCTATTTAAAAAAATCTTTTATTCGTGGGTTGGTTCACGCACTAAAAGTACTGTGGAAATTGCAAATGAATCGTTAAGATATAAAATTTTGTCTAACTTACCGAAAATATCTTCATTTCGCCGAGTGAATAATTGTTCATTCAATAATATCTGCAAGAAAGAAAAGACAATGAATAAAAATAGAATATGCGAAATCGAAAATATAGGTGTTTTTTTTTTAAACGCGGGTCACACGGTATATGAAAACACCACTAATAATAATAATGAATGCGCGCCTTTATTTTAAATGTTTCCTGTCCAAAAATATCTTCCGCACGTTTATACGATACCGTAATCGTACGAAGAGCAAGGCCCATTACTGTGCGCCTTAATTAGTTGGCTTTTGATGGTGTGAAGATAATTTAATTTCGTCATTACACGTCCAATATAGTAAGCATTATAGTTCGTTGTCTTACAGTAGCAATTTCAATCTGTCTTGGTTGGTCTTGTTGTTTATTGGCTATTTTCAGTTAACAGTAGAATTGCTGTTACGTGGCAATGCTTAGCGAATTCGCAATAGACTAATTTGCATTATACAAATTTAAGTGGACGTTGTTAATTGAAATATTGTTTTATTTTTCTAATATACCTACTAGTAAAGAGTTTTTAGATCGATTTTAACATCGTACTACACGGCCCCGTGAGGCTCCAAAAAAAAAAAAACTTTATTAAAAATTGGCGACGTCGTATCTGAGAAGAAATAGAAATAAAATGTTAATATATTTATTCGCGTGTAGCCAATATAATCAACCGATTAAATATCGGCATTGCTCGATTAATCTTGCAGCTGAACAGTGCCTTAGAGTGGGCGCCAAATTTCGTAACAGTTCTTGTCGACTTCTTTGAGTCTGAGAGAGCCGTTCGCATCATCAGCAACTTTTACGTGCGTATAATGTGACTTGTGCACTTGATCTTGAACAACCACAATACAATTTAGAAAGAGGCCTTTGTTGTCGCAGTTGGGCTCGACTCTGAAGTGAATTTCGCGGTTAATAATCCGCGACGACACTTCTTTATTTTTGGCAAATCAACCATTACACGCGGCATATGTTAGCTATACCGAATGGTATCCAAACACATGATATACCAAATATTACGTTTGTTTTATTTTTTTATGTATTTATCAAAAAATTATTTTTAAATAATTCTTTTTCTATTTTTTATTCAACTTTATTGCTTCTTCTTATCTATTCTTATACCAAATGGTACATCCAAAGACATGGTATAGCAAATACTACGTTTATTTTATTTTATTATGTATTTTTTTAAAAAATATTTTTAAATCATTCTTTTTCTATTATTTTTTTTCAACTTTATTGCTTGTTCTTATCTATTCTTATACCGAATGGTACATCCAAAGACATGATATAGCAAATACTACGTTTGTTTTATTTTTTTATGTATTTATTAAAAAAAAAATACAAAAATATTGTTAAATAATTCTTTTTCTATTTTTCGAATGGTACATCCAAAGACATGATATAGCAAATACTAGGTTTGTTTTAATTTATTATGTATTTATCAAAAAAAAATACAAAAATATTTTTAAATAATTCTTTTTCTATTTTTTATTCAACTTTATTGCTTCTTCTTATCTATTCTTATACCAAATGGTACATCCAAAGACATGGTATAGCAAATACTACGTTTATTTTATTTTATTATGTATTTTTTTAAAAAATATTTTTAAATCATTCTTTTTCTATTATTTTTTTTCAACTTTATTGCTTGTTCTTATCTATTCTTATACCGAATGGTACATCCAAAGACATGATATAGCAAATACTACGTTTGTTTTATTTTTTTATGTATTTATTAAAAAAAAAATACAAAAATATTGTTAAATAATTCTTTTTCTATTTTTCGAATGGTACATCCAAAGACATGATATAGCAAATACTACGTTTGTTTTAATTTATTATGTATTTATCAAAAAAAAATACAAAAATATTTTTAAATAATTCTTTTTCTATTTATTTTTCAACTTTATTGCTTCTTCTTATCTATTCTCATACCAAATGGCACATCCAAAGACATGATATAGCAAATACTACGTTTATTTTATTTTATTATGTATTTTTCAAAAAAATATTTTTAAATAATTCTTTTTCTATTATTTTTTTTCAACTTTATTGCTTGTTCTTATCTATTCTTATACCGAATGGTACATCCAAAGACATGATATAGCAAATACTACGTTTGTTTTATTTTTTTATGTATTTATTAAAAAAAAAATACAAAAATATTGTTAAATAATTCTTTTTCTATTTTTCGAATGGTACATCCAAAGACATGATATAGCAAATACTACGTTTGTTTTAATTTATTATGTATTTATCAAAAAAAAAATACAAAAATATTTTTAAATAATTCTTTTTCTATTTATTTTTCAACTTTATTGCTTCTTCTTATCTATTCTCATACCAAATGGTACATCCAAAGACATGGTATAGCAAATACTACGTTTATTTTATTTTATTATGTATTTATCAAAAAAATATTTTTAAATCATTCTTTTTCTATTATTATTTTTCAACTTTATTGCTTGTTCTTATCTATTCTTATACCGAATGGTACATCCAAAGACATGATATAGCAAATACTACGTTTGTTTTATTTTTTTATGTATTTATTAAAAAAAAAATACAAAAATATTGTTAAATAATTCTTTTTCTATTTTTCGAATGGTACATCCAAAGACATGATATAGCAAATACTACGTTTGTTTTAATTTATTATGTATTTATCAAAAAAAATACAAAAATATTTTTAAATAATTCATTTTCTATTTATTTTTCAACTTTATTGCTTCTTCTTATCTATTCTCATACCAAATGGCACATCCAAAGACATGATATAGCAAATACTACGTTTATTTTATTTTATTATGTATTTATCAAAAAAAAATACAAAAATATTTTTAAATAATTCTTTTTCTATTTATTTTTCAACTTTATTGCTTCTTCTTATCTATTCTCATACCAAATGGCACATCCAAAGACATGATATAGCAAATACTACGTTTATTTTATTTTATTATGTATTTATCAAAAAAATATTTTTAAATCATTCTTTTTCTATTATTATTTTTCAACTTTATTGCTTGTTCTTATCTATTCTTATACCGAATGGTACATCCAAAGACATGATATAGCAAATACTACGTTTGTTTTAATTTATTATGTATTTATCAAAAAAAATACAAAAATATTTTTAAATAATTCTTTTTCTATTTATTTTTCAACTTTATTGCTTCTTCTTATCTATTCTCATACCAAATGGCACATCCAAAGACATGATATAGCAAATACTACGTTTATTTTATTTTATTATGTATTTATCAAAAAAATATTTTTAAATCATTCTTTTTCTATTATTATTTTTCAACTTTATTGCTTGTTCTTATCTATTCTTATACCGAATGGTACATCCAAAGACATGATATAGCAAATACTACGTTTGTTTTAATTTATTATGTATTTATCAAAAAAAATACAAAAATATTTTTAAATAATTCTTTTTCTATTTATTTTTCAACTTTATTGCTTCTTCTTATCTATTCTCATACCAAATGGCACATCCAAAGACATGATATAGCAAATACTACGTTTATTTTATTTTATTATGTATTTATCAAAAAAATATTTTTAAATCATTCTTTTTCTATTATTATTTTTCAACTTTATTGCTTGTTCTTATCTATTCTTATACCGAATGGTACATCCAAAGACATGATATAGCAAATACTACGTTTGTTTTATTTTTTTATGTATTTATTAAAAAAAAAATACAAAAATATTGTTAAATAATTCTTTTTCTATTTTTCGAATGGTACATCCAAAGACATGATATAGCAAATACTACGTTTGTTTTAATTTATTATGTATTTATCAAAAAAAAATACAAAAATATTTTTAAATCATTCTTTTTCTATTATTATTTTTCAACTTTATTGCTTCTTCTTATCTATTCTCATACCAAATGGCACATCCAAAGACATGATATAGCAAATACTACGTTTATTTTATTTTATTATGTATTTTTCAAAAAAATATTTTTAAATAATTCTTTTTCTATTATTTTTTTTCAACTTTATTGCTTGTTCTTATCTATTCTTATACCGAATGGTACATCCAAAGACATGATATAGCAAATACTACGTTTATTTTATTTTATTATGTATTTTTCAAAAAAATATTTTTAAATAATTCTTTTTCTATTTATTTTTCAACTTTATTGCTTCTTCTTATCTATTCTTATACCGAATGGTACATCCAAAGACATGATATAGCAAATACTACGTTTGTTTTATTTTTTTATGTATTTATTAAAAAAAAAATACAAAAATATTGTTAAATAATTCTTTTTCTATTTTTCGAATGGTACATCCAAAGACATGATATAGCAAATACTACGTTTGTTTTAATTTATTATGTATTTATCAAAAAAAAATACAAAAATATTTTTAAATAATTCTTTTTCTATTTATTTTTCAACTTTATTGCTTCTTCTTATCTATTCTCATACCAAATGGCACATCCAAAGACATGATATAGCAAATACTACGTTTATTTTATTTTATTATGTATTTATCAAAAAAATATTTTTAAATCATTCTTTTTCTATTATTATTTTTCAACTTTATTGCTTGTTCTTATCTATTCTTATACCGAATGGTACATCCAAAGACATGATATAGCAAATACTACGTTTGTTTTATTTTTTTATGTATTTATTAAAAAAAAAATACAAAAATATTCTTAAATAATTCTTTTTCTATTTTTCGAATGGTACATCCAAAGACATGATATAGCAAATACTACGTTTGTTTTAATTTATTATGTATTTATCAAAAAAAAATACAAAAATATTTTTAAATAATTCTTTTTCTATTTATTTTTCAACTTTATTGCTTCTTCTTATCTATTCTCATACCAAATGGCACATCCAAAGACATGATATAGCAAATACTACGTTTATTTTATTTTATTATGTATTTATCAAAAAAATATTTTTAAATCATTCTTTTTCTATTATTATTTTTCAACTTTATTGCTTGTTCTTATCTATTCTTATACCGAATGGTACATCCAAAGACATGATATAGCAAATACTACGTTTGTTTTATTTTTTTATGTATTTATTAAAAAAAAAATACAAAAATATTGTTAAATAATTCTTTTTCTATTTTTCGAATGGTACATCCAAAGACATGATATAGCAAATACTACGTTTGTTTTAATTTATTATGTATTTATCAAAAAAAAATACAAAAATATTTTTAAATAATTCTTTTTCTATTTATTTTTCAACTTTATTGCTTCTTCTTATCTATTCTCATACCAAATGGCACATCCAAAGACATGATATAGCAAATACTACGTTCGTTTTATTTTATTATGTATTTATCAAAAAAATATTTTTAAATAATTCTTTTTCTATTATTTTTTTTCAACTTTATTGCTTGTTCTTATCTATTCTTATACCGAATGGTACATCCAAAGACATGATATAGCAAATACTACGTTCGTTTTATTTTATTATGTATTTATCAAAAAAATATTTTTAAATAATTCTTTTTCTATTATTTTTTTTCAACTTTATTGCTTCTTCTTATCTATTCTCATACCAAATGGCACATCCAAAGACATGATATAGCAAATACTACGTTTATTTTATTTTATTATGTATTTATCAAAAAAATATTTTTAAAGAATTCTTTTTCTATTTTTTTTTCAACTTTATTACTTATCTATTCTGATACCGAATGGTACATCCAAAGTCATGATAAAGCAAATACTACGTTTATTTTATTTTATTATATTAATTTAAGAGAAAAAAACCACTTTATACTAAAATATTTTTTAATATATTTTTTCAAATTTTCTTCAACTTTCTAATTTAATTCTTCTATAATTCACTCCCATGGAATGAACCGTTGGAATTCAAAAAAACGATATTTCTGGAGGATTCCGTCAAACAAATGGTTGAGAATCACCGCAGTATTTATGGCGAAAACTGACAGGGATATGGATTCCTACTTGACGCATCGTCATGACAATCCGGTAAAGCCCACTCGAATGTTCCGGCTCATGTTCACAGACATGTTCTACATTCTATTAGGGGGCAGGAAAGTCCTCTACTTCCGATGTTAAAACCGCTTACAAATAAACCTACAACCACCTTTGGCATTATATATTTTATAAACCTTTTGTTTCCGCAAAAAAGAAAAAAATGGCACTCTCTTGTAGACACACTTTTATTTTGTACGATTTTCTATGATTATTTTATATAAATCACTCGTTTAAATTATAAATATCACATGATTAAATAGTAAATTTAAATCTGTTCCAGAAAACCAAAAAATAATAAATTGTTAAATTGAATGGGCGCAATTTCAACACACGTACTAAACTTTTAATACGCGCGATTTGTATATTTTCGATATTAAAATTTGCATGTGGCTCCCTCCAAAAAAAAATCAAACCTCAATTATACACCGTGCAGACACATGCAATAGAATCGAATTGAATTAAAAATACGCATTTAATCGAACAGAAATTAAATGTACACACGCGCGATTTTATAAATTCCCCCAAGTACATATCGACATCTGGTGGTGGGTGACCTGAGACACTCTGCAAACAAGAAAATAGCCAAACGGTCCCTTCGAATAGATCGAGCAATCGGCAAATTAATTGTTAAACAGATTGCGAGCAAAATACACATAGATGTTAAATGAAAATGAATTGGGGGGATATTAAGAACAACGTATGGATGTAATATGGGTGGCCACTAACGGACCTTTGAATTAAAAATAAAAATCATCGGGTATGAGGGCTGCAAATTGTACGCCTTGTACAAATATAATTGGGTTTATTAAAAGTAGATGCAAAAATTCTATTCGGGCGGCAAATTTTCCAAAAATACATTGCTTTTGCAAAAAAAATTTGTTCCACAATTTGTGGCGTGATTTTTGATTGTTGCCCGATATGAAAATCAGAAATAATCACCCGCCAAATTTCGTTGATTGTCCCATAATTAGTATAATTAGTTCTTGAGCATTCTACGGAAATTTGTCGGATTATACTAGCATCGGATGGCATCGGATAACATCGGAATTCTTCTTCGGCAACATTTACAATACTAATGATGGAATACACTCCCGATATAAAAGATTTAAAAATATATATACAAGCTGAAAATCAAAATAGACGACAACTTAATTATTGAAGAAATATCAGAAGAGAAATATCAGGTGTAAGACATATCCCCGAAATTATTTACTTTTTGGCATTGGAAGATGTGTTCAAGAAAATGCGCGGTGAAGAAAATAGAATCAACATCGATGGACCATTTGCCATTTGTAGTACTAAAAATCCATGACGTAGATGATTCCATTACCACGTTAAAAGATCTACAAATAGCATCTAGAAGAAGAGAAAACGAATATGCCAAAGACAAAAATCATGAGCTTTGATAAATCCCAATAGATGGAACGAAAAGTCATTAGGATTAGAATAACGAAAATCAAACATTTGAAATAAAAAGAACGATTCAGCTTAGTTGGGCAGCTTTTGGAAAATTGGGATGTGTTCTGAAGAATCCAAAAATATCGAATTGCTTAAAAATGACAAATGTACCTTCCAATAACAACGCAAGCAAAGCAAAGAGCGATGGGTCGAAGGATACTTAAAAAACGCTCGAGGAGAGACAAGCTAAGGAACGAAGATCGAGTAATCGAGATTTGTAATCTTCCTCGAGGAAAAAGTTAACGTTTCGAAACCGTAAAGTGTCTTTTGAACCATTGATGACCTTTCTTTACATGTGGACATGTCTTTAGCTGACAGATTATTTATATCAAGTGCAAAAATTAACGAAATAATTTAGCTTAACTTGCCTCTTATCAAAATTAATGGGATTGTTCAAGTTTGTAATAATGCGAATGTCAATAGAAAGCTTAGTGCCACTTTTGAAAATACTGGGAAGTAATGTGGTTGTAATTCAACACCTGTAATATAAAGATATTCTATAATGCCTTAACGTCCCGCAATAAAGAAAGTCCAATTGATGCGATACTGTTATATTCATTACGTACAACAGCTCCAGGGGAAGACACTCGAAAGTTACAGGCGTGATGGAAATGATTGCGTGATCCACGTGAAAATGAGCAGGCAACGTAGCTAAACATGATTGCTCGCGATCGGTGCGAAGAATGTTAATATGGACACCAAGAACAACCTCAAAAAGATCAGTTGAAACTGGACGTCCACAATTAAGATGGTCAGAAAAAACTAGCCAGAAAATATTGGTATTAGAAAGCACAGCAATGGACAGTATGAAAAGAACTGGGAGAGGCCTATATCCAACAGTGGAGAGAAAAGGGCCGGAGAAGAAGAAGAAGTAAAAACGAGTGCGCAGAAATATAAGCACCGCTCAAATCATAACTAATTCACTCGGCATAAATGCGAGGTAATATTAAACTAATTGTTCGCCGCTATTATATTAGTTCGAGTAGATCGAGTCGGGACGAGTTTGAGATGGCAGTGGGTTTTGTTCGGGAACGGCGTTGGGGAATGGGGAGGAAGTCCCGGAATATGGAGATTGTGGAATAACCGTGGCAGATGGGGAGGACGAAGTGAAAGGATCGTGAAAGTGGTACGAGAATGATGGCTGAAAGTGCAAACGAAATATGCGATTGTTGATATATAGAAGAATGGCTCGCTTAACGAAGTGCTGAAAAAGACCGAAAATTACGAACTAATGCCACGATAACGTGAATAGTTTAAAAATAATAAAAAATTTAAATAAAATCGGCTATTATCGACAATTGTAACAATATATACCGAGAAAAAAATTTAACATTCGCTTTTAGGTCGTTGTTGAGTGAAACGTTCGCAATTTCACGATTCTCCCAACACGTCTATCTACTTCCAGAGAGTTTTCATTCAGCCCACAAAAACCGCAAAAGCTTTGCTCTGTTCAAGCAGCTCACTCAAAGCATTTGCTACGTATTTATAATACATTAATGTACTGTTAGAATGCTCATCTACAGGGATACTGTTCCTTCGTCACCATACAGGAAAACCCGATTGCCAGAATACAGGAACAAGTAGTCCTCAAAAGGCTTGTCTCACATCGATTTCAGACACTTTATTTGATCGTACTTCTAAAGCACTGCGCTATTTATTTATTTATTTGGAGCGAGTTACGTTTGCGGTAAATTTGCATATTTTGGGGAATGAGGGTTTTTAGGCCTTTTTAGGGTGGAAACTTTAACACTGAATTGAAAAAACCAGGCGTAAACCATCACTTGAATAGCATTTTTTTTGTTCAAAAAACTGTAAAAAAAGCTGCTAAGCAAAAAATTAAGCCAAACAAGTTACCTTTTTTCCACAGGGACCATGAATATTCGTCCCGTCCCCCGTTCATAGCCTCCAAACACCCACTGACCTTCGACACGATGACCTCTGTGGTACTTTCGACGGCTAAATTTGCTCTCATCGATTTCGACCACTTTATCTTTGCCGCCTCGATTTTTTTTTGTTTTTATGGTTTTTGGACCTTCCTGGACACAGAAAAATTAACGCCGGATTTTTAGGAATTTTTACCGTAAACCACATTTTACCCCTTTATTTTGGTTAATTTGATAACGTTAGAAATATTAGAAATTACAGAAGTCCAAACAGGTCAGAGTAGATGTCGATAGGTTAAAATTAGCTGATGTATATGAAAAGTACAAGCAGAAAGTAGAAATCATGGCTAATGGAACATCAAGGAGCGACATAGATTGCGAATGGAGGGAAATCAGAAATGGGCTAACTACAGCAGCAAATGAAGTATTAGGCACAAAGAAAAGGACAGGTAGGAGGGAATGGATCACGGAAGAAATAGTTGAAATGATAGAAGCAAGAAAGAAAATTAAAATAGGAAACACAGAAGCAGGACAGAAAAAATATAAGGAACTAAGGAACTTAATTAATAGGAAATGCAAGCTAGCGAAAGAAGAGTGGATAAAAGGAAACTGTGAGGATATTGAGGAGGATATGAGAAGAGGTAAAGTAGATTTGGGCTACAGGAAAATTAAGTCACATTTTTCTAAAGTAAAACCAAAGGGTAACATTATATGTGATAAGCAGGGTAAGGAACTCACAGAAAATAAGGAAAAAGCTAGAAGATGGAAGGAGTATCTTGAAGATTTATATAAAGGTAGGCAGGACATGGAGGAGCTAGAAAATGTGGAACAGATAGATGAGGATGACTTAGGTCCTAGCATACTTAGGTCAGAGTTTCATAGAGCATTAAATGATTTACGGAATAACAAAGCAGAGGGGATTGATATGATACCAGCCGAATTAATAAAACACGCAGGGGAAAAAATGCAGGAGCGATTATACAGGTTAGTTTGTAAAATATATGAGAAGGGAGAAGTACCACAGGATTTTCAGCGTAGTAGAATAGTAACAATGCCGAAGAAAATAGGAGCTAAATTGTGTGAGAACTATAGGACCATTAGCCTACTATCACATGCATCGAAGATATTGTTAAAGATTATTTATAGGAGATTAGAAAATAAAGTAGAGGAAAGGCTAGGAGAAGATCAGTTTGGTTTTAGGAAAAACAGAGGGACGAGAGAGGCGATTCTAGCACTAAGAACGGTAGTAGAAAAAAGAAATAGGGTAGGAAAGGTAACTTGCATAGCTTTTGTAGATTTAGAAAAGGCATTTGATAATGTAGATTGGGACATAATGTTTAGAATTTTAAAAGAAACGGGTATAGATTATAAGGATAGGAGAATAATTTTTAATTTATATAAACACCAAACTGCCTTAGTTAGAATTGAGGGGGAAGAAGAGGTAGCAAAAATAGGGAAGGGAGTTCGGCAGGGATGTACACTCTCACCGTTATTATTTAATCTATATATAGAAGATGCAATAAACAAAGTAAAAGAAGAGTATAGTGTAGGTGTGAATGTACAGGGAGAGAAAATATATATGTTGAGATTCGCCGACGATATAGCTATATTAGAAGAAAGCGAAAAGAATTTAGAAAGGGTATTGAATGGTATGCAGGCAGTATTGACTAGGGATTTTAACATGAAAATAAATATAGGTAAAACTAAAGTGATGAGGTGTGACAAAAAGGAATGCAGTAGAAAAATGAAGATCTCAATAGGAGATAATAGAATCGAAGAAGTGTCAGATTTTTGTTATTTAGGCAGTAGAATCACAAAAGATAATCGAAGCAAAGTAGATATAAAGTGTAGGATAGCACAGGGTAGGAAGGCATTCGTAGAAAAAGAACAGATTTTAAGATCAAATATTGACTTGGGTATTAGAAAAAGATTACTGAAGGTATATGTTTGGAGTGTAGCACTGTACGGGTGTGAGGCGTGGACTATAGGAAAGGAAGAGAAGCGTAGATTACAAGCATTCGAAATGTGGTGTTATAGGAGGATGATGAGGATTGGTTGGGAAGATAAAGTAACAAATGAAGCTGTACTAGAGTTAGTAGGGGAGAAGAGAAGTATCTGGAGAGTGTTACAGCGTAGGAGAGACAGATTAGTAGGGCATATTCTTAGGCATGGGGGGATTATGCAATTGATCATAGAAGGTAGAGTGGAGGGAAAGAGAGGGGTAGGTAGGCCTAGATTGGAGTATGTGAGTCAGATAGCTGAAGACGTTGAGATGAATAGCTATAGAGAGATGAAGGGATTAGCTCAGGATAGATCGGCATGGCGTGCTGTTTCCAACCAATCTTTAGGATTGCGGACTGTTTAACTAAACTAGAAATATTTTTGTTTAATTTAATCTACAAATTGCGGTTTTTATTTGAAAAGCCACATTTGAAACAAATATATATATCAAAATGTATTTGGTTCCGAAAAATTAGAATCTACGATAAAAATTGTTTGAGTGTCGCTGATGTGCTTAGAGCGTGCCAAAGATGTAATTAAAAGCTCAAAGTGTAGCTTGCAATATTAATTATGTGCTTTTATGAAGTGAAATGTGTTCTAATCAGGTCTTCGTAATTGGTAGGCAATGTTTAAACAAAATTATATATTGTTGCGTTTCTTGTGTAAATATTTAGTTGATTCTTGTGCGCAGGCAGGATATTTAGTCAGTGGTAAATTCTACAGTGATATTTATTTATAATTATGCGCGCGCAATAATTTGATCATTAGTATCGTTCTTTTGCATTGTTCATATAGAAATAGTACAAAAAATTCAATCATACATGTATTTTAATAAGTGCCCAAAATATTATAAAAAATATATATAAAAATCATTCGAAGGTCTAATAAATTGAAAGTTTTAAAAGTATAGCTATTGAGATTTTAATAAATTGACACGTTATTAAATCGGAATCCAATATGGCATTGAATATTGAAAATTATTAAACTTACTCAGACAGTTTTCACCAAAAAAAAATTTGGACCACTAAGTTATTTCCAATCAATACACACACGTCTATCGAATTGTCTTGGTCTTTTTTTTCTATAAAGATGATCATTGAAGGCAATTCCATTCTTTTCACAAAAATACACGCTTTCAACCGTTTGATTTTTATTAAAAAAACATGCCACAGCCGCGGTTTGTAAAAACGTAGATATTTTGCGGAATACCATTTATAATTAATGTGACACGCAGAAGATTCGGTACACTACTGAAATAGAGTGAAGAAATTTAGACAGGTTCACGTATCGACTAATAAATATAACATTTGTCGTATTCAGAACTTATCGTAAGAATATATACACGATACAGCATACTCCAAAATGATTTAGATATTATGAAAATTGTTTAATAATAAAATATTTTTATACCGAGTTCGTATAAAAATGGGCAACATTTCTGTTTGTGAAATCCATTTTTTTCGGTATGTTTAATGTAGGTGAAAGAATAATCGAAAATAAATAATAAACCCCAAATAAGTAACGAATGTACAACAAATTACGACGATTTTTTATAGCATCTAATTTTGTATATACAATTTGGTGCAAAAAAATAATTATATTCGCAGGTATTTGTAAAAATTAGAAGTTAAGATTGATATATAGTTTAGTGACTTTATAATTTAATTATATTTTTTCTACAAAAAGTCGACGTAAGTGACAGGCTGTATATTATATTGATCGACTTGTGTAGGTCGAAATTGTTTACGTTCGAATAAAAGCGAAGAATTAATTTATTCTGTATCTATTTACGCCTGATTATTTCTTACCGACGTTGAAAATGATAAATAACAAATCCAAAAATTATTTTTACATACGCCACCATAAATACTAAAATAACAACTTATTTATTTACTTGTCGACTTTTATCAAATTTATCGAAAAAGTACCGGTCGAAAATTTTAATTCTTTTGTCGATTAGCATCAAAATTATCGAAAAAGTACAAAAGTATATTCCTGTCGATTTTCATCAAAATTATCGAAAAATTATCGAAAAAGAACAGAGGTCGATTTTCATCAAAATGATCATTTTCCATTAGAAAATGTCCCATTCAATCATTTTTTCACGTTTAATAAAATTTATAATCTTAGCATGAACAGTCCATATAAAAATATTTCTAAATGCTGACTTTGAAATTGAACACGCAATTAACATCGCGTATTAATTTACAGTTGCTGGTCGAGTTGGTATCGCCATCTACATATTTTAATATTAGATGTGTGTGCGACAACGACGATAAACACACACACAGATTACACACTATTTATTCTCGACGAACGCGGCGAGAAATTCAACTCTAACTACATGGTTACGTGAATGCAATCCAATCTTTGCACATGCTATTTTATATGGGCAGTTTCAAAGGCACCCTGAACGGTAAGTTGAAGTGAAAAATATAAACTCGAAAAAGTTGATTGCGTTGGTTGAAGCGAGACTTTGGCCGTTTTCTGACAACGTTCTCGCTCTAGTGGAGTATTCGTTATCAAGAAACGCGTTTTTATTATCCGAATTTTATCTATACACTAGTACACCTACTGCCAAGAATATGGCAAATCGGACATAAATGTATAGTTTAAAAACTAAAAAAAGAAAATACAATTATTGACCGATTGTTTGATGACGCTATTGTGTATTTATTTTGTAATTCGTAAATCCAACATAATTTGCTATAAAATATTTGACAAAAATCAAAATAAAATATTTAAGAAAATTAAAATATAAGAAATGTATGTAAAAATTAATTATATAGATATATATAGGATCGCCAGGTCTCGCCTAGAATAATTTTAAGTTAGACACTTTAAGCCACAATTATTGACTATTTCTTTGACTCGATTGTACATGGCCGCTAAGCCTTTGACTAAGATATACAAGTCTATATGAATGTAGACGAAAATAGTAATTCTTAATTTTCAATTTCCGACCAATTTAGCAAATACACTTAAATTTGAACAAAATGGGCAAAAATAGACATAATCGCTTTAATATAACACCAAAATCATTGAAATCTGTTCCGCAGAATTTTTTTTATACGGGTAAATGGTAAACTTTTGAGTAAGCATGGAAATAATGATTTTTATCTTTAAGCGGGACAAATTACCGAAAATCGGGATTGTCCCGCTAAAAGCGGGACGTATGGTCACTTTACTTATTTGTGTTATTAATTTTATCCTAATAAAATTTTATATAAAATAAAATAAGCAAAAATCTGTTAGGTAAGCTGTTCATCAAAATTATCAAAAAAATATCGAAAAAGAGCAGAGGTATACACCTGTCGATTTTCAACAAAATTATCGAAAAATTATCGAAGAAGAGCAGAGGCGGCGCATTTCATTGCGGCGCATTTTAGGTGGACCATACAATTTTTGCTAACCACTCTTAAATAGTTGATACGCCACTGAATCCCATAGATATTGAATTGTTATATCAAGATGCAGCTTAATGCACAAAGCACAGTGCAATATACTCATTGCTCGACGTATCAATACTGTATAATTGTGGAATCATATCTTATCTACGTGTTTATTTTGTTACTGCGATTTCGTCTGCAAGGGATAAATATATTGCATTTTTAATCAAATTCTACATGCTTAGAGAATAAGTGAATGTAAACTTATGTAAAATTACTCTCTATAACTCTATTGCTGTGGTCAACTGTTTTTTAATATATTTTTTATTCTGATACCAACACCAATATAATGAGCTTGAAATTATATATTTTTCAATTTAATAAATAATAGCATATTTTGTTTCGTTTTTCACTTTAGATCAGAATCTTTGCTTTGGAAATCTACCTTAGGATTAAATCTTTGCATAAGATTATTTTAGGATTTTAAGATTAAGTTTTGTTTAATTATTTTAAGTTCAAATGGTTTAAAATACTTAATACTATCATATTATTTAATATTTAATATCAACTAGAGTACTAACTATGGTAGAGCTTTGTCTCTGCTGCTCTAATAGAAATCAACTTGCATAAACTTCATTATTCAGAATAGCTAGAGTAAGATCCATTGCCAAATGAACTGAGCATAGTGGCTATCATCACCTACAATAGTCGGTGCTACCGACCAGTGCTAATCGAAAACCGGTTTTCACCGAAAAACGGTTTCACCGAAAAACCGGTTTTCACCGAAAAACCGGTTTTCACCGAAAATCGGTGAACCGCGATTGTCTTGGTTGCCGGTTTTTTCCACAAAAAATATACCGGTGCACCGGTTTACCGGAACCATCCCCAGCACTACTATTAAGTAAACGTTTGCTGTATATATTCCATATAACGGTCGTTGATTTTTTTTCTCTTCAAATTGCAGCAACGCTTTTCGTCATATAATATACATTAACATCTACAGGAACCGCCAGAAATATGAAAAATATGCGTGACACTCTCGCGCGGTAGAAGTGAAACTTATTAGCTCCTAGGAAAAGTTGATTTTATGCATTGCTTTTTTTCCATTGGTTAACGATTTTTTTTATTCAATATTCGATCACATATGGAACACACTGTACCTAGCGGATTATTGAAAAATTGTTTATCAAATTCGCGATGAACAGGTTGAAAGAATGTAAATTTTGTGTATGATGCACTAGTGGGTGCATTTCTATGTGTCGATGACTCGCTCACCTGTATCAGATTCATTTCGTTGATCTCTCACAGCGCGTGTATCTTCACGTGCCTGAATCAGTGGCATTCAAATTCTCTATACCACTCACTCTGTCCTCACTTAACGACGGTATCGATTCATCCAGTGTATTTGAAGCCGTTGGAAGGTTATGTTGTCCACCGTGTTTCTTTAACGCCCTTTGCCTGGCTCGATATTCTCTACTTCTTTCCAAGGTACTTGTTGGCACTTTTCTGGGCGGTTTATTCGCTTTCTTCCGTTCTCTAAAGGCTCGCACTCTGTCTGTACTGATCTTTTTCTCCATTTCACTTTTCACAAAATGGAAATTGTTAGCTACAAGATTAAGCTGTGTTTGTGTAATATATAATAAAATGCGCAAGCGTCTTCTGGTTGCCTTATGCTACGTATACACACAGTACACGCGGCGCATGCGCGTAGCGTGTTTCACTTTTCGTGTCGTTCAAGGCCAATTCGCCCTACCACGCCTATAGAATTTTCACTTCAAAAATAAATTTTAAATGAAAAAAATTTTCGTCCAAGCACAGAAATAGACTCGTCCATTCTACGTAACAGAACCAATTAATATTATTGATTTGAAACGATTTTAATATCTCATCACATTATAACGTACTACAATAAATCAAAAAAATCGATGTGATTAAATCGGTTTGTTGGAATTTGTAATTTTTGTCGAATCGGAACATATTCGCAAAACTTAAGATTGCACATGCAAAAAACATTGACTTACGAGTTAAGAATGTAGATAGTATATCCTGTATGAAGTTGAATTGTTAGCTCTATAAACATAACATCGTGGCAGCGGCATCGTCAAGTTTACCTACAGAGTCC
This sequence comes from Leptodirus hochenwartii, assembly GCA_947310635.1. NCBI lineage: Eukaryota > Metazoa > Arthropoda > Insecta > Coleoptera > Leiodidae > Leptodirus > Leptodirus hochenwartii. Next base: position 49,210,267 of record OX371176.1, read on the forward strand.
ATTTCAATTCCGCACTTAATTTTGTGAGCGCGCAGGAATTGTGTCAATATTTGCGACGGTTTGTACGCTCAGGGCCCCAATTTCCGTCCCTAGGCTCCTCAGCTGCCGTTATAGCGCCCCCATACCCCCAAGGCCGCCCTTCGCAAAAGCTTCAAGAAGAGGAATGTAAAAAAATGTATATATTAAAGCAATAAATCATAAATCACAAATGCGATTTAATTTCATTTTTGATAAGTCGATTTGAAATTTGAAGTCCAGCTTTGATGTAATTCGTATTCAGTTATACAAGATATTTAGGGAGAAATAATAATACGGACACGTGAAAATTCACGAAGAGGTGTTATGTTCGAAGAATGAAAGCAGAATCAATTAAATATTTGAAGGTAGGCGGGAAATAACGACTGGGGATTAAGATATTAAAATAAATGAGGTAAAGTAATATCGTCTCGCAAGTAAAAAGCAAGAAGGTTCGAACAGGAGATGATAAAATGGATCAGATTTGTGATTGCTTCAAATGTGAAATTTAAAAGGATAATTAAAACGCGGTAGATAGGACAATGGTGGTAGGAAATGACCAATTTTTCAGGTCAATTAATATATTTTAAATAAAATTGTTTCACACGAAAAATAACTATAAACAAAAAACATCTATTGGAAATCGGAAAAGGGTCAACCAAAATAATAAAATGTTGCCCCTATGAATTTGAGTTGACAGTGTAAAAGACAACTTTCTTCCAGTCCTAAAAATTGTTTGGAACAATCCGATTAAACCGTACAACAAATTCTATTATTCGAAGTGAGTTCACCCGCTGCTTTCTGCATCCGTCGACGATATATGAACCGATTCAAATGTACAGATATATTTGGGGTCACGTTACCTGTAGAGGATATTCTTGTATAAAATGGCGTAAACGGTAAATGGTAATGTACGGGTCGGACCAAGCTCGAGTAAACATGGCGGGTGGATTTTCCAATACGATGAACAGCCAGTGCAACACGCAACCAATCTCTTTCTCCACCCGATATATTGTGTCGTTCTAGATGCGGAGCTTTATACCAAAAACGATGAGAAATTTCAACAAGTTAACACACAGTGCCGGATATAGAAGAAAAATACGGCATAATAGCCAGATAATACTGTAAAAGTAGGTGAACCATATCGGGCCTTCCACGTTACCTTAAGGCTTATTGAAAATAAAAAGGAATCTGCACAAAATACCAATAGACGCGAAATTAAGGAACAATTACCCGCTTGTATTATAATTTATTAAATGGTTAGAAAAACATCAAAAATTACTTTATGTTGTATGCGAATCAGAAGTTGAATTATAGCAGCTTTGAGGGACTTTTAGAAAATCGTAAAATTGTTTGAAAGTAAAACAGTACCTCGCTAACATTGTCGGGGGTAAAATGTGTTGTACCCGTCAATAAAATGTTTTGTTGTGAGAATTTTCTCATACATTTCTGGAGACGTTCCTGATTTGGTTGAGCAAGCAAGGCGAAGCCGCACGTTAATTTTCTCGTGTTCTTCTCTTCTTCTATATAGGTATACCTAACATATATGTTAGGTGATTATATTGCGGCTATACCGTCGTAGTTCCATCCACTTCTCTAAACGCAAGAAGCAATTAATTCAGTTTTAAAGTTAATTTATTTGTGTACACAAGTCGGAAGCGAGTACCTAATCACGTTAATTAAAATGCGCACTCTTCGGGCACAGAATTAAACCGCTCATAGAATTAAGCGAGATTCACATAAGAAAGTAGCGAACGATTTTCAGGATTTTAGCGTTTTATTACGAAGAACTTGCAAATTTAAATTATATATAAAATCAAAAAATTATTTTGAGCAAGCCCCTCGTATTAAAATTCATATGGTGGAAGTCTCGGCATAAAATCTTTGGACAATAATAATTTCTTTTTATCTTTAATGTTTTTTTCATTTTTTTCAAATCTAATCATAGTTTTAAATATACTTCGCAGCGTAATAATAAAATTGAAGCAAACCAAATCCAAAAATCATCTACAAATCTGCGAAACATCTCTGACATAAGCACATCGCTGTGGTTTGTTCCAGACAATCCCTTCATTGTGTTCACCTTCCTAAGGTTTATATATACCTTCCTCCGACATACCACTTCGAACAACTGGACAAGAACTATTACTATAATTACCGAGCGGAACATCATTGTTTTATCTTATAAATCCACGCCATAGCGTTTCGCCTGTACTAATACTTCTATCGGAGAAAATGAAACTGTTGTGTACTCAACTTCTTCAGTTGGAACGATGCCGGAACGTATCTAAAGGATATGTACAGATCGCGACGGATTATAGCCACAATTCGCGTTTATATGTTGAGAAGAAATTTCTTAAAAGTCTCTTTCTAAATAAAAATGTATATTATAATATAGAATATCACCCAAATACCGTAACAAGCATTAAGTAGCTAGATGTACATTTCAAGAGCTATGCGCCCATCTTCAGTAGCACTGAATAAAACTAAATAAAATACCTTTGTCACGAATCATGATTGATATACTATCTTGTTTTTTCTTGTGCTACTGAAGATGGGCGCATAGCGCTTGAAATGTACATCTAGCTATTTAATGCTTGTTACGGTATTTGGGTGATATTCTATATTATAATTTAACACCGTAGTGATAATTTTAAAAAAATGTATATTAATAAAGAATATCTGGTATTTATCTGGTACCCAAATTACCCAAATCTGGTATTTATGAAATATCTTGTTCTACTTGCTCTAAAGTATATATAGAAGACAAACACATAGACCAATTGAAATTAGATTAAAGGAGCATTTAGCTCATTCCAGATTAAATAGAAAAGATAACAGTGCTGTAGCCGAACATATTTTTTACTAACTCAGGTCATCCTATTCATATTAGTTCACTTAAATTACTTAAATGCGCATCTAGCTACTTAATGCTTTAAGTGACAGTATTTGGGTGATATTCTATATTATAATTTAACACCGTAGTGACAATTAAAAAAAAATGTATATTAGTAAAGAATATACCCAAATCTGGTATTTATGAAATATCTTGTTCTACTTGCTCTAAAGTATATATAGAAGACAAACACATAGACCAATTGAAATTAGATTAAATGAGCATTTAGCTCATTCCAGATTAAATAGAAAAGATAACAGTGCTGTAGCCGAACATATTTTTTACTAACTCAGGTCATCCTATTCATATTAGTTCACTTAAATTACTTAAATGCGCATCTAGCTACTTAATGCTTTAAGTGACAGTATTTGGGTGATATTCTATATTATAATTTAACACCGTAGTGACAATTAAAAAAAAATGTATATTAGTAAAGAATATACCCAAATCTGGTATTTATGAAATATCTTGTTCTACTTGCTCTAAAGTATATATAGAAGACAAACACATAGACCAATTGAAATTAGATTAAATGAGCATTTAGCTCATTCCAGATTAAATAGAAAAGATAACAGTGCTGTAGCCGAACATATTTTTTACTAACTCAGGTCATCCTATTCATATTAGTTCACTTAAATTACTTAAATGCGCATCTAGCTACTTAATGCTTTAAGTGACAGTATTTGGGTGATATTCTATATTATAATTTAACACCGTAATGACAATTTAAAAAAAATGTATATTAGTAAAGAATATACCCAAATCTGGTATTTATGAAATATCTTGTTCTACCTGCTCTAAAGTATATATAGAAGACAAACACATAGACCAATTGAAATTAGATTAAATGAGCATTTAGCTCATTCCAGATTAAATAGAAAAGATAACAGTGCTGTAGCCGAACATATTTTTTACTAACTCAGGTCATCCTATTCATATTAGTTCACTTAAATTACTTAAATGCGCATCTAGCTACTTAATGCTTTAAGTGACAGTATTTGGGTGATATTCTATATTATAATTTAACACCTTAGTGATAATTTAAAAAAAATGTATATTAGTAAAGAATATACCCAAATCTGGTATTTATGAAATATCTTGTTCTACTTGCTCTAAAGTATATGTAGAAGACAAACACATAGACCAATTGAAATTAGATTAAAGGAGCATTTAGCTCATTCCAGATTAAATAGAAAAGATAACAGTGCTGTAGCCGAACATATTTTTTACTAACTCAGGTCATCCTATTCATATTAGTTCACTTAAATTACTTAAATGCGCATCTAGCTACTTAATGCTTTAAGTGACGGTATTTGGGTGATATTCTATATTATAATTTAACACCTTAGTGATAATTTAAAAAAAATGTATATTAGTAAAGAATATACCCAAATCTGGTATTTATGAAATATCTTGTTCTACTTGCTCTAAAGTATATATAGAAGACAAACACATAGACCAATTGAAATTAGATTAAAGGAGCATTTAGCTCATTCCAGATTAAATAGAAAAGATAACAGTGCTGTAGCCGAACATATTTTTTACTAACTCAGGTCATCCTATTCATATTAGTTCACTTAAATTACTTAAATGCGCATCTAGCTACTTAATGCTTTAAGTGACGGTATTTGGGTGATATTCTATATATTCTACATATCCTACATATCCTACCTATTCTATATACTATTATTTAACACCTTAGTGATATTTTAAAAATTATCACTACGGTGTTAAATTATATTATAGAATATCACCGAAATACTGTAACAAGCATTAAGTAGCTAGATGTACATTTCAAGCGCTATGATAGTATATCAATCACGATTCGTGACAGGTATTTTATTTAGTTTTATCTTGTGCTTACTGAAGATGGGCGCATAGCGCTTGAAATGTACATCTAGCTATATGCTACAGTACTTGGGTGATATTCTATATTATACCTTAGAGATAATTAAAAATACATATATATTTTGTTTTAAATATACCATTTGAAATGAGTTGACCCAGGAATATAAAAAAAATAAAAGCTTTTCTAGACTAAACCAATTAAAATAACACACGATCATATTTGATGATGTTTTCGATGATATGTCAATCTAAAAATTGGAATTTTGAAATAATTGAATCGACTAAATTCGTTTTACTCCAATTTCTTGTGAAACTTTTTTTTTTAAGGAAGACTAAGTAATGTCATCCTTTGCACAGATTGAGATAATATCCGTAGAAGAGAAAATTTAATTGCCAAAAACTTCACGAATACCGTGTCATTTTAGCTACGACATTGTTGTATATTTGGGTTGTTATCCTGGTAAGGAACGAATTTAATTAAGAAGATTTGCTCTGAGCGGTCTCATAATACGCGAGGATTATGACAGCTAAGCTAGCGTGAAGCTTCCATTTAGGACGAGGCCGCAGTTTATGAGGTAACGTTAAAAAAGAACGTCCAATAAAAGGGGTAAGAAACTGACGAGTCCCTAATATACTCGATAAGGATAAATCGCGTGGTAAAGGATGCAATTATAAAATGTTAAATCGAACTCAACTCTTTCTAAGGATAATATACTATTGGGTTCATTTAATTATCTTTTTTCGGAATAAAAAATTGCAAAAATTGACTTCGGATAGCGGCATTTCTTTTTCTAAAATATACGATTTTATTTTTTCAAATAGTATCGCGTGAATTTTTTCAAGTAAGTTTGAAAGATACTTTTCAATCAATCTTTCGCGGTGGTCTATCAGGAACAAATCCTCCGCAGTGTGCCTTTTATTGTATAGGCAATTGTATAGCAATCCCGGTGAATGACAGACAGGTATCTTTATTTGTTCTATTGAAGATGGGGGCATGGCCTCCGAAATGCGCAACTAGCTAATAAATGCTTCGCGTTACGGTTTTTGGGTGATGTTTTCTACAATTCCTTTTATTGTTTGTAGCTATCAAAGAACCAATGAATTCGACCATTTTTGTATGTCGTCTGGCTAAGGACAATGCCGAAATAAGAGTGGCGTCTTCGAGCTAAGCTGGGGAAACGATTCAATTTGCCGGTTGCGTGACCACACCATCGGTGGCGTACAATATACATGGGAATTGCCTACACAGAATACCAGGATAAGGACAACCACCGCTGTCGATCGAGGCAAATCTCTGCTCTCCATTGGGAGGACATTTCAGGATGTGGAATCGTGAAAATAGCAGATATTTCCGATCGCCGGAAAAAACGATTTGTAGACAACTCGATACCGTGAAAAATTATCAAGAAAATGACATGGAATGTTGGTGCGGAAACTCGTTAAGTATATTTTCTGCAAAGGTAATAGTTTACGAGTTGCATAGCTACTATAACTTCCTTAAAGGGAAACAGTACTTAAGTCATCGCCCATAAGGTTCAATACATTTTTCTTTGTCTTTTATATTAACGTCGAAATAAGACTTCAAGGCTCAGGCGTTAAAATATCATGGGCGGTTTGTTCAGAAACTTGCTAAGTATATTTTCTGCAAAGGTAATATTTTTAGTTGCATAGCTACTATAACTTCCTTAAAGGGAAACAGTACTTAAGTCATCGCCCATAAGGTTCAATACATTTTTCTTTGTCTTTTATATTAACGTCCAAGTAAGACTTCAATGCTTCAGGCATTAAAATATCATTTGAAGGATTTGTTCCAAACCCGTTAAGTATATTTTCTGCAAAGGTAATTGTTTACGAGCTACTATAACGTTCTTAAAGGGAAAAATGGCATAATGCATTTTTCTTGTATTTTATATTAACGTCCAAATGCGACTTCTGGGCTTCGGGCATTATGATGCACAAAGACAATATTTATTAACTTAAATTGTTTTCACTTTTACCATAATTTCTATGAACTAAAAAGTGGATACCGCCCCCATTCACCACAATTGTATTTAAAAATACAAATACACATTTCTGCAGCCAAGCTACCTCCTTCAGTGTATTTCGCTTGGAGTGGCTAGTTCCAAGTGAAGAGTATAACGATGGATTTGGGTATTTATACCCTGCGAAATTACTTGAGGTAATTAATAACTCACAGAACTATAACATTTGTTTTCATAATTTCTATATATAAGTCGAAGACAAAAGTGCAACTAGCCAATTTGCCTTTTACTTCGAATTTTATGCCATTGTTCTAATTTTCCGATCATTTGCTTATCTTCAGAGAAAATCAGTTCAAATAAACATACATTATCGATGTTGACTGTTCGAATTAACTACTTTTCGCTGTGTTTCGCCACTTTATGAATAAATTGGCGATGTTTGGGACGTTGGCTGAAGAAGCGATAAGGGCTGTGCCTGGGCGACTGAACGGGGGGTAAGTGGGCACCATGACATATAGTTGAGGGCGCTAGTGGCGGCGGTGAATGCGTCGTTAGTCGCACCATTACGCGTCACAAAAAACAAATTACTATATCCCCGCATGTCCCAAAAATCTTAGCTAGATGGTAATACGAAGACGCTACCAATTTGAGGAACACTTATATTATCTGATCCATAGCTAAAACGATATCAATAAAATCAATTATACACTACATTATCAACTAAAAACAAAGATAACTAATAGTATAGAAGATCACACTCAAATACCGTAACTAGGAGCATTTAATAGCTAGATGCGCATTTCAGAGGCTATGCCCCCATCTTCAGTAACACCAGATAAAAATATAACTTATAAAAAGATAATAAAATTATATCAAAGATAACTAAATTATATCTCATGTTAATAAGAAACAAAGGCGTTTAAATTGGCCGTATTCAAAATACACATTAATATTCAATATGTTGTTCCCATGGATGTGCTACATCAAAATTAATTTTACGATTATAAGGTGATTATAGTCATCGTTCCTCTTTTAGGAAGAAACCACCACGTTGGATTTAACCACTATAGTGGTGGTACGATTAGCTGCCAAAACTGCCAAGTCCAAGGCAAGTACTGCAAGTAACGTTTGAACGTGCATTTGGAACAAATGACAAACGATGCATCAATGCTTGTGTGACAGCAGCACACACTGATCGCCCGAGTAATTTGAAAATAATGACTTTATTATCGGACATTGTGCAAGGCGGCGAACGTCGCTCGGGCACAATGGGGATGGTTTTGGGACGAGCGTTTGGTTCGATCCTAAGCAGCTACTATCTGGTGATGGGTGATAGAGAACGACGAAGACTGGGAGAGAATGGGATGGTGGTGGCGTGGTGGGCGAGCTCGGTAGCGGTGGCTTCTGTAAACATAAAGAATGATTGACGTACATTGGGATATATCAGTGACGGTACACGCACGTAAGGGTATAATAAACAAACGAAATAAAAAAACAAAGAAAAAATCAGTTCCTCGTTATACTTCGTACTATTGAAAATTTTGATATTGAACTTGCCAAGTTGAAAAGGAAGAAAATGAAAATGTAACATCATGCAATATTTAACACCTTTGCATTAACCGTGACACAGTCTATCGCCTTTATTGAAGTCTAAACTCTTAAATAGTTATATGCGTATCATAACGACTTTTTAATACCTTCTCTTGCTATTCAGTTAAAATTTAATTAACAAGATATTACGATTTAAAGCGCGCACAACAAAAGGTAGACTTTGCAAAGTAAACTATACGGTTATTAACTCAACTCAGTGTCGATTTATATTTTTTTACATCTTCGTTTTAATAAAGACGAAACGTCACTGCTTCTTAGCAATAGTGTCAGTACAGCCCAATTGAATTCAACGCGGCAATTTATCATCTTCCTGACAGGCGGACACAAACTGTTTGACAAAAATAGTCTGCGGACACAATCCATCGAGTATAAAATGCGATTAGCCAAACTTTGATATTAGTTTATCATATAAACCAATTCAGATTACTGCTTCGTGTCAGATATCCGTTTTCGCGTGTATATTTGCAAATTTAACAAGTCCAATGTCATAATTCCAGCCTGGTGAAATATTAAATCAGCTACAACAAATACAAAAAATGATCATTAATCACCATTCATTATTCTACTTATATTCAATTTATTATTCTACTTAAATTCTACATTATTCTACTTAAATTACACCAAATCATGTTTTTAGCTGTGGTTTTTTTTTGAACGATTATTTATTATTAATGCAAATTTTATTTACGGAAGTTATTAAAAAAAAATACAAGACGCTTTGTTACTGATTTTAAATTTATAAAGGAATTTCTAGAATATTTTTTTCATTTCCATTTAAAAATCCTTTATGTTTAATCTTAGAAGTAATATTACGTAAAAAAAATGTAAGTGTTCTAACCATAATTATTCCATAATTATCATTACTATCATTTCAAAATAAAATACTAGTAATAACTTAAAAACAAAATCAATCTGTATATATAAAAATTAGGCATTTAATGGCACTTAATTAGGCGGCTAATTTAAAAACGAAAAAGGACAAACTATTTATATCATTATCATAAGAAATTAATTAAATTGAAACTACGGATGCAAATATAAACATCTATCGACCTCCTTTACCAAAGTTTCAATCTTATAGCCTCTTTATAGCCTCCATAACTTTACTCCTCGATATGAATCTAATGCTATGTGTAACAATTGCCTATACGAGTGTATCTTCTTCAACTATACTACATCCAGTTTCCTTCCCATCTAATACCAACACGTACATAGCGGCAAAGGATATAAATGTCCTGGTAAAGGATCAATAGCGCGTGGATACGAGCGAGTTAGATGGACACTTACGGCGTCCATTTAAACGGTATACGTAAGAAGGCAGTTACGGCGTCCTTAAACTGCGGACCCTTCAGGTCCCGAGCCACACGAGCTGAGCTTTTATCTGTTAAATGACCTAGAGAACACATAAGCAAAGTAGATAGGAACGATATACGTCGAAGACTCTATTAGAGCCTGAGTTAGGAGCTTTCAATTGTGACGAAAACGATATTAAAGGACGCGTAAATAAATGTGGCTTATCGTGATGACTGTAGGTCCAGTTTTTTTAAATTGAAGATTTTTTACCCTACCTGGTCCTATATGTGCGTGAATGTTAAAAAACAGCCTCAATTAAAGTCTACCCAGCACATTTGTAACTCAATGTATTTTTTTTATAAATTTTTGGCACGCACAAAAAGCTTCACCACTGGAATAAGTGCTTTCTATAAATAATCAAATTATAAAAATATATAAGGATATAACTAATATACCGAGTGATATTATTTCAAAGAGTAAAATGGCATTTATCTTTATTTATTCACTGATGCTAATATAGAAAAAATAATCAGAAATTTAAATACTTACGGTTTCAAACACGTCGCTGTAGTTAAAATATGTTTGGTAGAAATCAAAGCTCCACTACATATGAAAGCATTGTGAAATTTAAGAGCAGCGTTCCATGGAAACTCTTAAGCCGTCTCACCGCCAACGACTCGCTTTGAAAACTTTTTTTTTTCTCCATAATTACGTAGATGTTAGGGTTGTTTTTTTTTTGCTAAAATAAAATTGAAATTTTATGAAAATAACTTATAATGCAGCACAGGGATTTTCAACCTAATTCTTATCGTGGGCACATTTAGAACAAAGCAGGGACCACGTTAACAAAGAAGGCAAATATTTTATTATTGCATATGTTCGATGTATTAAAGTTCAAATAAATAAATTGTGCTAAATTATTATAATTGTTCAAAAAATAGACTTTAGTCTTAAATCTATTTGAAAACTTATAAAGAAAAAATATTAATACTAGTAAAAAAATTCAAAATCCAAACTTTCAAAAAGCACATGGTCATAAAAAACATCTAATTGCAATCCCGGGATAAAAATCCCAAAACGGGCCTAACTACTGGTCTATAAAAAAAATTAACCACCTACTGGCAGAAATTTCCTCTTTGCCCCTGAATTTGTACAAAAAAAATCTCTTAAACGTTACGACTATCTAACCCGATTTACGATATACAAGAATTTATTCACCTCTTCTAATTTTTGTAATGACTCGTCTCTCCTGCGAGTTCTTGTGTCCATTGTTTGTATTATACATTTCATATGTTAGCTAAATGTCTTGTACTTAATTGTTTACCTATAACTATATATTTACCTTCTAATAATGACGTGGTTAAATCACATTCTGCAAAATTTTGTTATGCCTATTAAAAGTGATATGCCTATTCTATTTTATTCTATCGATTAGTTCGGTATGAATATGTGAAATAGAAAAATGCATAGACTTCGCTGAAATAAATACAAGTGCGCCTTTTTCGGACCTTTTTATAAACGTGTTGATTTATAGAAAACGGATTTATGTGCTAAAACTGCTGGAGCATTTGCTCAGTGTTCTGGATTTTATTTTTACCACTCTCGGACTATGAACTCATAGCATCTGAAGACTAGCATCGAGAACGCGTATACCATTTATATATGGTGGGGGGTAGATGGCGGAATTCAACCGGAAAATGAACACTCCCGCGGTGACAAAAGAGCCGTCCATCATTTCCGGGGATGGTGCTGTGTATATGTATATGAAACGACGTCATCGTCATACCAGTAACAAAGTCGACGCCGACGCCGACCCTTTGATTATCTCGCGGCACGACACGACATTAAAAATGCATAAATGTACGTCGTCCATGGTTTAACATCGTTTGAGCTGCTTTCGCTGAAGGCGAAGAAAATATTTTGTAGTTTCTACAAACTGAATATGGATCAAACTTCGACTTGAACTAATACTCTCGAATGAAGTGGCTTCTTTTTTTGTTTCAATACAATTAGAAAATAAATCTATATTTAACTGAAATATAAAATTATTTTAAGCTTTTGTATTTTAAAAATTATCACTACGGTGTTAAATTATAATATAGAATATCACCCAAATACCGTAACAAGCATTAAGTAGCTAGATGTGCATTTCAAGCGCTATGCGCCCATCTTCAGTAGCACATGAAATCTTGTGCTATAAAAATGTCCATATAAAAATGTTTCTAAATGCTGACTTTGAAATTGAACACGCAATTAACATCGCGTATTAATTTACATTTGCTGATCGTGTTGGTATCGCCATCTACATATTTTAATATTAGATGTGTGTGTGACAACGACGATAAACACACACACAGATTACACACTATTTATTCTCGACAAACGCGGCGAGGAATTCAAGTCTAACTACATGGTTACGTGAATGCAATCCCATCTTTGCACATGCTATTTTATATGGGCAGTTTCAATGGCACCCTGAACGATAAGTTGAAGCGAAGAATATAAACTCGAAAAAGTTGATTGCGTTGGTTGAAGCGAGACTTTCGCCGTTTTCTGAGCAAGTTCTCGCTCTAGTCGAGTATTCGTTATCAAGAAACGCGTTTTTATTATCCGAATTTTATCTATACACTAGTACACCTACTGCCAAGAATATGGCAAATCAGACATAAATGCATAGTTTAAAAACTAAAAAAAGAAAATATAATTATTGACCGATTGTTTGATGACGCTATTACGTATTTATTTTGTAATTCATAAATCCAACATAATTTGCTATAAAATATTTGACAAAAATCAAAATAAAATATTTAAGAAAATTTAAATATAAGAAATGTATGTGAAAATAAATTATATAGATATATATAGCAACGCCAGGTCTCGCCTAGAATAATTTTAAGTCAGACACTTTAAGCCACAATTATTGACTATTTCTTTGACTCGATTGTACCTGGCCGCTAAGCCTTTGACTAAGATATACAAGTCTATATGAATGTAGACCAAAATAGTAATTCTTAATTTGCAATTTCCGACCAATTTAGCAAATACACTTAAATTTTGAACAAAATGGACAAAAATAGACATAATCGCTTTAATATAACACCAAAATCATTGAAATCTGTCGAGCCGTTCCGCAGAAATTTTTTTATACGGGTAAATGGTAAACTTTTGTAGTAAGCATGGAAATAATGATTTTTATCTTTAAGCGGAACAAATTACCGAAAATCGGGATTGTCCCGTTAAAAGCAGGGACGTAAGGTCACTTTACTTATTTGTGTTATTAATTTTATCCTAATAAAATTTTATATAAAATAAAATAAGCAAAAATCTGTTAGGTAAGCTGTTCATCAAAATTATCGAAAAATTATCGAAAAAGAAGAGAGGTACATACCAGATGGGCGCATAGCGCTTGAAATGTACATCTAGCTACTTAATGCTTGTTACGGTATTTGGGTGATATTCTATATTATAATTTAACACCGTAGTGATAATTTTTTTAATTATACACTTAGTATATTATCTAATATTTCAGATATCTAAACATTTACGTCAAATGTTGCATATTGTAATTTCTATTTTTTATGGATTGCACCATCAAAGAGCACAATTGTATTAAAAAATTTAAACTTAGTAGTAAAATAATGCTTATCGATCTTTGTCCTTATTCCATAGATGTAAATTTTACGTATATAATTTACATTATTACTGTTCTGTGACAAAAAGGAATGCAGTAGAAAAATGAGGATCACAATAGGAGATAATAGAATCGAAGAAGTGTCAGATTTTTGTTATTTAGGCAGTAGAATCACAAAAGATAATCGAAGCAAGGTAGATATAAAGTGTAGGATAGCACAGGGTAGGAAGGCATTCGTAGAAAAGGAACAGATTTTAAGATCAAATATTGACTTGGGTATTAGAAAAAGATTACTGAAGGTATATGTTTGGAGTGTAGTACTGTACGGGTGTGAGGCGTGGACTATAGGAAAGGAAGAGAAGCGTAGATTAGAAGCACTTGAAATGTGGTGTTATAGGAGGATGATGAGGATTGGTTGGGAAGATAAAGTAACAAATGAAGCTGTACTAGAGTTAGTAGGGGAGAAGAGAAGTATCTGGAGAGTGTTACAGCGTAGGAGAGACAGATTAGTAGGGCATATTCTTAGGCATGGGGGGATTATGCAATTGATCATAGAAGGTAGAGTGGAGGGAAAGAGAGGGGTAGGTAGGCATAGATTGGAGTATGTGAGTCAGATAGTTGAAGACGTTGAGATGAATAGCTATAGGGAGATGAAGGGATTAGCTCGGGATAGATCGGCATGGCGTGCTGTTTCCAACCAATCTTTAGGATTGCGGACTCTTTAACTAACTGTTCTGTAATATATTTATTTTGTTGGTGTTAATAAAGAATACTCGCTTACTGTTCATTAAATCTACTTTGGCTAATATATATTGCATTGCAATCTGGACAATTAATCTTATACGTTCGACTTCCACTTAAATTTAACCGTCTTATATTTCTAATCGGAACATTATCGATGGTTATAATCAGGTAATTAATAAATCGACGTGGCAATTACGTACACTTGCATGTAATTAACTTACTAATCGGATTCAGTAGACTGTGGAGACGTCGAACGCCCGCCCGGCTGGCCGAAGGAGTTGAATTGTTGGAATATTGCGGACGAAGGGGAAAGGTGCAGAAGGACGAAGGAAGGGAGGACACAAATGTGGCCATCCGAGAGGAGCTTCGGTAGATTCAGTTGCACCAGAGAATGCGACGGAAAGCCATAACTAATAAAAAAAAAAACGTTACAAATGGTACAAAATTGAAATGAAAAGATGGGAAGATATAAGAATAAGCTTAAAAACTGGGAGATTTTGAATCAAATTCTACAACTAAAGATTTCTATGACCAAGAATTTGTGGCGAGAAGACACTTAACAAAACAAGCGACCAACAGATCCACGCAAACACTTCAAAAACTATTTCATCTACAATCGAAATATCTCGGCGTGATCGCAGTCAAATGTTAATTAAAACATTCGATTCGACAGCGCGAGGTAAATACATTCACCGTCGGCAATGTGAACTTCTCCGGCCATCGAGACCCGAACCATCAACAAAACTCTATATATTGCACTGGCATATTCTTCGCCTATATACGGGGAGGAAGTCGACGATGACTCAATTCAATCGCGCACACACACAGACCAGGCACACGAAAGAAAAAAAAGAACTTTTTAAAAGCTTATTATCGGATCGCCCGAGGGGGGAATGAGAACGTTGGAGCTCTTAAATTCTTTCTCCCGCGCCCGTGTTTTAACACTTTTTCGCATCTATAGAGCTGCAGAGGCGAGAAAAGTCCTCCGTATAACTGACACGAGACGCCGTGAATTTAATCTTAATCCCGCGGATTCCGTTAATGGAATTGTGAATTTTTTAAATACTTTCGCTACGGATGATTCCTTCCGCACACGTCCCCGCGTCCGTTATTAAATACCCACTCTTTGTACCGTCAACTTTTAAGTTTTAAATGGGAAGATGTTACGAAATGTGAAAACAGTCAACGATGTGTCCAGCGGAGTAATTGTACCGAAATTGCCTGCCATGAAATTGTTCTAGTTCACGGAAATAACGTCGTAATGATTAATTTAGATTTAGCAAGTTGAGATGAATTATATATAATCTTAGAAATGAGGTAGAAACAATATCTTTGTACATATTTTCCGATGCCGTAAATATACTTTTTGCGCCAGAAAAGCGAGCGGATTGTTCTTCCCAGTGCACGAATACGAAAAAGTTAGAAAAACACATAAGTAGGTACACGGAATGGTAGCTCCTATCCCGCATCCCCCCGTCTAACCAGTAGCATGCGACAGGATGTGTGGGAATTAAAAATCTGGCGTTTTCCCTATAGAGTGGACCATATCTGAGTGCGATACGATCGAGTGGAATCGCGATAGATATCCATAGGTATACCCGTCCCGTGACTACTTAAGAAGAATTTCAAATTCTTTTCTGGGAATAAATCCTGGCAAGTGTATATTTAGAGAAAGATATATACGAGGGCACTTAGAAGGAGCGGAATAGACCTCCGCCGCCTTGGTGCGCCGCCTCGGTGCTCCCGAGTCGGATCTGTAAAATGGCATTTTAAGTTGGATTAGGTTCAAATTTAAAACACCGCCTATAATACCGGCAGTCTATGTGAATGACGATAATGCACGTATACATGCAATGAAACGAACCTGTACTATTGTACAGCAATACAAAAGCACTTCTAAATTTTCAAACGAGTTATACGACTCCTCACCGGTTATAGTTATGACAGTTTTAAATTGCATTCGTGCACAGTATAACCTACATTTCGAATCTTGAGTCTTACTATCACACAAAAACGTATTTACCTAGTTTACCATGTTCTTGTTATTTAAACAGTTCACAAGTCATTTAAATTTCACTAGTACTTAACAATTCCTGGTAATTAACTTAAGCAACTCATAACAGAAACAACTATATTTTGTTCACCTTTGATAACGCCAGGAATGGCAGATTATATCGGTGTGACATCTATAATCCAATGCTGGAACTAAGGACGCCGATTGCCATTGCTGTCACATGTGTATAGTGAATGTATATTTTTATATTAGTCGAAATGAAACTTAGAGCGGAAAAATGTATGACTGCAAAGAAAAATCATGTTAATCACTGTGAAACTTTCAAACAAGTTTTGCGACTCCTTACTGATTGCAGTTATGACAGTTAGAAATCGCATTCGTGCAGCATAACCTAAATTGCCAATCATATGTTAATTTATCTTGCGTCATCCTATTACACACAAAGTATTTACCTAGTTTCTTGTTATTCAAACAATTCACAAGTAATTAACTTAAGCAACTATTAACGACTCATATAAAAAAAACAATGTTTTATTTACCTTGGATAACGTCAAGATTAGCAGATTATGTTGGTGAACTTACTGTGACATCTACAATTCAATAATGGAATTAAGGACGCCGAACACGATTGTCAATGACAATGTATACATAGACGTTGCAAGTCCATATACGAAAACGAATCAACTTTAAGCGGTTGATTTTCATGTGGCGCTATCTGTCGATATCTTCCCCACGAGAACTTGGTGGAGATAACTGAAGACTGCGCTAGTATATTGACCAAATACACTGGAATGAAATTTTGACAATTTTCCACTTAAAGTGGCGCCATTGTCTCCCCATAAGCAATATGTTAATTGAATTCAATACGCACGTTGCGTCCCCAATCGACTTAAACCAAGCATTCGATTACTGTGTTCGAACACGCTCAGCTGTTCGACATCAGCAACATCAAAACAATGAATAAAATGTGTTAAACATTCAACAACCCGAGAGAAATGTATCGAATTGATAAAATTCGATAAAATACATTGTCATTGGCATTAGTTACAATGCACATTTAATAAATATACGAGCCATAAATTAACTTGCACTCCTCAATATATTCCTCCTCTTACACTCGCATCAAAAAAAAATTTTAAATGCCCAATTCGTAACTTTAACTTCCGTCATCAACAAATATTTCACATCTGTCACTCATTACAATTTCATTATAATTGTACCTAAAGAAGTACTAGATACAATTTACTACCTTCAAAACTCTTCAATTTATTTTCTAAAAAATCTTTAACAATTTTCAGTTTAGCAAAAAAAAACAAAAAGGAAATTACATTTCCTTCACTAAGATAGCTACAATATGTACTGACTACTTGTTGTGTTGACTTTTATATATCATAGAAATTCTTGCAAAAATACATTTTACATATATATTTTACAATAAATTTTACACAGGATGTATTACACAGGATCTAACTCTCGGACCTTAGCGGTGGCAGCCGATACCTTAACGCCGAGACCACTCCGACACCGACAAAACATGAATTTATAAACAGTATCAACTACAACTCTGCAAAAATATTAAAATAAAGATCCACGAAAAATCGAATTATTTCAAAGTTATATATACACCACTTTTTTACTTTTTTCGACGATAATTTCAACTTTTTCCATTTGAACCGGAAATCAGTAAAATATAGTTTTAAGACGATTTATAGCCATTTTGCATTGTTTTGGGCAGCATTTGTTAAACTTTGACTAAAATCGCCAAAAAATCGGAATATTTCAAAGGTATATATACACGACTTTTTCACTTTTTTCGACGATAATTTCAACTTTTTCCATTTGAACCGGAAATCAGTAAAATATAATTTTAAGACGATTTATAGCCATTTTGCATTGTTTTGGGCAGCATTTGTTAAACTTTGACTAAAATCGCCAAAAAATCGGAATATTTCAAAGGTATATGTACACCACTTTTTCACTTTTTTCGACGATAATTTCAACTTTTTCCATTTGAACCGGAAATCAGTAAAATATAGTTTTAAGACGATTTATAGCCATTTTGCATTGTTTTGGGCAGCATTTGTTAAACTTTGACTAAAATCGCCAAAAAATCGGAATATTTCAAAGGTATATGTACACCACTTTTTCACTTTTTTCGACGATAATTTCAACTTTTTCCATTTGAACCGGAAATCAGTAAAATATAATTTTAAGACGATTTATAGCCATTTTGCATTGTTTTGGGTAGCACTTGTTAAACTTTGACTAAAATCGCCAAAAAATCGGAATATTTCAAAGGTATATGTACACCACTTTTTCACTTTTTTCGACGATAATTTCAACTTTTTCCATTTGAACCGGAAATCAGTAAAATATAATTTTAAGACGATTTATAGCCATTTTGCATTGTTTTGGGTAGCACTTGTTAAACTTTGACTAAAATCGCCAAAAAATCGGAATATTTCAAAGGTATATGTACACCACTTTTTCACTTTTTTCGACGATAATTTCAACTTTTTCCATTTGAACCGGAAATCAGTAAAATATAATTTTAAGACGATTTATAGCCATTTTGCATTGTTTTGGGCAGCACTTGTTAAACTTTGACCAAAATCAACGAAAAATCGAAATATTTCAAAAGTATATATACACCCTTTTTCACTTTTTTCGACGATAATTAAACTTTTTCCGTTTGAAATCATAAGTTGATTCGTTTTCGTATAGGGACTTGCAACGTCTATGTATACATTGTCATTGATATCACTGACATTGACAATGTATATATAATAGTCGCATACATGAATTGATCATAATTCTTCCAATCTATACAAAACCTGTAATATTTGACAACTATGCGTTGGTTGCGGTAAATGAATATAATCTGGAAATATAAGTTTTGTTTTATTGATTATCCGAACTCTTACGCGAACTAACCCGATGGAAAACGAAAGAAATTGCAAACAGCGCATGTACCGCTGTGGCTTTTGAATCAACTAGATTATATAATAAATGCATTCAAGCAAGATATAACCAAGATATCAAATATTTCAACACAACCATAATTTATATATCACCAACAGAGTGCAGCACTTCCTGGCCTATGAAATTTATGGAAATGTAATTCCCCTCTGATTCTCTATTTTATATGGACTTGCAATGTCTATATATACATTGCCATTGCCATTGCTGTCATTTGTTTAAAGTAACTGAATATTTTTGAAAAAGATACTTAGAATTGAATTTTATTTTGTTTATTATCATCGAGGATTTAATAAAATAAAATGTGACACCGCACAAGAAGTTAAACCTGATATTGATAAATTTTAAATATCATTTGAGAATATTATTTGCACCCATCACACACATGTCATATGGGTTGCATAACGTTCAATATCAAACCATTTATTTACATCGTCACTAAATAACCTCAAATATAATAAATTAACATTGCGGCATATTATTTCGTATATTTAATCCTCGATTAAATTCATAAACCGTCCACCGAAACTAGGTACATAATAAATCACATAATTATCTATGAAAATTCTCGACGTAATAAAATTATAGCCCTAATATGGATCTTCAAGCCAACCAAAATCAACGGTCATTAAACATGATAAATACAAACATGAATCACACTTTCCATGAGAATCTACAGCGTACGTACACAGACGAAATTTCCTTGTACCAGAAACGGCGGGATGATTTAATTGCGAATTGGGATCAACGTAGAGTCGAGGCGGAACAACGATTCGTAGCTATCCCGAATAAATCGGACGCGCTCGTAATTGAAGCAGACCTCGCCATTTTAAGTCCGGAACAAAATGCTTTACTAGATGCTGCCGATAAAATTATCGCGGGTATTGTTACAACAGCTATGGACAATGTTCGGCAAAGATATCGAGACCTAATTGATAGTTTAGATGTTATGAAACTATACGAGGCGAATACAAAAGATTCGTTGGACGGCATTAATAGTTATATTAAATCGTTATTTGAATAACATGCTTTTCTATATTCACTCGAAAAACATTGCACTTATTTCACGAACAAATATTAAGATTTTAAATTTGATTAATGACATTGCTCTCATTACAATTAGAAGTTAGGTTAACGACATAGCTGTCATTTTACAATTAGAAGTTAGGTTAACGACATTGACAAATTACTTTTAAATTACTATTTTATATTTGAAAAATTATCACTACGTGTTAAATTATAATATAGAATATCGCCCGATTACCGTTACAAGCATTAAGTAGCTAGATGTACATTTCAAGCGCTATGCGCTCATCTTCAGAAGCACAAGATAAAATTAAAACTAAATAAAATACCTCTGTCACGAATCGTGATTGATATACTATCAAATAAATATGTCAACATGACAGAAGTACTTCAAAATTGGCATATAATATGACCTATTTAAAAAACAATACAAATTATAAATTAACGAAAATAACAAGTAACAGCAAAAAATATTGGTTTGTGCAATCTAAAATAACCAAAAATAAATAAATAAATAAATAATAAATTTAAAAATAGTTTTTATTAAATAAATTAAATAGACAAGATGAAATTGGGCGCGAATCTAAATTCATTCAATTTGATTTATATTTATGCATGTATATACTTTCATAAGCATTTAGTTAATTAAAGAGTCCGCAATCCTAAAGATTGGTTGGAAACAGCACGCCATGCCGATCTATCCTGAGCTAATCCCTTCATCTCCCTATAGCTATTCATCTCAACGTCTTCAACTATCTGACTCACATACTCCAATCTAGGCCTACCTACCCCTCTCTTTCCCTCCACTCTACCTTCTATGATCAATTGCATAATCCCCCCATGCCTAAGAATATGCCCTACTAATCTGTCTCTCCTACGCTGTAACACTCTCCAGATACTTCTCTTCTCCCCTACTAACTCTAGTACAGCTTCATTTGTTACTTTATCTTCCCAACCAATCCTCATCATCCTCCTATAATACCACATTTCAAGTGCTTCTAATCTACGCTTCTCTTCCTTTCCTATAGTCCACGCCTCACACCCGTACAGTGCTACACTCCAAACATATACCTTCAGTAATCTTTTTCTAATACCCAAGTCAATATTTGATTTTAAAATCTGTTCTTTTTCTACGAATGACTTCCTACCCTGTGCTATCCTACACTGTATATCTACCTTGCTTCGATTATCTTTTGTGATTCTACTGCCTAAATAACAAAAATCTGACACTTCTTCGATTCTATTATCTCCTATTGTGATCCTCATTTTTCTACTGCATTCCTTTTTGTCACACCTCATCACTTTAGTTTTACCTATATTTATTTTCATGTTAAAATCCCTAGTCAATACTGCCTGCATACCATTCAATACCCTTTCTAAATTCTTTTCGCTTTCTTCCAATATAGCTATATCGTTGGCGAATCTCAGCATATATATTTTCTCTCCCTGTACATTCACACCTACACTATACTCTTCTTTTACTTTGTTTATTGCATCTTCTATATATAGATTAAATAATAACGGTGAGAGTGTACATCCCTGCCGAACTCCCTTCCCTATTTTTGCTACCTCTTCTTCCCCCTCAATTCTAACTAAGGCAGTTTGGTGTTTATATAAATTAAAAATTATTCTCCTATCCTTATAATCTATACCCGTTTCTTTTAAAATTCTAAACATTATGTCCCAATCTACATTATCAAATGCCTTTTCTAAATCTACAAAGGCTATGCAAGTTACCTTTCCTACCCTCTTTCTTTTTTCTACTACCGTTCTTAGTGCTAGAATCGCCTCTCTCGTCCCTCTGTTTTTCCTAAAACCAAACTGATCTTCTCCTAGCCTTTCCTCTACTTTATTTTCTAATCTCCTATAAATAATCTTTAACAATATCTTCGATGCATATGATAGTAGGCTAATGGTCCTATAGTTCTCACACAAATTAGCTCCTATTTTCTTCGGCATTGTTACTATTCTACTACGCTGAAAATCCTGTGGTACTTCTCCCTTCTCATATATTTTACAAACTAATGCATTTAATTCGGAATAATTTAAAACATTTTTAAGTAATTTAAGTGAACTAATTCGAATAGGATGACCTGATAAAAAAATATGCTGAGCGACAGCATATTTTTGTATTAATTTTAAAGTAACATATAATACTTCTAATAGTCTCGCTAATTTTCTAGGAAATCCAAAAGATTCGATTGATTTCAATAAAAAATTGGGTATTTACGAAATATATTGTTCTAGTTGTCCTAAAGTATATATAGAAGACAAACACGTAGACCAATTGAAACTAGATTTAATGAGCATTTAGCTCATTTCAGATTAAATAGAAAAGATAGAAGTGCTGTCGCCGAGTATATTTTTGAATCAGGTCATCCTATCCGAATTAGTTCATTAGAATTCATTCGAATTCGAATTAGGTATTTGGGTGATATTCTATATTATACTATTTTATAATTATAATATTTTAATTACTACTTTATATTAGTCTATGATAACGACTGATCCGTAATTACATGTTCTTAAATCAAATGAACTAATCATTTGACGTACCGTAAATTCAACCTACGTAATAAAATTTTATATAAAAAAAAAGAATGTTCGTTTTTAACCGTTTTTTTTTCGAATTTCTCCCGAGTAATAGTCAACGAAGTCTTTATATTAAAATATAGTTTTGGTAGAAAATGACAATTCCTATTTAACAATAAGATGTTTTTCTATATTTTCACTTATATTACGAACAAATATAAATATGTTTAATTTAATAATTAATGACATTGCTGTCATATTACAATGAGAAGTTAGGTTAACGACTGAACCGTAATTGTATGTTTTGAATCATTTGACGTATTGTAAATTCAACCTACTTAATAAAATTTTACATAAAAAAATCATGTTCATTTTGTGATATATCGATGCATAGTTAAAATTAATAATTACACTACCTATACTATGTTATATTCATATCTTCGTAATTTATCGTTGATACAAGGAATGAGAGTACAACCACCCCTTGCGTAATGAGAAAGAACTCCATTTTGAACCGACATATTTTTACATTTTCGAAATATCGCTCGAACAAAGCGTCTAATCATTTTTTCGAAATTCTCCCGAGCAATAGTCAACGAATAGTCTTTATATTGAAATATTGTTTCAGTAGAAAATGACAATTCCTTTTTTACTTTATCGCACAATTTCATTATTCTCGTGCGCTCTAAAGAATTAACGGGGGTTTTATTCATTTTTGTTAAGAAGTAATTATATAATAAAATATCGAAGTGGTTTCCTCCGTAATTAAATTCGTGCTCGCAAATAACTTCGTGTTTAAAGCCGGGGGTGGGCAATTCGCCAATGCGTAAAATATAAATTCGAGTAGATTTGTACCCGATGTCTAGAAGTAAGACATTTCTGTCCCTGTGTTCGTCTTGTACGGGCAGAATTTCGTCGATTGTTAGAAAATTCACTATAAGATTGGCAGATTCGAAAGCAGATTCATACGCTTGCAACATACCGCGAGTGTATTTGATCGGATATTTAATTTGGACGTGCAAAAGAGCGTCGAAATTTTCTATTTTTTGCGAAAAGCTATTTCGCAATTGCTTCATTAGTTGTTCTAGTAGTATTGCCACTATGTCCTTTGGTAAATATCCATCAGAATTATCGCACACTTTAATTTGAACCGCATTTCCACTGGTCGGTACTAACACGTTATTAGCGTTTATTAAATAGGCCAGCACTCGTTCGTTAGTGAATTGTCTTCCTAATAATGTAATCGGATCTGGAAGAAAAGTTATAAATGATAAAGACAATTCATAGTACAAAACGCTTACGTTTGTTTAAATATATTTCTCGTCAAAGGTGCTACCATCGAATCAAAAATAAAAATCCAAGTTTCGAATAACTACAAATGTTAATAATCTAGGCTTTACTTTGTGATATTCCTTTATAAATGTTTACGTTATGCATACCCACTATTATGTTCTTTAATTTGTCTTCTGTTAGTGTGCTGTATTGAATTTTATCAGCGAATTTTATGCCATTTTTGGAGATATAAACCTCTGCGGGCAGACTTATCACACCCTCGTCCATTATTGCTCGAAACTCATATCTGCCCAATTCCAATGTAACATCCATTCTGCGTGGACATTATTGTTTCAATAGAAGCATTTTTTTAGAAATGATAACATCTATTTTATCGCAATTCGCATTATCGTCACTTAATCTTGATAAGATTTGGTAATTTATAAATAATTAATACATTTGCAAGATTGGGTATTTGACCCAATCTGGCTCAAATATAATGAAAAAAAGGAGGCGTTGTTTGTTTGAAAGACTTTTAAATATCAAAACGTAAAAGGAATTTTGACCTCATTACAGTTTGAAGCTGAAAATATTTAAGATCTATTAAAATAAAACGATATAAAAGTGCAAACGCTGAAGTTCTTCAAGCGGATTATCTTATATCATGGATTGTCTTGGGATGATTAAAAGCTCTATAGCCCATGAAAGAATTGATCGAAAAATCAAAATACAAATTACAGCGTACGATAATCTGGTACTTTCTTAAAAATATATAAATGAACGGCATTACTTTATCATATTACCTCAGATTCCCACTTACCCGGTCGCAGATGCTTCTTTGAAAGTAGAATTTGCTGGTAACGTATTGTTACAAACTGCAAAAGTGCCAATTATATCAAACTACGTTATCCCC
The DNA here is from genome assembly GCA_947310635.1 of Leptodirus hochenwartii. Taxonomy (NCBI): domain Eukaryota; kingdom Metazoa; phylum Arthropoda; class Insecta; order Coleoptera; family Leiodidae; genus Leptodirus; species Leptodirus hochenwartii. The sequence goes on from OX371176.1 coordinate 49,235,023, forward strand.
GTGGATTATTCCTTCGATATTGAATTTGACTGGATGAATGATGCCGAAAGAGATAAAATATTATCCAATCCAATAACATGTACGATATTAATCAAATTCGAAACAAGAATCCATTTATTTAAATAATTCATTCAACAACAAAATTGCTAGTTGTTCTGACCGAGACAGTGGGAACGATGGATCCGAACTTATATAATATAAATGAGCCAAAACCAACTGGTATGGCAATTTGGCAAACCATTGAGAGCATATTGGAGTTGCAAGAAGCACTTCTGGGCAAGACGATAGCGGAAGAGTTGGAAGAAAAGGAAAAGCTTGAGAAAAGGTCCAGTTCATCGAAGAAATCAAGCCGTGGCAAACGGTCAAACAGCAAAGATAATTCGAGGAAAGGATCCCGAAAAACATGTAATTAGAAAAGTACCGCTATAAAAAATCGATCCTCTTTTTATTAAATAAACGGTTTTTGATATTGTTCTTGTTTAAATATACTTTTCATTTTAAAAATTATCACTACGGTGTTAAATTATAATATAGAATATCACCCAAATACCGTAACAACCATTAAGTAGCTAGATGTACATTTCAAGCGCTATGCGCCCGTCTTCAGTAGCACAAGATAAAACTAAAACTAAAAATCATTTTTATTTGATAGTATATCAATCACGATTCGTGACAGAGGTATTTTGTTTAGTTGTCACGAATCGTGATTGATATACTATCATATATACTATCATATATATATACTATCATATGATAGTGGTTGATATACTATCATATATATATACTATCATATGATAGTATATCAATCACGATTCGTGACAGAGGTATTTTATTTAGTTTTAACTTGTGCTACTGAAGATGAGCGCATAGCGCTTGAAATGTACATCTAGCTACTTAATGCTTGTTACGGTATTTGGGTGATATTCTATATTATACTTTTCATTAGTAAATTGAAAAGTTCAAATTTTCGCCGATTTTTATAAAAGTGTATTTGTTTTTGAAAGCTGCTGCGAGTTCTGGAAAAAGCTCTAAAAGTGCCAAAAGTGGTGGGAAGAGCAGCGCCACAAACAAGTCCAAAAAAAAATCACCCTCCAGCCCGGGCTCGGACATGCAACAAAACAAAAAAAATGCAATTCCAGTGGGACCCACGGTTCTTGGCATCGGTACTCTCGACCTACTTGGTGTATTCTTAGGTGAAATTATTATGATCCGAGATATTCGTACCGCTTTTTAGAAACGTGTGTTAAATTAAAAATTTGGTTCAATGTATAACTTCAATCATTTCGGATATGTGAGCAATAATTACGAAATAAATTAGGTAATAATGAACCGACGCAAAATGTGCTTTTAAAGCAGTACCCAGCCTTTTTCGATGATCGTATGATGATAGTAAGCAAGGCACCGGTGATACAAGTTAAAATCGCTATAGATGAAGATTGTATCTGCAAATCCGTGTGTAGCCTAACTCTGGAGTCGATATTTAACATCCCAAATGTTTTGGGAGCAGATCTGTTGTATAAAATACACATACCGTTTCCATCCGCTGCTGCTGTAAGAAGCAATATATGTTTTTTAAATTCGATTTTTATACGGTTTATTGTATAGGATAATGAATCGATAAATTTACAAAGCACTAAATACAAGACAGAAAAATGTGAACATCAAAAAAAGTTATGGCCAATTCTGAATCAAACGGATCCATCGATTTTGGAAACGAGTTACTGGTAATTCTTTTGTTCGAATTACTTGGAGGACGTTTCATTACATTTATTATCATATTTTAGGATCAGTAATTGTGTAGAGGATGTCAAGAATAACATAAATGTTGATCTGCTTAATATTTGGAGTAACAATCAACCGCGCATAGAATTCAACATGATCAAAAGAATATTACTAAATGCTCAAAATAGCTCCCTCTTCAAAGACCAAATATTGGAATTTAGAAAAATACCAATTGAAATATTTATTCAAAAAGCTCCAGAGCCCGGAGTATCTCTAAAGGTTCGTATCTCCAAATATATTGAAACAAGTTTAATATCTAATTTTTCTTAAATATATTTATTGTCGAATACTATCAGCAAACTCTCGCGGTAACGAAAGGTGAAAAAGATAAGGGTATTACGAAAAAAGATAAAAAAACGGATAAAAAGTCGAAAAAAGAAAAATCTTCCGACAAAACGACATTACCGGAAGCCGCAGAAAAAGAAAAAGATTTTTTACACTTTATGGGATATATCGACGTTTCGAAATTGATATATCCTGGAGGTAATAAATACCACTTACATTCCAAAAAATCGACATTTAGATTCAGATTCGATTGACAAACTTGATTTCATCGATCGTCATATAATTTTCTTTAGAGCGTAGAGTGCGGATAACGGTACCTTTAAGAACATATCAAGAAGATGAGATTAAAAAGGCGACGGGGCGAGAAGATTCGCATTTTGTGCCTAAATTGAAACCAGCTCTGGCCATACCCGTCCAAATTCCAGTAAAAGGTAAACGTTCGGCACCCAAAAATGTAAAATCCGGCAGCAAAACTAAGGCGTCGAAGAAATTGTCGAAGAAAAGTTCATCCAAAAAAAGTAAGAAGTCTAAGGACAAAGCAGGCGCCAAGCAAAAAACATCCAAAGGAGAAATGAAAGCTGTACGTACACGTTCATTTGCAAAATTTATTTTAAATGATACAAAACGTTGAAACATAAAATTAGAAATTACCACCAGCGCCTGTTGCGCTTCCAGCAAGCGAACAAATCTACAATGAGGCGGGTCAAATGACTTTCATGATCGTTGAAGTGGAAATCAATGAGCCTTTGTATCCACCACGAGATATCGAAGATCTGACTGAGAGGTTGATATTTTTTATACTCCCCGTTGAATGAACGTTGCCTGTTGGCCATTCTTCAATTTCCAGATTAAACGAATTGATACCGCCGCCACCGCCACTGCCCAAAAAAGTAATTTCCTCGCGAATATCTCGCGAGCTCTACCGTGAGACGATCCGTTCGTTAACGGCGGACATGATAAACCACTATCACGAATATAAACAAGATCGAACCAAATTCACCGAGAGGACGAGAAGGACAGTTCTGAGTGATTTTATGAGGTATCTGAATACGCAGGGTGTTTACCAAACGTATTTAACTTCAGTAAATCGAGCTGCCGCCAGTTTGGCCAACGAACACTTCTGTTATAAACGCACTAATTCGGTGCAATATCAAAGGTAACCGGTACCTTATTTTAAAAAATCGAAATGTTACCGAAAATCGTTAAGGTGACGATCACACATAAACCTCTCTGGGCCCATATACAAAAAAATGATTTATGTTATTAAAAAAAAAAATTATGTGAAAAAATGATATCCCTTTTGCTTGTAGATTCATATCTGAAATTTACGTGTACCTAATTTCCGAAGTGAATAAGGAACTAAATTTAGCTGTTGTAAATCCGATGACGAAACAAATTAAAAACGACATGTCGAATTTGTTGTATTACGCGAAAGAAGCGATTGAATTGAAGGACTACACCCTGGCTGATAGATATTTGCTTCAAGTATATCAACGGATCATAATTAATATTTAATCTGGTGTATAATAATATAGAATATCACCCAAATACTGTAACAAGCATTAAGTAGCTAGATGTACATTTCAAGCGCTATGCGTCCATCTTCAGTAGCACAAGATAAAACTAAATAAAATACCTCTGTCACGAATCGTGATTGATATACTATCATATGATAGTATATATATATGATAGTATATCAATCACTATCATATGATAGTATATATATATGATAGTATATCAATCACCATCATATGATAGTATATATATATGATAGTATATCAATCACCATCATATGATAGTATATATATATGATAGTATATCAATCACCATCATATGATAGTATATATGATAGTATATCAATCACTATCATATGATAGTATATATATATATGATAGTATATATGATAGTATATCGATCACGATTCGTGACAACTAAACAAAATACCTCTGTCACGAATCGTGATTGATATACTATCAAATAAAAATGATTTTTAGTTTTAGTTTTATCTTGTGCTACTGAAGATGGGCGCATAGCGCTTGAAATGTACATCTAGCTATTTAATGCTTGTTACGGTATTTGGGTGATATTCTATATTATAATTTAACACCGTAGTGATAATTTTTTAAATGGTGTATTATGATTGGAATTTCAGCGTATTTGTTCCGACGAACGTAATGCAACGTATTGGTTCGAATACGCACTATTTTATATGTGTATGAGTCAGTTTGAAGATGCGTTTGAATGTTGTAGAGAAGCGTTAATACTGGACACAACGAATTATAATAGGTAGTTCATTTTTATCGCGAAATATATACGATTTATATAGATTTAAATTGTGGCTTTATTGCAGCTTATTATTGTACGCGATGTTATTAGAACGAAAGAATCGGAAGGCTGAAGCAGAGACTTGTATGCTGACCATAATGTTGAATCGTTCGACTTGGGTAGAAGGTTGGGGTGCCCTTTATATATTGTATCAACAACACGGAAATAGGGAAGGTACAAAAAAAAATTATACTCTCCCTTATATATTTATAAGGTAGAGGCGAATTTCGAAGGTAAAACCCCCGTCTTCAATAGCATGACCAAAAACTATTACATCAATAATCACTGAGAGCGTTTCATAATGATGTGCAATAAATATTGATAATAAGAATAAATAAATAGAACATTGACAAAAAGATCAATCGATATTTAGGTATGGAAATGAGCGAAGACATGGGCCATAAGTATATACTAACAGGTCCAAAAGACGATTTGCATTATAGCGATGAGGATGATTTCGCATGGACAGCGAACATTATGCCGAATACTTTATTTTATAGAACAACCAGTTTGTTTATAAAAATGCGTCTCTTGGACGTAAGAAATGATACGCTACGATAGTAGAAAATAAAAAATTTCCGCGTTTTAGGAAGCTGAAATGTCTTTGTCCAATGAAATTACAAGTGATCCAGGTGTTAAGGAGTATTTCTTGGCTGTAATTGCTTACTACAGACAAGATTATGTACACTGCAAACAGCATATTAATGAAGCTAAGAGACTCCATGGTTCCGTACGTAAAATTTTATATTAATTGTTAAAAAAATTGTTTTCCTTAAATAAAATAAATTGATTTTTGAACCCATACTAATAGGACAGGTTATATGAAGAAAAATGTATTTTTTTAAATTTAAGTAACTCACTTAACGTGATCAACTAATCCGATTTTCAACCTCTTCATTACAAACAAATTCACTGGGATTATGTTAATAGCCATTGAGGCCGCTGTAATCAAAGAGATACAAACGAAAAATTTCATTTAAAACAAAACTCATAAACTGTTTCTTTCGAGTTCATCACAAATGGAGAATGAGATATTGAAACACAAAAATTACCGCGTTATATGTTACATAAATACTTGAAGAAGTGATGCAATGTGGTTCTTTTTGTCAGGATTATGCTGTGGGTAGTTTACGAGGCCATTGCTATATGCAACTGAATCAAGAAGACGAAGCGATCAAAGAATATAATCATATTCTTCTCTCATATAGTCGACCGGATGACGTTCACATGTTATATGTTTATAGTGCTTTTGCTTTAAATAAACAAAAAGATGTCGATCGGGCATTACAAATAATGTTACAAGCTTGCAAATACGGGTAAAAATATCAATTTGCAAAATTAAATATAGACAGCAGTTCTGCACGTGCCATTTTTTTAGAGGCACGGCTTTAACGTGGATGGGTGCGGGAGTATTGTTTCTACAGAAAAAAGAGTTCGTTAAGGCGGAGGAATGTTTAAGTTACGCCAATGTTTTAGATAACCGTTTGGCCGAGGTTTGGGGATACTTGGTGTTGATAAATATTAATTTGGACCTACCAGAACAAGCAGATATGTGTTACACTCAAGCTATTAAAGTAAATATTTACACCCCGTTTTATTATATAGTACGAGTAAAACGTTTCAACAAAATATGGCAAAGCAGACATAAATGTATTTTAAAAATTATCACTACGGTGTTAAATTATAATAAAGAATATCACCCAAATACCGTAACAAGCATCAAGTAGCTAGATATACATTTCAAGCGCTATGCGCCCATCTTCTGTAGCACAAGAATATTAAATAAAAAAATCTTATGCTACTGAAGATGGGCGCATAGCGCTTGAAATGTACATCTAGCTACTTAACGCTTGTTACGGTATTTGGGTGATATTCTATATTATAAGACATAAATGTAGTTTAAAAACAAACAAAAAACCCAATTTGTTTGATAAATCGTCGCTAAGCCTTTGATTAAGATATTTAGCTAGATGACGCTATTGCATATTTATTTTGTAATTTACAAACCTACGATTTTTCTATTAGAGCAAACTTCTTCAAAATAAACATGATATATTTTCACTTGATATTATGATAAAACAAACAACTTTTTGGTAAATTTATATTGTCGGGACAAAGTAATTATTTTTAAACAGTACACAAATGGTCTAAATCATGAATTCAAATTGAATGTATGTTATATTCAATACTTTATTCTTATATTCTTGTGAAATAATTATATTGCAGAATGGTTTAACCAATCCGAATCTCTTGGAGGACATAAAGAAAGCGAGAAAGAAAATTCCGAGAGAAGATTCTATGAATTACATGTCTTCGTAATATATTTAATATTAAGACGCTGTTTTTCATTTTTTTTTTGTAATTTTATTATACAGTAAAAATATATGTTACAATTAAATAAATTTATCAGATTTATATTTATAACAGTTCTGTATTTCTGGCATGCATCTATTACATTTATTTGAATTGAAATAGTGTGATTGAATCAATGATAACGCCGGTTGAAGACCGTGTAATAATAGAGATATTTATCTAAACATAAAGACACCGTAAAATATCCACATAGTTGTCTCATTCTACCAACGCAATTATATCAATTACAAAGCTTAGTTAAGATAAGAGTTTACATGGTGCATGCAAATAGTTTATTTTCAACGAAAAGAAAACACTTCTTTATACCTTTTATAGTAATTATGTAGATTAAATATATAATTATGCTTGTGTGTTGTGTGTGTTTAAAATATTTCCGTTACACTGATTATTCGATATTTCATATTGTAATTAATAACCGGACCGGTAATTTCATTTGCATAAATCCGCTACAATGATTACTATACGTGAAAGATTTTTTTGGGTATTTTTTAATTATTATTTTATATTCCGTTAAGAGAAATCGGTCCGATTTCCATCAAAATTACTATAGCAAACAGTTTACTGCTTTGAAATCTAATTGAATATTTATTTCTTAGTACTAACACCCCCTACATTAAGTTGAAAACGAGAAAAAATTAATTGATATATATATATAAATGAATGTAACGCTACTAAAGTCTAATACCGTCAACGTGACTATTATATTCGACATAAAAGATTAAATTAAATATATTGTTCATTCAAAAATTACAATAAAAAAAAATTAACTCGCAACATAATACCCATTGTATACAATTAACGTTATTCCAGGTATAAACTTGTTAAGCATTATTTATGTCAATGTAAAACTGTGTTTTGTTTGTTTTTACATTGCAAGGGGTGATGATTTGCTGAACATTTTTTGTTGGTTTTGTTGTATCAGGCAATATATGTCATCATGGGGAAAGAAACCCCCATTGGTGAACTTCATTTGCGTTTTCGTAATTCAAAATTTAAATTAAATGCTTCATCCTTGCATCGAAATTCACTCACCATGTCACTACTGTGAAAACGAAAGAAAAAAAAGAACGAGGACATCTCGCGGAAATTAAAGAAAAAGCAAATACATTTATATGCATAAACGTAATCGAGTCCATAATCAAAATTAAAACGTTGAACGTTTCATTTCGATAACATGTTTAAATAGAATCGTAAAATATACTGTATTTCACTTCCAATACAAAAGGCGAAAGTTATTACCGACACGTTTCAGCGTGTCGAATTTATCATCATCGTGTAAATGTTATAAAAGGCAGGCTATATATTTTTAGCCAAAATATCATGAACTTTGTTTAGAATAGTAAATACCGCTAAAATGGCATTGCACAAAAAATACAGAGCCCTAGACGATTTCTTGTTTTTATTTCATTTAGTTACATTTCGTTTCTAGTGATGGTCCGTCACCCTGACCTTGTTCTGTACTTTTACATCCCCCTTCTGAAGATGCTTCACCCACACTATAAAAATCGCACCAATAAAAACAACGACGTAAACCGAGTTGTAAAATCTAAATTCTTACCTTGGTTCCGATTTATTCTTTTGGCGGTTTTGAGAATTCTTCTTTCCCGAAGCGTTCTTTTTTTTATTAAATGCCTAAAAATAAAAAAATAAAGTAAGGCCTAAGAATGAATATTAAAAAAAAAAAACGCTTATATTTTTTATATGCCGTAACACCGTGCATTATTTGTTACGTTACTGTACACTCTTTGTAATGCTTTCTATCGAGAATGAAGGCTACAATTTAGATCAATAGGACCTTAATATTTACTTCCTGTAATGTCCACATAATTATTGAATAAATACGGGGTGTTTGTCAGAAGACCTTTTAAGGAATCACTTTGATTACCAATTCGTGTAAATAAGCGAAACAATTTATTATTATTATTAACGATTTTTTAAAGGGAAATTTTTAAGAGTACAATACGATTTGTACGCTCACATTGGACTTTTTGTTGACGGTATATGTGGGTGGTCCCTGCTTTCGTTGACGGTTTCCACCATTGCAGCCCCTCGATCCGCTACTCATGCCGGCCTGCTGGTAGTGCGCTGACCCGCTGCCCCCGTACCCCATATGTTGCTGTCCGTGTGCTCCATTGCGACCGCCCCCATACCCTACGGCGGTCATCGCCTGTTGCCGACCAGCGCCCGGGATACGATAGTTCGCTCCCCACGAACCTTCAACGGATAAAATACAACACATTTCCAACCATGCTTCATATATACCGGGTGTTGCGCGGGCGGGCGGATACAAATAGGAATTCTTTTTTTTTTTTCATCTATAACTATTAACATGTTCATTAAATCTAATTTTAAAGCTATGGCCTGTTTGGCCAATTTATTGCATCGCAATCTGGACAATTAATCCTATACACTCCACTTCGGTTAAATTTATTCGTCCATTTATGGTTAAATTGAGAAAGTTTATAGAGTGGTCGATTTCAGTTTCTAAAGTGAATTTAATATTATCATGTTGTTGGTTTAAAACTGATAAAAAAATAATGTAGTTGTCTCGTAGTGCCATTAAACAAGATCAAATGTCATCCACGTTACACATTAGACATCCATGTAAACTAACCATATTTTAGAATCGCACCATAATTTTCCTAGTATACATAATTTAACAATTTTAGATGTTTGTTCAAGACTAAAATTAAATTTGTTGCTCGATTCACTAGAAATTCACAAACACCGTAAAAACCATAATTATACATTTACTCAATGACTAATTAGACCAAATCTCCTCCCCATTATTCAATATTATCTGCAGGTAGATTGTATAAATAAATAAGTTTTCTGTGATTCGTTTTTCATTTCTTGATAATGCTTAATAAGCGAAACTATAGTCGAATAAATCTACGTTTTTAACTGCGATATAAAATATTGTACTTTTATTTCTCTTCCCTAAACTATAATGTTCACAATTTCGTTCGCAATTTTACCGAAAAAATACCGCAATCACTGTTACCGCTTCAACTTTACCACTAGTGTAATCTATCCACTGTTGGCTTCCTACCGTACTTGTCCAGACACGTGTACATTATGCGATCGCACATGTTGATCAAATTTAATCGGTCAAATTATGGTTTCATAGATTCAGCATCAGTACTTTTATATCTCTCCCTAATATGGAATATCACAAGATAACGGCAAAATCTATAACCTATTTGAAATATAAAACAACATAAACTCGTCCTCATCTAAAAAGATACTCACCAACAACGACCCCAGCCACTTGCAACTGTCCTCCACGACCGGACATTGCGCCGGCACCTCTGCGCACGTGTTGTTGTTGCTGGTGCTGCTGCTGGTGTTGCTGCTGTTGGTGGTGGTGGTGTACGCCTGCGGCGTACGCGTTCACCGCACCAGATCTGCCAGCGCCCGCCATTGCCGCCGCCCCGAACGCGTACTGAGCGGCCGTTGGATGTTGGTGGTGGTGCTGCTGCTGGTGGTGCTGCTGATGATGGTGGTGATACGATGAGAAGGATAGCGATGCACCTGACCCAATCAGGCCGGACTGTTGAGGTGGTGGTTGACGGATCAAACCTTCGAAGATCGAGACTGTAGCCCATGTGTCCCAAAGCATCACGAGGACGGGGGGCACAGGTATTATAGGCGGTTATAAGAATAAAGAAAGGACATGTTAATACGGTGATCGAAAGGTGTGATGTTATAGGTGATCAAATGGATGGATGATAACGAACGATCGATATTTTACAAAAATAAAATAAAAAATCTGCGCAAAACTCAATTTGCACATTTACATATCGATTTTTAATAAAATGATATAAATGAGGTTTGTGATACCGTTTGACCTCAATTGGGGACGCTAATGCTATAAATAGCATTGGATCTACACAAAATATTAGTATTTCTAAACCTTTATGCCGGGTGACTCATTAACAATATAATAATATTATATATATTATATTATATGCCACAGTCAATATCGAAAATATGTTACATCTTTACGTATAATCAAATTACGTTTTGAGAATCGGAAAATTCTATTTAAAAAACATCTGGAAAATATTTGGACTTAAAGACTACACTAATATTACCTGCGTATCGTGGTTGGGGATAATTTTATATAATTGGAGTAGTGATCAATAATTTCCAATACCAAAATAATGTTTGCAGTAAAAAAAAAATGTAAAACATCGACGATACAAAAAGTTGTCGCTATTTCTAGTAAAAATGTATTCATAAGTCGAAAACATATCAAAGATTAATAGCTTATTATCTTCATCGAATTTCGACCCTTAATTCCATATTAAGAAAAGAAGGTAATTATAGGAAGAGATACAAAATTCGTCATTAATTGAGGGGGTAAAAAGCAACAGAAGTAAGTGACAAATTTGTGAAAATTGAAATAACTCCAGTGTGTGTGTGGAATAGTTAAAGCATCTAAGCTAAAATTATACATTTGCTCAATGACCTAAAAAATAAATGTTAGAACTAATCTCCTCCAAATTAATCGATATTATCAGTAAGTAGATCGTTTATATATAAATAAGGTTTCTGTAATTCGTTTTTTATTTCTCGATAATGTTTAATGAGCGAAACTATAGTCGAATAAATCCATCGTTTTTAACTGTGATATAAAACATTGTACCTCTATTTCTCTTCCCTAATAATAAATACACCTTGAAATGTTTATTTGTTTATATGTTAACACGTATATCTGTTATATATGTTGTTTAATATACAACAGATATACATATTAAAATTTGAAATCTAAATATTCATTTATAGTAATAGAAAAAAAAAGTTACTTTTAGTCACTTACACGCCCTTTGCTTCTGGCACCCGCAAAAGTAAACTTTTATTGTTCACAAAATATGGTATTAAAATTAAAATATCCGCCAAAAAATTTTTTTTAATACGGCCGCATAAATTATTGCAACGTATATGCGCGTCTCTGCACAAACCTGGATATGGCGCGGGCGTACCACCGTACTTATGCCACTTAACGTCCAACCCTTCCAGGATAGCCTTGCGAATTCGCTCGACCTTCACCACGCGGTCAATGTGATTCTCGCACAAGTCCAATAGACTCTTGGCGTGCGCCGACCTATTCAGCGTGTGATGAAACAACTTCCCGTCGAAGTACAGCCACGGACAGCACATGAGCCACGGCAACGGGGCGCCGCAAGCGTCGTTCGCCAGCAGCGCCATCTCCACGCCTTGCATGAACAAAGCGGCAAGTTGAACGCCGCGACTTGCTACCAAGTTGAGCTAGAAGAGATTAGGAAACGCATTGTTTCGTCGCCTTTGTAGTATTTCATATATTGCTGTCTAAGAATACTTTTGTAGTTAAGGTGATCGTATGTAGGGTATTTATTATATGAAATATTAGCGTTTATCTTGCAAAAAAACGGTGATGTGTTCATTACCGTTTTTTTATCACACGCCTTTCATTTACAGTTCAACTAATTAATAATTTATAGTAAACAAAAAATAAGTTTTTTTTAATGTACTAAAAAGAAAAATATATATATTAATACTAGCCTAAATGACTGCCTTAAAAGAATTGCCTCATATGACTCACATTATACCATATTACCTCATATTACAATTCGAGAAATCAACTTTTATTTATCAACACTACGACGCAATAATATCTGCACAAATTCTGCTTTGACACGAACGTGTACATTTTACAACCAAAATAGCTCTATTAATATATTCTCAACATCTCTAAAAACATTTTAACATAATATCATAAATACACTACGATTATTGTAATTGCATATAACTAATCTGAAATTTTGATTTAAATTATATACTTGTTTATGTTTATCATATGTGCTATATTAAATTTTGATATTTAATGATATTGTATGTAAATTACTTACACATAAATTTAGCAAATACTGCTTTGGGTTTGTCCTATTTGTATTGGTATTGTGTAAAATAAAATAAAAATAAATTTGACCAAAAATAAATAAAAGCGCGCCACCAAAAATTTTAAAAAGTTTAAATAAAGGCGTATAAAATTTTTTGGATATACATTAAAAAATATTTTTATGTCAATTTAGTTTACAGAAAAAGGATCGTCATTTTTATAATCGATTCGAGGCAATCACAACTTTACTAAGTAAATACTTAAAAAAAAAACTTTAATGGAGCAGAATCTTTAAAGAAAAATAGCAAAAACTTACGGTTAATTCTTGCAGGTACTGAATATTCATCAGATCGGGGTTGAACGCTTGGCAAAGGAACACATCAAGCTCATTCCTACGCAATACCGGCTTTTCGTACGACATAATATATCTAAAAGAAAGACAAGTTTAGAAAGACATAGTTTGGCATTGAAAAACTCGCAATTCCCAGTCGATTGAAACAAAACTTCAACTTAATTACGCGTTCAATTTAATACGATCTAATAATTAAAACATGCTTTTCATTCACTCCTACATAGAGCGTACACATATCCTTTAGATCCACAAACACGGAAAAAGAACTGAACATATAAAAAAATATATATCTTACCACATGTTCTCTGTTGACCATCAACAAATATGGCCACATTATAAAATAGTAATTTATTATTTTACTCTTTTAAACAATTTATACGATATTTTATTTATATAATTTACACACCATTTTTATTTATACAATTTTAATTAATCTATACATTCTATAAGTCCACCTTTTACTATATTCCTCACCTCAGCACGCAAGCCATCACCAGCATATGTTGCGGCACGTAAGCGGTATTTAGGATTAGCGGTGTGTCCGCACTGAGACACGAGAGCAACGCGCGCATGCGCCGTCGCTTATCGTCCAGCGCAGCTCCAAACCAGAGCCGATGTAGCGTGGGCACTGCCCAGGGCAGCGGCTCCGCGCGCACCGGTTCCGCACGCTGGTACGGATTAGCGCGCGTGTACGTGTATTCGCGCACAACAATGTCCGGGGGTTGCGCGAGCTTATCGTCAATTTCGCCGGATTCTAAAATATGCGCGCGATATAGTGAATCTGTTAACTGTATATTTATTTATTTATTTGTTTTGTGGAAACTACCTCACCAGGATATAATATCCCAATTACAGAGTGTAGTTATAGAGTTATATCGCTTTATATATACCGGGTGTTGCGCGGGCGGGTGGTACATATAGGAATTCATTCGGTTTTTTTAATCTACAACTATTCACATGTTTATTAAATCTAATTTTAAAGCTATTTAAAGCCTGTTTGGCCAATATATATCGCATATCAATCTGAACAATTAAACCTATATCCTCCACTTCGGTTACATTTATCCGTCTGTATGTTTATGGTAAAATCATAGATTAGATAGGGTGTGTAAGATGTTCGTTCTGATAAGACTTAAATTGTGGTTATATAAAGTATTAGCAATTTTGTGTGTGTTCTGTGTCGAAAAAGTAAAGGAAATATACTTAGTAGAAGAGCATGTACGATAGATATAGTTGAAAATCATTTGCTTACGCTTTCTACGGACAAGATTTAAAATGGATGTTTTTTTGAAAACCATTCAACCATCAAGCAATCTCAAGAATAATCGAAATCTAGGTTAAAATGTTCAATACTTAGAGGGACGAAGAGAAGGCTCTGTGATTCAAGGATTTGTAAGCTGCAAGTTTATGTTTTAAAGTATTTGAAGAGTTGGCTGGGATTATTATACATGAGAAAGTACGTTTTCCATAAATTGGTTAAAATTTAAATGGGAATTGTATTTAATCTTTATTCCTATTTTTAAATGCTATTTGAAGAGATTTAGTAGATTACTTACATGTATATCTTTCGATTATACATTAAACAATGTCAATACCGTAAAGGATCTTGGAGTAATTCTTAATTAGTTACTTACTTAATCGGGAGTAACTAATCCCTGAGGATTTTACCTTTTTTTTTGCTAAACACGTATCGATGATGGTGCAAATTGAACAGCACCGCATATATCCGTCTGCGCAGCTGTCGGTACACGTCATGAATGGCCGGTATCTCTCGGTTCGCCTCGTCCTCCAACACGCACGGCAAACGCAGCTCGCGCGAACTGAGCAGGTGCAGCAAAGCAGGGCTCATTAGACCCTTTTGGTGCCGCAATGAACAGGTGCGTAATACGTCCGCCGATACTATTGGCGCTATAACATGCGCGGGTTGGGTAGCTAGAAAAAAAAAGAAGAAACAACGAATTGTCGTATATAAAATTAAAATAAATGTTATAATTCTGTGACGTAAAATGAACTAAAAAAGTGGATATTTCACAATTGTATTTAAAAATACAATTACGCATTTCGGTAGCCAAGCTACCTTCTTCAGTGCAGTTCGCTTGGAGTAGCTAGGGGAATAATGATGGATTTGGGTATTTATACCCTGCGAGTTGACGAATTGAGGTAATTAATAACTCATTAACAAATAATATAGAATATCACCCAAACATATTAAAAATCATTAACAAATGATGTGGTTTTGTGTATTTACACGGAGTATTTGCATTCTGATCATGTTCTTTCAGAAATAATTCAGTATTATCAGTTAATTTTAACACTGTGCTATTTATTATTTGTTTGTTTACATAAGACTTCTCTTCCCATTCATTAGTATTTTAAATTAATTGTTGAAAGTGCATAATATAAGGTATTGTATAAGAGAATATATTTTGTAAAAATAGTACTGCCTTATAATGTTGACATTATTTTGTTGCAAATTCACGTCATTCGCTTTTTCTATTACGTTTCTATTCTAAAAGCAACTGTAAATAACAAAGAATTTTTCCGCTTCGTGAAATTTAGCCACCTACTTCTTTTATTCTTGCAAATTCATCTTCTTATTGCTACATCTAGGTTTTTATCATAACTACGGATATGTTAACGGATATGTCACGTAACTAACGACTCCTTCAATTAATTTATGCAACAACTTATAAATTTAACATTAATTCAGGTACGCGATGGATTTTCAATATTTTTGTTTATATTTTTCTATTTTTTGTTTATTTTCACATACTTGTTAGATTTGTAGGAACGTTTTTTGGAGATGAATCTAGAATACTGCTGGAGTTTGTAGCGCTATTGGATCTGACTAGAAGGTTGACCTTCCCACAGTCTTTCGTCGATTTAATATTCGAATTGTGGTTGGTGGTTGCGTTTGCCGCTGATGACGTAGATTCTCCAGAATTTTTAGCCGAACCGTTTGTAGCGTGTCCGTTAACTTGCGTTACTTCATCCTCTGCGAAAAAAAAATTTGCTCACGTACATATTAGCGTATAAAATTATTTAGTTTACAATATATACCAAACGTTAAAGATTTAATGGCCGATTCTATATCGGCCATTTCATCGATGTTATTGACCAGTGTTGCATTGGCCGTCGCTAATTTGTAGTTTTGTAAACTTTCTTGCTGTAAATTTAACAAAAAAAATCATTCGTTATTCCCATTTCGTGTAATTGAATAGAATACCTGTTGCTCTGTCGTTTCAGAAGCAAATTCTGGACCGGGTATAACGGAATCATCTTCAGGCTCCGATTTCTCTACCACATTATTTATAATATTATGTTGAGTGTTCTTCTTTTTATCTCGTTTATTTCCTAAAAAAAGATGTTGGTAATTTACCGTGTTGAAGCTGCATCGCATATTATTTACCTTTAAACGGAGTGTATTTTAAGAAACCCTCAGCGGTACCGTTTAGATAGTATTGAACGGATTGTTTGAACACATCGGCTCGCTTATCAGTCAATGATCCAAATATCTCTAATATTAGATCGTCCATATGCGATGGAGAAGGCAAACCCCTAACGTAATCAGCGATTGATTTCACAGCCGTTTCACCAGTCAACTAGAATAAATACAGGATTTAAGTATAGGTACCACCCTTCATTTCAAACCTACTAAGTCACTTATTGTGGCGAAGGTATTGTATATAAAAATTTAAACTTGTCAGAAAATCTTTTAGAAATTTATACGAAATAATAATTCTGAAAATTGAAACATTAGAAATGTTAATACAGTGACTGTTTTTATTATAAATTTCTAATAAGGATGACAAGGGTATTTTTCAAGGAATATATTTTTTTTTTGTATCAATGTTATGTTGCTTTATAAGAAATTTAGATATAAAAGTACGGTCCTGTGAGGATGTGTTTAAATCCGGGTCTCGCACTTATCGCTTATAAAAGGAGAATGATTGATGGTAACTAATCTGACTATATAAACTAATTATATAAATTGCACCACTGTCACACACCATTTCTTCAAACAACTTCAAGTAATGCACAATTTAAAGTGTCTCTTTGGAAATTTAAGTTATATCGGAACTTTTCTTGATAAAAATTAACGATTAGAATTAAGTAATAAATTTAGGAATGGACGATACATGTTAGATAGTAGGTTTTGAAATATAGTACTATAATAAGATGATGAGAATTGGATGGATAGATAAAGTAAGGAATGAAGATGTGCTACAGAATTAGTTAAGATTAAGAGGGAAGCTATAAGATGTTATTTTATAGAAATATTATTATTAAATAATAATAATAATTTTATATAAATTTATTTTTATAGAAAGCAGAGCAGAGGGAGAAAGTGGTGTAATTCATATTTACATCTTTTATACTACAGGAAATCCCGGTATAACATAGAACTAGTACAAAAAACTGGGTTAGGTTCCTAATATTACACAAGGTTTTCTTCATCGTCGTCACTACCTATCATCGTTAAGCGAGGGCGTTTTCTTATTGGTGAAATATCCTCATTTTCGAAATTTCTTAATCTATGTAAGCATTTACGTAGTAAAAAGAAGCAAAAAAGTTGAAACTGTATTAAATAATTCGCGCAAAGAAAAATTCTAATAAAATAATTTAAAATTCTAATCAATTCTAGAGTTCTGTAGAAACATCTGACACGACATATATATGCTCAAATGAAAAATACCGAATAAGATGATGCTCTTAATAGCTCTCATCATGTCCCTTGCTGTTACCGGGATGTCTCTAAACACTTGTTGTAGGAATGCCAATTTTACAGGGCGATTACCCAATTGACATTTTAAGATAAACTTCGAAAAGAAAAAAAAATTTCGCCTTAACACACATGCGCATTTAGATTTTCTAGTAATAAAAATAAAAATTGCTTCTTTGATTTGAAATGCTTATGTTTGCTATCTACGATCGACTTTAAACAGAATAGAAATATTTCTTTTTTTCTGCATAGCTAACTCTATTGCGCTTAAAACCAAAATTCTCCTAGGAATGTTATGTTACACGGGTGCATTTAAACTATACCTTAGTATCGGTAAGGCCGGTCACTAATTGCACCTTCCTGTACACATCTTGCAGTTGAGTTTCGCAGAGCAAAAAGTTCCCAAGCAACGATGCCACAACGCACAGCTGTTCACGGGTAATATTCAGCGCCTTCAGCGCCTCGCTCACCATATATTCTTTGGTCTCTAACGAACCCTAGAAACACGTCGCATGTACCGTGAGATTTGTGCGCAATCAATGCGCCACACGTCACCGTACCTTGTACGTAAGCTTAATATGTTGCGAACTGAAGTAGCGTGGCGGCTGAAACGTCGCGTACTCGGCGTCGTCGGCTAAAAGGCCGTGGAATCCGTACTCGCGACAGTACGCGATCGTCTCCTGCCGATGGTCGTCCGTCGTGCTTATCACAGTGATGCCCAGGTGGCGGAGCGCCATGCGCAGCGCCGTCCGCAAGCAAGTCGGCGCCGTCCACCACACCTTGGGCGGGGGGGTGGCCTTTGTGCCCACGTGCTTCAGTACCATGCCCACGCGCTGTCGCGTATTCGCTTGCTGTTCTATCCATTCGGATAAACGATTCGATTCCATCGTGCCGTCGAACACGACGGCCAGCTCTATGTTGCCGCGCTCGACGGTCTGCGTCAACAGCGACACGAAATGGAACATGCGGTTCCATTGTCCACCGCACGCCCAATCTGAACGCGGAAAAAAATATTAAGAACCGACGAAACAGTATTTATGTATTTCCGATTTATAATACGTATATACTACCTCATATAACGTATGGAGTAACAATCTGGAGCCAATGCGCTGAAACCTATCAAAACTACATCCAATCTGTAATGAACAAGTCCTTAAAACCCTTAATAAACTTCCTTTGCTCGCTTCCACTAAAGAAGTATATAGAAATACAAACCAGCTTCTATTAAATGAACTCATAATAATGGAAGGCGTCAAATACATTTTACTTAATAAAAAATGGAATAAAAATTCACGAAAACAAAGAAATACATAACAATATAGCAAGAGCTGAAGATAGAGGAAAATACAATATGACATATAGAGCAGTCGCACACTTCAATAACGTACCACGGAAGATCAGAAATACAACACCGGCAGCATTCAAAAAAAAATCTAAAGAACCACATAATAAATAATAGAACAGGAAAAGAAGCATGAGAAGCATAAAAACATATCTTTCTTTGCTAAAGAAAGATATACTTCTTTTTCTATTCCGCTAAAGCTTAGTTTTAAAAAAGGAAATAAAATGTTGGTATGGATTTTTATAAAATACACTGAACGTGAACTAAAAGTATCGACCTGTAAAAATTATATATAAACCGCCGATATGTTAAATAGATATTCATTCTGATGATAGTATCATAACCGAAACTATAGTCAACCTTTAATATATCTCTACTTGATAGTAAAAGCAAAGTTGATTTTTATTTCCCTATTCTAAGTTCTCTTCCGCTCATCAAGTAATAACTTTTTTTAAACAACATTTAAACGATATAAGATTCGAGGATTTTAGATGCGCCGGAAGTTTATTATACCCACCGATAATTTGATATTGAAATGATCTGTCAAAACGTGATGTTTTCCTTGGTGGCGTGAGCGTACCCTTGTGAATCTTATATTCAGTGTGTGTGTGTGTGGACAATCACCTCAATATGAGAGCTTATCACACGCGCAACATTTATATATTACCCGATGTGTATTACCTGAGAAATACCCTCCGTACAGTCGATCCAAACAGTTCTCCGCATCCACAATGAGTTTCAGTTTGTTCCCAATGGGCCGGACTTTTCGACTAGAATTGCCGCCGTGTGGCTGTTGCCGATTTGTCACGTTGCGGGCGATCCGGAGCAGGTCCACCGAGACGGCGCCACCCTCTAAGCTGACACTCTCCAGGTACGCCTGTATGTCCCGTATGCCCATCGCCCTCGTTGTGCGCGCGCCGCCCCGTTCAAGCCTTAACAACTACGATTACCATAATCAGTCTGCGAAAAAAAAGGATATTAAAAGCAACATGTAATACCATGAAGAGTGAAACCAACAGACGAAAGAATATATTGGGCAGGGACCGATAGTATCGCTCGAAATAACGAGGGCTGTAATTAACGAGTCGGGAACGGTGACCTGAAATAATCTAGGTTACGCACGTAGAGTGTGGACTATAGGTAAAGAAGAGAAACGTACATTAGAATCATTTGAAATGTGGTGCTACTAAAATGTAGGATAGCACAGGGTAGGAAGGCATTCGTAGATATTTGGATCAAATATTGACTCTTGGGTATTAGAAAAAGATTACCGAAGGCAAATGTGTGGAGTGTAGCATTATACGGGTGTGAGGCGTGGAATATAGGTAAAGAAGAGAAACGTAGAGTAGAAGCATTCAATTAAATGTGGTGCTACAGGAGTATGATGAGGATTGGTTGGGTACATAAAGGGACAAATGAAGTCGTACTAGAGTTAGTAGGGGAGAAGAGAAGTATTTGGAGAGTATTACAGCGTATAGGAGACAATTAGTAGGTCACATTCTTAGACACGGGGGTATTGTGCAATTAGTTATAGAAGGTAGTCGAGGGAAAGCAAGGGGTGGGTAGGCCTAGATTGGAGTATGTGGGTCAGATAGTGGAGGACGTGCGGGATGAGTAGCTATAGAGGGATTAGCTGAGGATAGATCGACAGATGGCGTGCTATTTCCAACCAATCCTTATGATTGAAGACTATTCAACTAACTAACAAACGCACATAGACCTGCCCCTGCGCAAAATTACACGGACACCGCCCGGTGAAGATACATTTTTAGAATATAGATTGATGCCGTTCGCGACAAATGCGACAATTAACGCGCCGAGTAATAGATGTAAATATGAAAGGTCGGCCATCATGCGAAAGAAATCAATTGTAAACGGGTGATTTTTGTAGTGTAAAGTGAATCGGCCGTGCGACTAGAATGTGGGTTAGTGAACTCGTTCGTGCACAAAAAGGCAACATTGCGTACAAGTGCCGCAGTGGGTTATATTATAGTATCCGGGGATCAGTGATTAGTATACACAATAATCGGGCGGTAATTATTAAACGTGAATGCGTATTCTCGTTCGGTCGCCGGTAATATTATTAGTGACAATGCAGCGGGGGCATTTAGGATTCGTCGCAATTACACCATCTCGCGGTCTACACGGAATGTTTGTTACAAGTTTACGAAGCGACGAAACAAGTACTTGCTTCATTTCCTTATTTATACTTACAGAAAATTATCAAAATAACATTATATGCACAAAACACACATGAATAATGTTTACCGGAAGATATACTTCGCAAACACTGTAGTTCGTCTACTGCGCATTCCGGATTAAGTCAACTGTCTTTTTCAATGGCATCAAACGCGCGAAAATACGAATGACAGTTTTTAATCAAATATTATATGGAACTTGATATAAATTTTATTCTTACTACATTATTTGGTAATAAATAAATTCTGCAAGCAAGTATTTTAATAACACACGTGAATAATGTTTACCGGAAGATATACTTCGAAAACACAGTAGTTCGTCTACTGCGCAACCCGGATATATTTTCAGTTAAATGTCATTTTCAATGGTATAAAACGCGCGAAAATAAGAATGACATTTTTTAATAAAATATATATGTAACTTCACATATATTTTATTCTTTCTACATTATTTGGAAACAAATAAATTCTGCAAGCATATATTTTATATATATATAATATGCATATGCATTCTGTTCTATTTATTTTAATGCTATTTTTAAATATATTGGCAAGGTCAAAAAATTATGCAAATTGCAAAATGATGCCACAATTGTTTCTATATGTATCACAATTAGATAAATTACATTGCAAAATTGATGCATCACCGTACCATATTACATTGATTGCAGATTACATATACTGGGTATATAAGACAATCTATTTTCAGATTCGGTTAGTTTTCAGACGAGAGGTCTGTAGTGTGTTTCCAGTGTATATTTGTGGACAATTAAGCGCCGGTTTTTGTGTAGGTTCTCCAAAAATAATTGTAATTAGTCTATTTGTTTAATGTAGTTATTAAATTAATTTAGTAATTAAATCGTTCAGTTTAAATTTAGTTTAGTTCAAAACAAACTACATTACTTATTCTTTTGTTTTTGTGATCCAATATTGTTATTTTTAGTAGTCTAAGTAATTTGATGGATTATCCATCACATTACCACAGCTGCTTAAATTTGCCACGTTTTTTTTTTGTTCTCTAAAATTTCTTAACGGGTTTTCCAGATAAAATTATATTAAAATGAACGGATATCTACCGGAACCGAAGGGCTTTTCCACGCGGGCAATTCATGCGGGACAGGATCCAGAACAATGGGATTCTATGTGCGTAGTCCCGCCAATTGTGTTATCCACGACATTTAAGCAAACCGCTCCGGCTGAATTTAAGGTAATGAAATACACGCAGATTGCATAAAAATAATAATTGCTATAATCTCCACTTATCACATAATAAGCTTATATAATCCATCTCCATGTATGGAGATGGATATCTCCATAAATGTATGGAGATGGATATCTCCATAAATGTATTGGGATGGATATCTCCATAAATGTATGGAGATGGATTCTATAAGCTTACAATATTTTCATACGTAAAATAATTGTTCAATATCTTAATCATATTGCGTCAGCGTGAAATTGTTTATCTAAATTCGGTGTTAATATGTTAAAATATAAATTTAAGTTTTTATATAGCAAAATTAAAGTTATCAACTCGACAATTAACACGTGTTAAGAGTCCCTTTCAAAGTTAACCAAAAGAAAAATACTAATTCAGGAGAGAGGCTCGAATATTATTTGGCACGATTCTGGCTGAGAATAGCTGAATAGAGGGATAATGATTTAGTGCATGTTCCGCGATACAGCTACGTATATGAAGTAACGTACTCGCAAGGGGCATTAAAGTTGCCTGACTTTCGATGCATCAAGCTAATCTATGAATCCTAGGGCAGGTCAATACCTAGGTATTACGACTGACATATGGACATTTTTTAAATTTTACTTAATTCAATATTTTACCAATTATACAGCTAGAATATGTACATGAATTGCAATTTTTTTAGGGCAACCCTATGTTCTTATCGACCACTTTTAGTTGCCTATATTCATGTTCCCCATCCCTATATTATTTCACAAAAGAATCGGATTCAGAGGTCTAATATTTATTGACACGCCCCAATCTGTGGCACATCGAACTGTTACCCATCCAAAGCTGCAGGCCGACACTACTTTCGATTACACCGTAACATCCCTCACTTCATTTCAGGCGTACGAGTACAGCCGTTCCGGTAATCCATCTCGCAACACATTAGAGACATGCCTGGCCGGTATCGAGAATGCCAAATATGGCACGTGCTACAGTTCCGGCCTGGGCGCGATGACAGCCATGCTGGGCATGCTACGGTCGGGTGATCACATCATCAGTGGTGATGATATCTATGGCGGCAGTAATCGGCTATTCCAGCAGGTGGGCACCAAATTCGGCCTGGAGGTGTCCTTCGTCGACCTGACACGGTTGGATACAGTGGAAGCGAATGTTAAAGCAAACACGAAGGTAATATTTTACAAAATGGGAAAGTATTTTAGTTACAGCTTTTGCTCGTTATGTTGCCTATATATAGAGATAATAATTTAGTGCATGTTCTCCGCGTGATACAGCTGCGTATATGAAGTAGTCTACCCGCAACGGTTGCAAGATTATTGAGCGCATCAATCAGTGGGTCCTAGGTCAGGGGTCTTTCATACCTACTATTAACACTTACTTTGACATATGGATATATATTTATCAATTTTACTTAATTTACCATTTAAAATGGTCAGTATGGCGTTAAATAATTGTATAAAACATCACCGAAAAACCGTAACATATAGCATTTATTAGCCAGATGCGTATTTCGGAGGCTATGCCCCCATCTTCAGTAGCACAATAATAGAACAAACAAAGATACCTCTATCATTGCTATACAATTGTATAGCAAATCGATACAATAACAAAATATTCTTTTAAGGCTGGAATTTAAAAAAAAAAATGTTTTTGGAATATTCTAATAAAAGCTCTTTTAAATTTTTTACTATAAATTATTTTATACTAGTCTTCGAAAATATTAATCGATAATTTTAATAATTTGATGATCGAATGAACGATTAACAATGATTGATTGATTGATTGATTAAAAATTTGTCGAGATAAGCAACTGTGCGTGTCGGGGGGTCAAAATTAGCTTACAATATTTCGCCCCAACTAATAAGTGAAGTTAAATAAAAGCTTATAAAAACATAATCGTTAAAATAATTTATTATTATTTGCGCCTACAAAAACTATTTTATATACGACCCAAGTTTTGTACGAAAAGTTTTATTTTATTTTATTTGTTGCTTAATTTATAATAAACCTGTATTTGTATTTAAATACAGGTTTTTTATTATTCACCTGTATTTATAGCAAACCCGATTGATTCATTGTTGCTTGTATATAATTTAATAATCTAACATAATTATTGTTGATATAATATGTACCTTATTAAATTAGTGTAGTTTATCAAAATTAATCGTTACCACTGTTTTAATACTGAAGATGGATGCTTCAACTTCGACGTGGACAGCTAGCTTAAATGCTCTGAAGAAAAAACTTAATGCATAAATGAGAGTAATAATATATAATTTAAATTCTTACGCGACATCTTTTGATTCTAATTTTTAGCTTATTTGGTTGGAGACCCCAACAAACCCAACTTTGAAAGTAATCGATATTCGCGCTGTTTCCAAGATAGCTAAAGCACGCAACATTATCCTAGCGGTGGATAACACTTTCCTGACACCGTACTTCCAACGTCCCTTAGAATTGGGCGCCGATTTGAGCGTGTATTCCCTCACCAAGTATATGAATGGTCACAGCGATGTTGTCATGGGCGCCATTATTACTAACAATGAACAGTATAATGTACAATTGAGATTTTTACAAAATGGTAAGTACATAAAACGTTAAAAAGTACTGTTTTTTTACAAAATTGTAAGTGCATAAGATGTTGAAAAGTACTTGTGCTCAGATTTTTACAAAATTATAAGTACATAGAATGTTAAAAAGTACTTTTTTTGCAAAATTGCAAGTACATAAAATGTTAAAAAGTACTTGCGCTGGCACCTATTTAATTCGATAAGTAAATAATCATATCAAACAATTTGCAACTCTTACATCATACGAAAAAAATGCTATAAAAATAATGAATTGAATATTAAGTGATCATTATTTTATTACATAGTTTCACGCGATTCAATATTTCTAGCGATGGGAATTGTACCAGCTCCGTTCGATTGTTCCATGGTCAACCGTAGTTTGAAGACACTCAGTTTACGCATGCGCAAACATTCTGAGAATGCGATTAAGTTGGCTGCACATTTACAGAATCATCCGAAAGTGGATAAAGTTATCCATCCCGGTTAGAAATGCTGCAACAAGTAAGAATATTTATTCTAATAATATTTTTTGCGCACTTTAGGTCTTCCAGAGCATCCGCAGCACAAATTATTCAAAAGTCAAACTTCCGGACACAGCGGTATGATTACAATATACTTGAAAGGTGGTTTGAGTGAGTCGAAAAAGTTTCTCGGCGCTTTAAAAGTGTTTACTCTAGCCGAAAGTTTGGGTGGTTATGAAAGTTTAGCTGAATTACCGTACGCATTTTTAATTACTTCAAAATGGATTTCGTCAACATACGATATATCGCAATATTTATTTTCCAGGTCCGTAATGACGCACGCATCTGTACCGGAAGCTCAGCGGAAAGTTCTAAACATTAGCGACAGTTTGGTGCGATTATCTGTTGGAATTGAGGATATCGAAGATATTATTAAAGATATTGATCAAGCCTTGGCTGCCATTTAAATTGTTATTTTATTATTTGTTAGGAATAATTGAAACAACATCTAGCAAAACTGTACTTTTTTATACGTCTTTAGTTTGTTTTCTAAATACCATTGTAATATTATTCCTATACAAATTAAAAAATAAACTTACTAAAACGAGTACTTCTATGTATACATTTTACCTATACCTATACATTCATTATATAAGAAATGGGAAAATTACTATATTTAATTTTTTACAATTATTTATTTGCCACTATAGTTTCGTTCTTCTCAATGTATTAGTGTTTTTTTTGAGATATTGGGGGAATAATTGTGAGAGGAATATATTTCGTTTGTTTAGGATCAGGTCAATGTGGGTATATTAACTTAGAGATAGCCTTTTTGTGTTCAAGTTTGTTAAAAAAATATTTTTTTGAAAGCCATTTAATCTCGCATTTCTGATATATGTGTGATATTTCTGAATTAAAGGAGTCGAAAATAAATAATTGTGATAAATAGAACAGTCATTTTCCTATCTCTATAAAATTATTTTTACATTTTTATATTTGTCAAGCTTAAATTGTTAATTGTGAAATAATTTGCAATTCTCTATCAATTATTTCAATGCCAAAGCAAAATACAAAGCGAGTTCATTCGCTATGATAATATTTTAACAACTGATATTCAAATTTCATCAATTTGTCGTAACTAAAGGTAAGGTCAATATCGTCAAAAGTAATTTATAAACATCGCGTTACTAACCGCGATTACATTATTTGCAAACTGATAATAAAATAGTTTTTTTTTTCTGCAGAAATAAATAAATAAATAAACATATTTTGTACAAAAAAATTAAGTTTTTAGAAACACCAAGAAGCTTTGTCACTATCGCAATTCATGTAGGTCTTTACTCGGATCAATGGGATTCGAAATGCATTGTTCCGCCACTGGTTATGTCTACTTCATTCAAGCAGTACGGGCCAGTGAAGTTAATGAAGGAAAAGTACGTTAAAAAAACGTTTTTTTGATATAAGTTACTTTTAAATGGGTTATAGATTTTGCCGTTATGTTGTGATATTCCATTTTGCGAAATAGAAATAAAAGTACAGTCTTTTATATCACAGTTAAGATTTTCGATGCAACAACGAGCTGACCTGACCTCATAGGTCAGGTCTTTAATACCTACTATTAAGAATTACTTTGGCATATGGATATATTTTTAATTTTACTTAATTTAATATTTCATTAATTATGTAACTAGAATATTCAAATCAATCGAAATTTTTTTAGGTCACTAGCAATGAATACTATATGTAGTTAATATTCATTGACTGTAGGTTGTTATCGTGCACTTTCAGTTGCCTATATTTACTTTCCATATCCAGGCTGTTTTCAGTCAAAATTGCAGCAGCATACAATTTCTAGGTTATGTCCGGCTATAATATCTTTGAATTAACTTTGTAATGTTCCTTTAATAAATATATTGCAAGACAATAATGACATCTGCAGAATCCGGTGCAACAGGACCGGAATCAAATCCAAATTTATTAGCAGATGATTGGCTGGTGAGATATATTGTAGTATCATAATTAAAATTATATATACGAGTATATACACGTCAGTGATGTGACAATACCTCCTAACTGCTTCGAACTTTTAACGAGTTCGGTGATGTTTTGAACATGCAAAATTAACCTAAGATTCATAATATGTCAGATTGACATAATGTCATCTTTCGAATTTTTGTAAGATAGGAGTTATTATCGCATCGCTGACGATATATATTTTTTGTTGATATCTAATTATATAGTTTATAAGAACATGATGATAATAGATCCGTAGCTACAGCGTTTACGATGAGGAATACAGTGAATGTACGTCCATAAAGAGTAGATTTCAGCAGTATTTTGTACATGGTAAAACTATTGATTGCACCCCTTGGAAGCGAGACGCGGATAATTGTAATAAATGGGAGCAATTTAAAGATTTAAAAGCAGCAGTAAGTTCATTGTGAAATATTTATTCTGGCTGAGAATAGCCGGATAGGGAAAGGAGTACCAATATAGGCAACTGAAATTACACCATAAAAACCTAGGGTTGTCCTAAAAAAATTTGCAATTGATTCATTATAAACCTAGGGTTGCCCTAAAAAAAATTGCAATTGATTCAATTATATTAGTTAAATAACTGATAAATTAAGGAAAATTAAAAAATATATATATCCATATGTAAAAGTAAGTCTTAATATTAGGTATTAAAGACCCGACCCAGGATCCATAGGTCAACTGATATTGATTTCTTGATATTTTTAGAAAAAGCTTATAGCTAGCGAAAAGCGCCGTAGATTCGAACGGTTAAAGGCGCACTATTCCAATACGACGTGGACGAAGCGGGATTCCCCACCGAAAGATTGGGATAAACCCCTTCCGGACCATATGCTAAAAGAGTACGAGAATTCGTACCTGAATATTAAAAATAAAGAAATGACGGGGGAAATTGAACCGCAATTGGACATTCAACCGCCTAAACTATGTACTATAATGTAACTTAGCCAGAAATTTAAAATGTAACACAATGCTAGTCTATAAAAATAAACACTAAAAAGTAAAAGATTTTCTTTACACTTCTACCTGTCGTAACATTGAGAAAATGATCAGAAAGGTCCTAAAAATTGAATTGCTACTGAAGATGGGGACATAACCTCCGAAATGCGCATCTCTGTGTTACGGTAGTTTGGTGATATTTTATAGTTCTCAATAACATTCCTCATTACTCAAAAACTTAATATAACGTTTATAAGGCAGATGGATGTTTCGAAGGCTAAGCTTCCATTTATAGTATCATCAAACAAATAATACGCCTGGATCCCGGAATTATAAAATAATCGCGGTTAATGAGAGATACATTATTTTATTATTGCGCTGCTGAAAATCGAAATGCGCATCAAGCTGCAAATTACTTACAGTTACGATTTTGTTGTTGTTATTTTCCATAGCCACGACAACGCTTTGAGCCACCTTAAATAAATATTGCTCTATTTGATAACACATTTTTTAAATAAATATGAGGAAGTACATAATCGTTCATATCAATAAAAGTACATTTGCATAAAATTCATAAAATATAAAACAAAATTATTTCCCTAACGTCTTCATTGGAATGTCTATCGCGTTCTCCGCGGAGCTCGCAACTTTTGATTGGGGCTAAAACAAAATTACAACCATTACATTACGACCATCAAATCCGCATTAGCGACCTATAATTTAATCGCAAAACATCCGCTGTTTTTTTAATATTTCGCGGCACGTTATAGATACGCAATATTATTGTTAATTTGTACACGCGTGTAAAGATTTTACCATGACAGATAAATGTGTGGGTAACGATCGAGCGATCAGCATCTTCAAATGCACGTCGCGTAATGCGGGACTCTCGATGCTGTTCTCGGGAATACTTAATATCATTTTCGGTAGGACCACTCCGCCCGTGACCAATGGGTACAAATTGTATATTAACGTTTTCGTGCTCTCCGGTAAAATTGATATCCGAAACTGAAAAAAAACAGTATTATCAGTTGGTTAAAAATTTTACCGTTATGATGTGATATTCCATAATAGAGAAGAGAAATGAAAGTACAATGTTTTATATCGCAGTTAACAAATTGAATTTATTCGACTATAGTTTCGTATTATTAAGCATTGCAAAGGAATGAAAAACGAATTACAGAAAACTTATTTATGTATAAACATTCTATCTAGAGATAACATAGAATAATGGGGAGATTTGGCCTAATTGGTCATTGAGTAAATGTATAATTAGGGTTGTTACGGTGTTTGTTAATTTCTAGCGATTCGAGCAAATTTAATTTATGGCTGTTGAGATTCTAAAATATGGTTTGCAAAGTAGGAATTACTTTTTTTTTAAATTTATAACTATGAACATGTTCATTAAATCTAATTTTAAAGCTACGGCCTGTTTGGGCAATATATATTGAATTGCAATCTGGACAATTAGTCTTGTACACTCCACTTCGGTTAAATTTATCCATCTGTATCTTGATGGTTAAATAATAGATTGGATAGGGTGTGTAAAATGTTCGTTCTGATAGACTTAAATGGTGGTTCGATAAAATATAAGTAATTTTTTGTGTGTTCGGTGGAGAAGGAAAGGAAACATATTTGGTAGTGTTAGTAGAAGAGCATGTAGGATAGATAGAAAATCATTTGTTTACGCTTCCCATGGACAAGATTAGAAATTGATGTTTTTTTAAAAACCATTCAACCATCAAACAATCTCAAGAATATTCGAAATCTCTAGGTTGAAATGTACAATGCTTAGAGGGATGGGGAGAAGGTTCTATGAATCAAGGATTTGTAAGCTGCAAGTTTAAGTTTCAAAGGATGCGAAGAGTTGGCTGGGATTGTTATAGATGAGAAAGTAGGTTTTCTATAAATGTTAAAATTTAATTGGGAATTCTGTCTATTTATGGTTCAATCGAGAAAGTTTATAGTGATCGATTTCAGTTTCTAAAACGAATTTAATATTATCATATTGTTGGTTCAAAAATGATAAAAAGGAATCTAGTTGTCTCGTGGTGCCATTAAAAGAGGCTAAAATGCCATAGCGGTACCAAAATGTTACATGTTTTTTGCCTAAAGTTGAATTTATTATTTTAGTTTCGAGATTAGTTTAGTTTCGTGAAAATGTCTGCTAGTAGGGGGTGGGGGAACTCAGGGGAGGGCCCATGGCTAGGCCATACTTTTAAAAATAGTTCTGTATGGTACAGAGTTTAATAGATTCATAAATTTCAGATTGATCTTTCAAATTGAATATTGTCAGTACAGAATAGGTCCGGTGGATTGATTATTTTACAAACCTGCTTATATCCGGCAAACATAAACATGTCGTTTCCTTCCATCGACACTTCCAACTGAATTAAATGGTGCGCTTTATTTGTGAGATGATACTGAACGAATATAGGAGTCCTTTGAAAGCCGTACGCCGGTAACGCGGCCTTTATTTGCAACGGTACCCAGTCAACTTTTAATCCAATCAACGGTACGGTCGTACGCGTTGATACATTGGATGTGCTGTAAATAAAATGAATTAGAAAATCGCAAGACAATTCGGTTTGTTCAATACCTTCGTCTCCATCTAATCGTATACGTTCCTAAGGTGACATTTTGATCGCCGTGAACTTTTTTTGGCGTCGCTAAATACATTTCCGAAACAACTTCGGTTGTTAACAATTCCATATCGGTTATTCGGCTTTTTATACTTTTATCGCAACTTTCAATTGAAGGATCCTATAGGAACAGACAAGTACAATAATATTGGGAATTGAAGTGCGTCAGGCAGGGATGTACACTTTCGCCGTTATTATTCAATCTGTATATTTAAAAGGGTCTAATTTCAGAATTGGAAAAAGTGCGTAATGAGAATCGCATATTAATGCGCGGCTTTGAAGCGTTAACAATAGTAGAAGGTAAAACGTAGGATAGAAATATTAAAAATATAATGAAAAGAATTGGACAAAGGAATTTAAAATGTGTTACAACCAAGTTAGTAAGTCATATTCAAGAAGTTGCATCCTCTATATTTTGGAAAAATACTAACAATACTAAAATGCACATGTATTTCTGAAGTGACACAACTCGAAAATCGGTATTTTTGAGTTTAAGAGTTTCGTAAAAATTCCGCTATTAATCAACACAAAGAGTGGGTTTTAAAGGCTTAAGAATCGAAATACAAGATAAATAAAAATGTCAATTTGAAAGTTTTTTTCGTGGCGTCCAACTTTTTTGGAAACACTACTTGTTTTATCTAGCTCACAAAAACGGTTTTTCAAAATGTATTTTTCTTGAGTTATGTCCCTTTAGAAACACATGTGCGATATGATTATCAGCTTACATATTCTAGTAATGTATCTTCGATAAAGATGGGCCAAACAGACAGACACCGTATCACCGGCATTATCACAAAATCTTCGTCAATGTATAGCTTTTGTGCGTCATCCAACAGTTCGGTAAGTAGTTTGTTAGTAACATCAAACGGTTTGGCAACATCTACGTTCAAATTTTCGGACGTGATACTAGATATAGGCGGCGCACTGTCCAATACGAACGACACTTTAACACCGATCGAACGTTTGCCAACTTTATACGCTTTCATGTACAGTTGAACATTGGCCATTTCATCCGGATCCATTTTTGGTATAGCGAAGCTTATTGGGAACTTATCTGGGGAACCAGTCGCCTTTAAACTGAACTCAGCTGCAATACACAAAAATTATCGCGGTGGTTTTTTTCGATGATTTTAATTAATTCTCACTCGTATCGGAATTTTCGCAATCCATTGAAATTTCAAACTGTAAATTGCTTATGGGATATTTTTCATTATTTAGCAGTTGGATTTCTATGCGGTACCATTCTTCAGTGAGAGCGGGATTTTCGTGTGCGAAAGTTAAATTTAAATTAGAACGTCTCGGCATCAGTTTCGCCGTTGATATAGATTTAATTTTGTTGAAATCGTGCAAGTTTTTGCGGACTTTACGGAAATGTTCAAATTCCGGATGGACTAATTTACTATTTCTACCCAATCCAGTTAATTTTAAGTCGACTATGTTTCGTATAGAATTGCCGAAATTTAGGTGTACCGCCCCGATCTGAAAAGTATCGCTACTGGAAATATCTTTCAACCGTTTTGTTGCATATCAATACCTGTATTTCTTTATCTACATCGTCGGGATTTGGCGTAAAAGAAACCGAGAATTTTTTAATATCGCTCGATTCTATCTTAAAATTCGGACCGTAAATATCTACCTCCAAAATTTTATTAGTATCTTGCGCATTTATAACTACATTTATTTTTGAAAACTGCAGAGGAAATAAACTACAATTCCTAAAATACCATAATTTCCGTAACATACAAAATCTTGAGTAATATTTGGCAAAAAGTACCTAACATAAACTTCTACCGCAATATTTTCATCTACTTCATATTGGTCTTTTAAAAAGCACGCTTTACATTCAACACAACAATCAACTGGCCCAACATCTAGAGAGACATTTAAATTCGACTGTCTTTCTAAGAGAGTCCACAAATTTTTCGCATTTATAATATCCTCCGGTAAAATATTTGGTTCTTGCGTGGGCGCTTGTAACTAAAAGTGTGACCATCGCTTTACTAATTAAAAAAAACTGCAATTTTTATCCACTTAATATTTTAGAGCCTAATCATCACTCACATTTAAAATTCTATTTAGGTTGTCGTGTACTAATTTCTTACGTTCCACAGAAATTGGAATATTAGAATCTAATGTCTCCAACGACAAAATTAAATAATCTTGTACATTCGCTGTTAGGTATGCGCATTTTAAGGCTTTCTCCAAGATATTTGATAATACACTCCACCAACATTCCGCCCGATAATCTGATAACATGTGCATTAACAACCTTGTGGTACAAGAAGAAAAAAAAAGTAATGCAAAAAATATACCATCGTATTAGAGCAGTAATTCTCAACCACTGTGCCGCCTAATTTTGCGAATGAATGCAAACAAATTTGTGCGAGGGGAGAAATAAAAGTAATATATTTTATATCACAGTTAAAAAAGAGGATTAATTCGACTATTTATTAAGCATGATCAAGAAATGAAAAACGAATTACAGAAAACTTATTTATAAATAAGCAATCTACCTACAGATAATATCGAATAATGGACAGGAGATTAGGTCTAATTGGTCATTGAGTAATATATAATTAAAGCGTCATAACTTAAATTTGCTCGGATCACTAGAAATTCACAAATACCATAAAAACTCTAATTATAATTTACTCAGTAAATATTTTTTTATCTCGTATATTTTTCGAGGTATTAAAAAGGTGTAAAACATTTAAAAAGCGCGTACAATTTAATTGTCTTTAAAAGGCAAAAAAGATTTTTGAAATATTTCGATTTTTTGTGGAGATATATAGGTATATGTATTTCGTCGATATTTTCTTTCTTTCTTGATAACGCTTAATAAGCGAAACTATAGTCGAATAAATCCTCTTATTTACTGTGATATAAAACATTGTACTTTTATTTCTCTTCCCTAATATGGAATATCACAACATAACGGCAAAATCTATAAACTATTTTAAATTTGTGTGAATTGGATTATAGGCCTTGACATAAACATAAAAACAAAGAAGATATCGCAACTATTATATGTGGACCATTAAGTTTGTCTATTATGTGTGTTTAAAATTGCCCATTCAGTTTGTCAATCACATTATTGATATTGCAATAAAAAAATTGTATTGAAATTGTTATTTTATTAGACCAAGTTTTTGAAAACATTAAACGTCTTCCGCGAGGAAAAAAGGTTGAGAATCACTGTATTAGAGAGTTAAGCGCGAGATAATTAATGTTGACAGAGCTTATTCTATTTTTTTAACATCTTACTCAACGTACATTAAAGCCCTCCCATATTCTTTCGAATTACAATATTCATCCGCCATTTCGACGACAAGTTGTCTTCGCATCCTCGGACACCTATACGTTTTATATTGAGATATCGCTAATCCGTATAATGTAACGATAAGGCCCTGAAATAACGAAATGAACCAGTCAAAAAAAATGTCTTCAAATATCGCCGTAAAAATGATTTACAGAATGGTTAACTTGTTTCTCCAAATATTGTATGGCCATTATACCGTTCGACTCAGTTTGCGGATCGGGCGGATCCGAACTTAGTTTGACGGGCCTCCACGGCCGTTGGCCATAAAATTCGATCAACGACGATCCATCTAACGGATCTGGATTTGGGTATGCCGTCGCATTCTTGAGATATAAAAATAACGCGCGGAGTTTAATTTTTTTTAAACCTACTAACAAGCTAGAAAGTGTAGAACTGTTAGATCAGAGGGGGTTAGGTCCTAGTATTCTTATTAGTAGTTTTGTATTATTCTTTTAGTAGCGAAAGAAGAGTGGATAAAAGGAAACTGTGAGGATATTGAGGAGGATATGAGAAGAGGTAAAGTAGATTTGGGCTACAGGAAAATTAAGTCACATTTTTCTAAAGTAAAACCAAAGGGTAACATTATATGTGATAAGCAGGGTAAGGAACTCACAGAAAATAAGGAAAAAGCTAGAAGATGGAAGGAGTATCTTGAAGATTTATATAAAGGTAGGCAGGACATGGAGGAGCTAGAAAGTGTGGAACAGATAGATGAGGATGACTTAGGTCCTAGCATACTTAGGTCAGAGTTTCATAGAGCATTAAATGATTTACGGAATAACAAAGCAGCGGGGATTGATATGATACCAGCCGAATTAATAAAACACGCAGGGGAAAAAATGCAGGAGCGATTATACAGGTTAGTTTGTAAAATATATGAGAAGGGAGAAGTACCACAGGATTTTCAGCGTAGTAGAATAGTAACAATGCCGAAGAAAATAGGAGCTAATTTGTGTGAGAACTATAGGACCATTAGCCTACTATCACATGCATCGAAGATATTGTTAAAGATTATTTATAGGAGATTAGAAAATAAAGTAGAGGAAAGGCTAGGAGAAGATCAGTTTGGTTTTAGGAAAAACAGAGGGACGAGAGAGGCGATTCTAGCACTAAGAACGGTAGTAGAAAAAAGAAAGAGGGTAGGAAAGGTAACTTGCATAGCTTTTGTAGATTTAGAAAAGGCATTTGATAATGTAGATTGGGACATAATGTTTAGAATTTTAAAAGAAACGGGTATAGATTATAAGGATAGGAGAATAATTTTTAATTTATATAAACACCAAACTGCCTTAGTTAGAATTGAGGGGGAAGAAGAGGTAGCAAAAATAGGGAAGGGAGTTCGGCAGGGATGTACACTCTCACCGTTATTATTTAATCTATATATAGAAGATGCAATAAACAAAGTAAAAGAAGAGTATAGTGTAGGTGTGAATGTACAGGGAGAGAAAATATATATGCTGAGATTCGCAGACGATATAGCTATATTGGAAGAAAGCGAAAAGAATTTAGAAAGGGTATTGAATGGTATGCAGGCAGTATTGACTAGGGATTTTAACATGAAAATAAATATAGGTAAAACTAAAGTGATGAGGTGTGACAAAAAGGAATGCAGTAGAAAAATGAGGATCACAATAGAAGATAATAGAATCGAAGAAGTGTCAGATTTTTGTTATTTAGGCAGTAGAATCACAAAAGATAATCGAAGCAAGGTAGATATAAAGTGTAGGATAGCACAGGGTAGGAAGGCATTCGTAGAAAAAGAACAGATTTTAAGATCAAATATTGACTTGGGTATTAGAAAAAGATTACTGAAGGTATATGTTTGGAGTGTAGCACTGTACGGGTGTGAGGCGTGGACTATAGGAAAGGAAGAGAAGCGTAGATTAGAAGCACTTGAAATGTGGTGTTATAGGAGGATGATGAGGATTGGTTGGGAAGATAAAGTAACAAATGAAGCTGTACTAGAGTTAGTAGGGGAGAAGAGAAGTATCTGGAGAGTGTTACAGCGTAGGAGAGACAGATTAGTAGGGCATATTCTTAGGCATGGGGGGATTATGCAATTGATCATAGAAGGTAGAGTGGAGGGAAAGAGAGGGGTAGGTAGGCCTAGATTGGAGTATGTGAGTCAGATAGTTGAAGACGTTGAGATGAATAGCTATAGGGAGATTAAGGGATTAGCTCAGGATAGATCGGCATGGCGTGCTGTTTCCAACCAATCTTTAGGATTGCGGACTCTTTAACTAGTTTTGTATTAGAAATAAGCTAGTGGTAGCAAACACACTCTTTAAGAATCCTAACCGCAGAATATATACGTGGAAAATGCCAGGAAGATATCAGATAGATTATATACTAGTTAATGAAATGTTTATAAACCAGATTAAGAATTGTAAGAGTTACCCTGGAGCAGATATAGATAGTGACCACAACTTAGTAGTCCTGAAATCATAGTTGAAACTTATACTGAAATCTAAACAGGTTAGAGCCGATAAAATTAGCCGATGTAAGGGAAAGGTATAAAGAGGAAGTAGAAACTGTAGCTGATAGGACATCTAGGCAAGACGTAGATAGCGAAGTGATGGAAATTAGGGATGGGTTGACTACAGTTGAGGATAGATGTTAAGATCTGAAACAGCATCCTTAGGATTGAGGACTATCTAACGTAACTCGCGAGAAGGATGTAATTTAAAGTTTCACCGTCTTACTTTACACAAGTCCTCCATCGTTCGTTTACGTTGTATAGCATATTGAGCGGCCTGTTGATAATAAATGCCCGGATGTTGGATTTGTACAGCGGGTAAACCCAAACGCACTGCTTCGTCGAATACATCGCCAAATGTGGAATACCTACAAAATGATTCGCGTAAATATCATTCGTTCGTTTATTATACGCCCCTCACTGTTTCGATAGCCAAGCGAAGTGTTCAAAAGCCAAGTCCTGAAATCCTACGCGCATCTTAAATCGGTCGATGTGGACGCGAAACTGTTGAATGGCATCCCGGGCGGCGTTTAAAGCGAACATGAGCCTGCACAATTTATAATTAATGTAACCGGCGACTGTTCGGATCTCATTCGCGTTCGTGTCGACGATCCGCAACTCTATAAGGTTGTTATAAGCGTTCGTGTAATGTCTGAAATGATAAAAAACAAAAAACATCGCAATAAAACGTAATTAAAATATAATATATAGTGAAAAAGTTTTTTTTTAATGAGCGTTTATTAAAATGTACCAAAAAAGAAAAAAATATTATACTAGTTAAATGACTGCCTTAAAAGAATTCCCTCAAACGAATCAAAATAAAAGCGTGGGGCGTAAAGATTAGTTTATTTGTATTATTTAATATTATTTAATTCTGAATATTAAGAGTTGTGCAAAAACTAATAGCCGAACGAACGGATTTTTAAATATTTTTAGGGAAAAGCTTAAAAATAGATTGTTATAAAATAAGTAGGAGTCGTTTTTTAAAAGTTAACACTAGAAATTTGCATATTTTATAGTATGGTAAAAGTTATTTTATTTTATATAATATTTATATATTTTTTAGATTTTACATTAAGATTTTGGATTAATTTTTTTTGTGTAAGTAATAATAATAAAATTAGTATATTTGAAAATGTATTACTTAATTGACTTTTGATCTGGTCAGATCTCAGGACAACCTTTGAATTGAGGAATGAGATTGTTCGCAATCAAGTGGAAAAAAACTCGCGCAGCGAGGACGCTCCAGAAGAATACAAAAACGATTGTATCAAAATACGTAAATCATAATTAATATTTATATAAGGACATTTCAATATTTACTCCCCAAGCTTTTATTTTTAGTCATATGCAGGGAATTAGATAATTATTATAATTATATTATAATTATACTCCCTTAAAAATATATATATTCTGAAATCTAGTGTGAATTATTAAGCCAATTCCTGATACCAGGCTGTTTATCCTGTTTGGAATAAGCTCAGTATTATTATTTACTGTTTTTTTTTTTAATGTTATATTATTGTAAATTGTTATATGGTTGCATTTTAATATAATTAAAAATAAAAAAAATAAATAATAAAATAATAATAATTCTTTTAAGGCAGTCATTTAGACTGGTATTAAAATATTTTTTCCCTTTTCAGAACATATTAATAAGTTTATTTAAAAAAAATTATTTACTATAAATTATTTTATGCTTTTTAGTCTTCGAGAATTTTAATAATTTAATGATCGATTGAACAATTGACGGTGATTGATTGATTGATTAAGAACTTGTCGAGATAAGCAACAGTGTGTCAGGAGGTACAAGATTTCACCCTAACTAACAAGTGAAATTAAATAAAAGCTTATAATAGTAAAAATTAGTAGAGAAACGTCGGACTCACTTATGGGCGGTGTAACTGTCCCGTTTCATTTCGCTCAGAAAGCCCATTTTAAATTGATGTCTCACGAACAAGTACTGATGCGTAGCCTTGTTCAAGTGATCCTTGTGCGACTTTATCGTTTTAATCGCGCTAGTGTAATAGTTGAGCGCTAATTCGTGGAAGGCCGCCTCTAATCGCGACACGTATCCTTGCAGATGATCACCGATCGGTAGAATGAACAGACTCTTCGTGTTCAACTCGCAACTGGTGCAAAGAGCCGCAGCCCGTTCAGTGGCTAAAAGATCGGCACCGGCTGGCAAGGGGGCGGTACTTTGTATCAGTACGATTGTGATACGGGTAGTGCGGTCGTGCAATGCCGCTCTGTTAAAATTACAACGATAATAATAATTTTCAGCGTAGTAGAATAGTAACAATGCCGAAGAAAATAGGAGCTAATTTGTGTGAGAACTATAGGACCATTAGCCTACTATCACATGCATCGAAGATATTGTTAAAGATTATTTATAGGAGATTAGAAAATAAAGTAGAGGAAAGGCTAGGAGAAGATCAGTTTGGTTTTAGGAAAAACAGAGGGACGAGAGAGGCGATTCTAGCACTAAGAACGGTAGTAGAAAAAAGAAAGAGGGTAGGAAAGGTAACTTGCATAGCTTTTGTAGATTTAGAAAAGGCATTTGATAATGTAGATTGGGACATAATGTTTAGAATTTTAAAAGAAACGGGTATAGATTATAAGGATAGGAGAATAATTTTTAATTTATATAAACACCAAACTGCCTTAGTTAGAATTGAGGGGGAAGAAGAGGTAGCAAAAATAGGGAAGGGAGTTCGGCAGGGATGTACACTCTCACCGTTGTTATTTAATCTATATATAGAAGATGCAATAAACAAAGTAAAAGAAGAGTATAGTGTAGGTGTGAATGTACAGGGAGAGA
This sequence comes from Leptodirus hochenwartii, assembly GCA_947310635.1. Taxonomy (NCBI): domain Eukaryota; kingdom Metazoa; phylum Arthropoda; class Insecta; order Coleoptera; family Leiodidae; genus Leptodirus; species Leptodirus hochenwartii. The sequence continues at coordinate 49,274,753 of OX371176.1, forward strand.
AAATATATATGTTGAGATTCGCCGACGATATAGCTATATTGGAAGAAAGCGAAAAGAATTTAGAAAGGGTATTGAATGGTATGCAGGCAGTATTGACTAGGGATTTTAACATGAAAATAAATATAGGTAAAACTAAAGTGATGAGGTGTGACAAAAAGGAATGCAGTAGAAAAATGAGGATCACAATAGGAGATAATAGAATCGAAGAAGTGTCAGATTTTTGTTATTTAGGCAGTAGAATCACAAAAGATAATCGAAGCAAGGTAGATATAAAGTGTAGGATAGCACAGGGTAGGAAGGCATTCGTAGAAAAAGAACAGATTTTAAGATCAAATATTGACTTGGGTATTAGAAAAAGATTACTGAAGGTATATGTTTGGAGTGTAGCACTGTACGGGTGTGAGGCGTGGACTATAGGAAAGGAAGAGAAGCGTAGATTACAAGCATTCGAAATGTGGTGTTATAGGAGGATGATGAGGATTGGTTGGGAAGATAAAGTAACAAATGAAGCTGTACTAGAGTTAGTAGGGGAGAAGAGAAGTATCTGGAGAGTGTTACAGCGTAGGAGAGACAGATTAGTAGGGCATATTCTTAGGCATGGGGGGATTATGCAATTGATCATAGAAGGTAGAGTGGAGGGAAAGAGAGGGGTAGGTAGGCCTAGATTGGAGTATGTGAGTCAGATAGTTGAAGACGTTGAGATGAATAGCTATAGGGAGATGAAGGGATTAGCTCAGGATAGATCGGCATGGCGTGCTGTTTCCAACCAATCTTTAGGATTGCGGACTCTTTAACTAACTAATCGCGCTGCGAATTGAGCAAAATAAGTAAATTACCGCATCGATTGTACTCTCGACACACACTCGATCATCCGCTCATTCCATTGTGTGTCATTCCAATCCAGTTCGTAGAAAACAACAACAACGGACGGTACTTCGTTCAAGTGCTTGTTCATCCAGTTCTTCTTCCATATACCTTTCGGTATGTACCATTCGTACGAGTTCCTCTTTGGTTTGGCCACGGGAAATTCGTGAGCGTTATCTATAAGCATATACGTGACGGTATGTTGTTCCGTATGTCTATTACTGGTGAAACAATCCCAAATGGACTTGTGGATTGCGTTGTTCTTTGCGTCCAGTCCAGAAATACCGACGAGTGCTTGAGATTTGGCAGCTAATTCCGGTGGTAAATCGAACGATTGCAGTGAATGAGAAAACTCCATCGTTCTGATAAAAGAGTTTCGCTTTTGTACATAAAAATTAAATTACTGTTCTGTTGAAATTACGCTATTTAGCAACGAAATAAGTCTATCGCAATTTTGAACGTAATATAACCTAACAGTAGTTCGACGTACGTGCAGTTCGCAGGCGTAGTTCCCTTGTGCAACTTTAACAAAGTCAAATCTAGTCACACGTCATTCTTATCACGAATTAAAATAAAGTTGGTATCGAACGATTGAAGTGAATGAGAAAACTCCATCGTTCTGACAAAAGAGTCTCGCTGTTGTATATATACAGTTCTATTGAAATTACGCTATTTAACAATAAAATAAGTGTATCGCAATTTTAAACATAATATAAACTACAGTAGTTCGACGTAGTTCGCTAGTATTCACTTTCTCAAAGTCAAATTTAGTCATTCCTTAATGTCATTGACTCTTATAATGCGCATGAGTACAAATGAAGTCGGCGAAGAATTTAAACAAACGGCGAAATAGCCATTTTAGTTTACCTTCACAGCGTCAGTAGGAGGTGTTTTCGACATATAAATCGCGTTTATAAATTTAAATTAATCAATTTAGAGAATTGTGCGAGCCGTGTAAATTCAGATTTCTCGCTAATAGTTAACCGATTCGAAAGAAGGGTAAATAATAGAATGTGAATATTTCCTTCTCAACATTTCGGTAAAGTGCATAAACATGGCGGACATACAAACTTCAAGGCATAGGTATGCATCTTATAAAATATATTTGTTTGTTTGATATAACATAAAATACAATAATGGTTTTATGATAATTTTATAGAATATTACAATTGAGCGATTACATCGTAATCATCACTTTTTTGAATTAAAAAAATTATCACTACGGTGTTAATTTATAATATAGGATATCACCCAAATACCGTAACAAGCATTAAGTAGCTAGATGTACATTTCAAGCGCTATGCGCCCATCTTCGCCCAACTATTTATTTTGTTTTATCTTGTACTACTGAAGGTGGGCGCATAGCGCTTGAAATGCTTGTTACGGTATTTGGGTGGTATTCTATATAATACTTTTTTGAATGTTTGACTGAATTTGGACTTCCCCAGTAGTACGTTATTAAAAAAAAAGCATGTGAATAGTTAGTTTGTACCCCAATGTTCCATTCGAATTGGATCTTAGGAGTGCAAATATTATTGACGTTAGCTGCATTTACAATAGGTTTGACAAAACGACCATTTTGTTACTAGTGTTGTAGAAATTGCTGCGCAGTTGCGCGTAAAAAGGGCAGTTGAAAATATGATTCAATATTCTTTTAAATGTAACTACAAAATTTGCGATATAAATCTAAATTCTGTACACGCTACTATCACACAAGAATACATAAAAGAGCTTATCGAAAATAGTTATTGTAGGTACTCCCAAACAGTAAATCTACAAATTAGTAAAAACGACAGGCATATAAATTATTTCGTCCGTCTTAAATTTACCGTATAAATATACCTAGGTAGTTAGTATTTTATTATAATACCATAAGAATTGTAAACAAAATAACTTTGAAGAATTGAAATAAAATAAAAATTATATCTAATTACATAATCACTTGTAATATCTAATAGGTATTAATTGCGTAATAACATTAAGCAAATAATATATTTGTTAATTTGTTATATTATTATATAAAGAGGCACTAAATACGTCATATCACATTTATAAATATAATGAAGGACATTGTCTTTATATAGAATAATCTCAAAAAGAAGATAATGTAAATTTTAAAACAGCTGCAAGAACATAGAAAGCTCGATCTTAAAATTGACAAAATAATATTCAGGTCACTACATGTAAAATAATACAAATAAAAACGATACACAAAATAAATTAAAAATACGTGCTAATAATGCTATTTTGAGATTTTATGTACATTCGTTAAACAATAATAGGTACTTAAATATGAGAATGTCGGAAAAAAACATTTAGTTTTTTTTATTATATAAAAATAGTCAATCATCTCCCAAAATCTCAAAATAACGTATCTCTCTACGCGTCACTTCTTCATCAGCGACCGGACTTTATTCACACAGAGATCCATAAAGTTGCGCTTTCGTTTCGACGATTCGTTCGAATGGACACTGTGCAAACTGGTCGCGTCACTATTGACGATCGCCAGCTCGTCCAGGTTTTCGCAACTGTGCGCCTTCAGCGCCGAGGACGGACTGTTGTCGGACAATGGTTGCGCGGCGCCGTCTGCGTCGTTGCCATTGCTACTGTCGCCATTTACCGGAGCGCAGCTGTCACTATCGGCCGCATCCAGCAGTCCATCGAGGCTGCGCGAACGATTGGGCGCCGTCGCGATTCGATTGCCGCCCGAGGGTGGGCTGTGCGTGCCACCGGGTGAGTTCGAGCCGCGCCGATAGTTGCTGTAGTTGGGGTAGATGGGCGGGCGGCCGCCCCCCGTACCCGCCGACTGTGGGTATTTCTTGGGCGTGTGCATCCAGCTTCGGCCGGGGCTTGAGGCTTTGTTGTAGTATCTGCGCGAAAATAATACACACACACGCCCACATTGTAGCATAACGTCATAATCTCGCATTATACACATATGTATTAAACGTGTTTTAATTCGTATCTGCTAACGTGCGAATGATTATGCATTGGCTAATTGATACAGCGTACTTCTCTTCAGTTTTAGTAGAATTAGTGCGATTAATTTAATTGATTTTAAAATGATCACTGTGGTGTTAAATTATAGTATAGATTATCACCCAAATACCGTAACTCAAAGCGTTAAATAGCTAGATGTGCATTTCGAAAGCTACGTCCTCATATTCAGTAGCACAAGATAAAAACGAAATAAAATACCTCTATCACGAATTGTGATTGCTATACAATTAAATAAATAAGTCAACATGACAGTAGTATTTCAAAATTGGCATATAATATGACCCTATAAAGTTTTTAAACAATACAAATTAACAATTAACGAAACTAAATACTAAATAGACATTGGTTTATCAAACCTAAAATAATCAAAAATAAAAATAATCCTTATTAAATCACATTGGGCCTGAATCAAAATTCATTAAATTTGATTTGGATTTATGCATGTATATACTTTCATAAGCATTTAACTCGGAATAATACAAAACACATTTAAGCAGTTTAAGTGAACTAATTTCACAATAGGATGACCTGAATGATCAAAAATATGCTCAGCTACAGCACTTTTAGTCTTTCTATTTAATCTGAAATGAGCTATTTAATCTGAAAAACTATCTAAATCTAAAAAAATGGCCACAGTCTAAAAAATCTAAACCACGTGCTATAATAGGATAAAAAGGTATTTTAACGAATTTATAAGTAGAATTATTACTTTGCACTAAACTACTAATAAATTTCGGATATCTCTTGTCTTGTATTATTTATAATTATAGAAAAATAGCCATTTTCACTGCAACATTTCGGATATTATTGAATTCAATGTTATATTTATCATTAGATAAAGGAAAATTCAATAAGCGGTTAATTATAGATGGGGACATAGCCTTCGAAATGCGCATGTAGCTATTTAATGCTTTCAGTTACGTGTTATTTTGTGGATGATATTCTATACTATAATTTAACTGATGACCATTCATATCTTGACATTTCATATTCAAATCAAGTCTTTCCTCACAAAAATGTACCAACACCAATTAAAACAATTAAAAATAAATTGATACAAAGCTTCTAAACATACAGACAGTAACATGCAACAAGTATCGAATTCATACAATAGAATCGATTTCGAACTCTGCATATGATTAATTTACTCAAGTATTTGTTACAGTAAATAATTGAATAATCGATTCTAGAGTTCGTGAAGTAATAAAAATTGCAGTGACTCTTAAGATGAGGTAACTGACGGTTTTACCAAAAAAAAAAAACAAATTTGGGAGATGCAATCATCTTCCGTCATTGCAATTTCTATATTCGGATGAAATATTAGTATAGAAAGGTTGTGTGGTGTGTGTGTGGTGTTAATCAAAATCAAATACCTCCGCAACAGCGCGCAATACAATTTGGTAGTAGCACTAGCAGTAGTAGATATGTGTACAGCGACAACACTGCAATCGCTCACAAACAGTAGTACCTAGAAAGGTGGCCGGCGCCCGGCAGGACCGGGCTGCCCCCGCCGCCTCCACCACCGCAGCCATTGTTAGTTACCGAGGCGGGGGGACCATCTAGTCAGTCCCCCCTGGCCGTTGTCCCCCCACCGCCACCACTGCCCGAGTTGCCATTCACATCTTTATCGCTGCCTTTGCCGCTGCCGCTGTCGTTACTGTGCATGCGTTGGTAACTGGGCGGCGCTACACGGCCCAGGGCGGCTGTGCTGGGCGTGCTGGGCGCTATGCTGCGACTGTAACTGGTATCTGGGCGCGAACTGCATTCACCGCGTAGGAATCTATAGAAACGGTTATTAAATAACTTGAGTTGTCGATAAAGCAGGATTCTATCAAATGGATTCGTACGGATACTATATTATATCGTGCTAGGATAATAATAATGTTAATTAAAATCGTGTGGGAGTCGTTTGAGTTCTGTTGAAGGTCTTTTGCATATTTATGTATGCATGAATATTTAATGCCGGCTATAAATATGTTTATGGACATTTTAACACAGTTGCGGTTAGTTCTACTGGAATATATAAAAGCATAACATAAAAACGATATCGTTAAGAATAATTGTTATCTACACCACACTATTAGCTGTTGCATATTTGAAATCTGGACATGAAGATTTTCTATTTTTAACAATTTTAAGAAAAATCCCCATATTATTTTTCTCTCTGAGTGAAGCAAAATGTGATTATAGAATGAATGATGTGTGCTCGTGATATCTGATTTCAATTAATTCGAGTACATCAACGAAATACATTTATTTTATATATGATACACATATACAATAACAATACAAAAATACTAACATTATAATAATATATTATAATCGAGTATTAAATAACAGTAAATATAACTTGCCACAAATTAAGACACCATAATGACTAGCATTATTAAAGTATTGCATTAATAAAATTTAATATCAAAAATCAGCGTTAGAGTATTGTATCCTTTGTCTAATATTCTGGTATTTGCATCCACTTACATTATTAATCAGTCTGTAAAAATAATCTTTGATATATTATTATCATCCCCTATTAAGACTATTTAATAAAAAAGTGTGGTGTAGGTAAGGATAAGTACTAGGCAAGGTACTAAATTTTGAACGTATATGAAAATTTCGAATCTTCACGCTGTCCCCATTCCAAAAAAGCACAAACAAAGCCAAACCAGAAAAAATCAAAACTGTTTTTTTAGCTTATGTTTATACATATTTATGTTTATACATATTAAACCGAGTAAAAGTTGAGACCACACTTTTCTATAATTACCTTTCTAGTTTATCCACGCAGGCGTCTTGATAATCATGGATCCACATGACCCCATTGAAATACGACACTTGTCGCATGTCCTCCGGCAACTTATCCGACGTTGGCCAGGCGAAGTTGTCTATTATTGGTATAATGTTGCATTCCGCATTTAAAGCGGCCACAATCTCTCGGTGAACCCAGTCTTTCTTCTCCGCGTCCCCGATACATCGATCCAACGCTTGATTCGTCAACACCAAGATAAAGTGTTTGGCCTTCTGTATGCTCTGCAGCAAGTTATTGTCGAACTTGCCCGCCTCCAATCTCTCCACATCGATAAACACACTGAATCCTCTCAGTTCCAAATGGACCTTTAACAGGCTCGCTAATTGGGAACCGTTTGATCTCCTGTAGCTGATGAACACATCGAGGGATTTGTCCAAGTTGCCTTCGTTCATTGTGGACCGATTTTCCATGTTCGTTATACTCTCCATAATCCGGAACCGGTGTATCGAATTCGTGATGCCGCATTCATTGAGGAGCTGGTCTTCGGATAACCTGCGCAGAGACTCGTTGTCCACGCCCGCGTTCAACATCCCGTACGTGTACGCACTGTATTCCGTCCCGAGACTCTGCAGATAGTTGTTAATATTGGACGAGTCTCGAGAACTGTAGTCCGCCATCCGTTTCAGCTTCTGCAACTCTCTGAAAAATCTCGTCCGCGCAATTCCATTTGTCATTTGGATATCATCTCGGAGATTATTTTCGGTCAGTTGAAGTAACAGATCACCGTCCACTTTGCTGTTCTCGAACCGCGAGACGGAGTCTTCAAATCCGATTTGTTTCACCCACTCCACGACGTCCTCTACGGACCACAATGGCACCTGTTGGCTCAGTTTATGCGGCAGCTTTTCGCCAATTAATCGTAAAGCTTGCGCAGCATATTTCGAGGCGACGGCATTCGGACAACTGGCGACCTTCTTCAGGATCTCCACGGCGCCAATTTCATTGAAGATGTTGGTGTTGCCCTGTTGTTTTTTGATACCCGCCTCCATGCAGAAGTGAAACGCGGCCAAATTGCGCGCTTCTTCCCGCTTCGAATTGAGGATGGGCACCAGATTCTGCAGCCACGTTTTGCTTTGACCGTGCGCGTGCGCCAAATTCGATTTGGCAAACTCGGGTGGGTTGTGACTGGTGACGAACGGCTCGACTAAGCCGAGGGTTCCAGACTGAAGTACTTGCGATTCGAATTCAGCGTTGGCCACAAGGACCGTGATCGCTAGACAGGCGTAGTACTTGATGTTATCGTCCGTATGAAAGGCGAGGGGGAACAGCCACATGGGCACCTTGCGGTTGATCATGGCCTCTTGATTCTCCACGCCGCCGTATAAACTGAGATTCGCCAGTGCTGTGGCGCAGTGGCGCAGTGTTTCCACATCGCTCTTCCGGCACTCGAATAGAATGGCGTCCAAACCGCCCAGCTGGACCACGGCACTGCACGTCTCCTCGCTGTGCTTAAACAAGTGTTCGAGAATGCCAGTTCCAATTCTGGACCGTTCCACCGTATTGGCATTTTTCGTACAGGCGCACGCGACATACACGACTTTATCGAGGCCGTTCTGTACCACGTGCGCCCTATTCTCGGTGGTCAGACATTGCTCCAGCAACTTGGCGCTGGCGAACTTCTGTTCTATATCATCACCCTCCAGCCGGCAGTTGTCCATGAGATAGTCCAAGCCGCCGCAGTCGCGCAATTCATTGCAGAGGGAATAGCCGAGCTCGTGGCCGTGCGTTTGGACCGCCCATGCCACCTGCATAACATCGAAGATCTTGAGGAGCAGTTTCGATGCGTTATCGGTAACATTCCCCCGTAGGTACGTGATTGATCTGGTGATGTATTGGGAATATTTTTTGATAGCTCGGTCTACTTCTTGAGGTGTGGAGATATTGGATAGGCTTCTCAAGTCGTCTAGTTGGACGTTGTATAGCTCTTCTTCGCTTCGTGTCATGCCGTTCGTGATTTGGAACTGTAACGAGATATATATTAAAGAAAAAAAATTTAAGAAATATTGTAAAATCGCTTACTTGGTTGGTATGTGTACGGATTTCTTTAGATTTCGATATGGAGGAATAGCTGGATTGCGAATGGTGTTCTTCGTTGATGATTCGTTCGGAGGCAGTGATGACTTGGCTCTTCTTCTGCGCCTGCATGGCGCTAGATTCCATGCTTCGTTTGCCATCAGTCAACTTCACGCTGCTCTGCGCAATTTTGGAAGATTCTTGTTGCGACATATCGCCGGTGACCAGTGACTTTTGCTCCTACACCACACAAAAACCCGATTATTAGTAAATGATGGAAATCCGCTCCAACCTAACGAGCTATGGAAAATATACGACACAGTTACGATTTATATTCTAAATATATATAATACCGTGGCGTCGGTATTACAGTGGTTCAGACATGCGAGTTTTAAAGACCTTCTAGAAGGTTTATTGCATTTCGTTGGCACGATTGCCGCGGTGGTGGCACTTGTTCCGTTACGCAACGGCGCGTTGTTATTGTTTTTATAAGCACCTTGGCGGACCGGCCACGGAGCCGACATATCCAACAGTGAAAAGACGACAAATTAAACTTGACACCGCGCGATAATTAAGTTCAAGAGCGGCGCCCAGGAATGTCGGTTTGACATCCTACAATGCGGCGTTTGAAAACAAACTGAAACGTTTTCACGCGTTTTATTATAATCGCTGCGGAGGAAAATCGAGCGCACTTTAAAAATAAATCGAATGTTGTGGAAGCTGTTGGAGAACTGCCCATTTATTTTGCATAAATTTCGATTAAAAAACTAAGCGATCCTCGACAAAAAACGCGAAAGTTTGGATTTGTAACGACACTATACTACATAGGTCTATTTCATACGTAATTATATGTTTAGTTAAGACGTAAGATGTTAATAAATATTACTAAAATATAACAAACCTTCCGTTTTGAATGCAGATAGCATCACTACTACTTTTTCTATCAAACACCGAATGCTTATTTTAGTTTATTAATAGAAGAGAATCGATTATTTTGCTAGAAATCTATGGACATGTTGCTATATTTATGATTAAGCCTGTTGTGTAATTAACCAATGTACTCGCAGCATAAATACCAAATTTATTAAACCATCACTGTTATACAATTACAAACATAACCGGTCACCACAAATCAAGAAAATTTCGATACGTACTGCATTGTAATTGTATGAGATTTTACTATTGCAAAACATTAACTGCATGGACACTGCCCAAGAAGACGTAGATTTGTTAAAGATGGAAATCATTTTTGATTTCATATCGTTTGGTTTTAGTCGTTAAAATAAAACTGGTTGAACCGAATTACACTGATTAAAATAACACTGAAAATATCGGACAAATTGAAACGTTTAATCGGTGCAATTCACGGGAAACTGCGGAATGATTGAATAATTCAATTATTATATATACACGTGATAAGATAGGACATTTTGGAAAATACGTTATCTTAAGTTGAAGTGGTTCTGCGCCAGTTAAAACGCGTTAAGACTAGCCAAATTTACGATCTAAATTTGGTCAATCATTTAATTTTAGATTAACGTGTGATATAAATTCGCATTAATAGATTCTCCAATTTCTGGAATTGTATCGTAGATTTTTGAATGGTCCTTAAAATAGATATTACTCTATTTTGATAAACGCACACCCTTTCAGATAGTCTATTATCTTTTACGTAAATAATTTGTTTAGAATTTTTGACGCACATAAAACGTTCGATACGATTTTAACAATCAACTGTAATCTGACAAATCAAGTGGCGGGATATAAATAATTTTTACCAATAGAAAAAATATCTTCCTTCGCGAGTGAACAATTCGCTGAAATAATACGTTCATTTGGCACCTTTAAAAAATTGCGTAACTACATTACTGTTCACCCATATTATTTTATTGAACGTTATCTTTCTCACCTTGTCGTCGAAGATATTGAACCACCTATACCGAATAGTTACGTGCCGATTTAATTGTTGCGCATTTACGAAATGCATTGACCATCCCTGGGTGAAATCGCGAAATACTAATGCACTGACTCTAGTTAGGAGCATGACTAAGCTTTTGTTATCACACCCACCGAAGCGGAACTATATACAAGAAGTGGTGTTTTAGGCGCCGAAAGACGCCGAGTGGGTGCGCCGTCGAAAACGAATCTGCATTGATTATTTTGGTCGTTTTACCTATACAGAATTGTTGAATAAAATATATAGAAACTAAGAATAACAACCGAATTTAGGCGTTTAATGATGTCAGATTTATATATTTTTTAAATTTCTTGTGCGCGATCATTTATTAATTAGTGCTAACTTGTGAGTTACTAAAAATATATTTATGCGTTTGGTGATTTTTTTTTAGCCCATAGTAAACGAATTATCATTTTATATTAATTGTGTCTATTGATTATCGATATGAGTCATTGTTCAATAAAAAAATTGAAGCAGTCAATTTGAGTCGGAGATTTCCGTATATGTGCCCTAATTTTTTGGGAAGAATATTGACCATTGAAAATTTTAAATATGATGTATTATTTGCAATATTTAAAACCGCTGCTTATCCCACAACAGAACATTTTGGCGTATGGTAATTTTGATCACAATGATCTATCGAATCGTATTCTCAGTTTTATTTTTATTTTTTAAACATTTTTTGCATAAAATTGAAATTCATCAGCTTTGCAATTTGGAAAATCCTTCATAGCTACTCCTTTGTATCTTTCTCTTGTCTTTTAATAATAATAATAATAATTGTTGGCCATGTCTTTTCAAATAAAAAAATTAAATTTCGATCTGTTACTCTTAGAATATTTTATAATGGCTTCTTATGTACACAAAAACAGTCATAATTAGATTATTTATATATATTTCTCATTAATAGTATTTAAATTGAGAAATTAATTAATATTAAAAACTACGAACATATTGGCTTTTGCTAAATTTCATTTCATTTTGCATTTGATCTAAATTATAATAAAAAAATAATAAACAATTATATTATCAATGCAAATGTAAATACAAACATCTAGATAATTCTAGATAAATCGAAAAATAGATAATAAGTTAATTAATTCGATTATAGCAAATACTTTATTTTAGTAGACGCATTGACTAAAATTGCGGAACACCAAATGTTTGTTTGGTGACTAATTTTAAACGTCTATTAAGCTCAATTTGTTGTCGGTTTTTTTCCGTTTTTCGAGGCACATGTAAAATCTTACCAGGCCATCGGTAATCAGTACTTAAAGTGCAGTGTTTCGCTGAAATAAATCAGTCTTTTAAAATATTTCTTTATGTTCCGGAAAGCTTGAAAATCTGCACTAAATTTTATTAATCATTTTATTTTCATAATTCGATGAAAGCTAGTTTGAAAATATCGTATTTCTAGAACTTTAATATTGTTTCAAAGTTTGCATTATTCCTTAGTACTATTCAGTGATTGATTTTTAATTAGTTTTCATTGTATTGGTTGAAAAACAATTAAAGATCGTACGCCAAATGTTAAAGATTATTTATAGGAGATTAGAAAATAAAGTAGAGGAAAGGCTAGGAGAAGATCAGTTTGGTTTTAGGAAAAACAGAGGGACGAGAGAGGCGATTCTAGCACTAAGAACGGTAGTAGAAAAAAGAAAGAGGGTAGGAAAGGTAACTTGCATAGCTTTTGTAGATTTAGAAAAGGCATTTGCTAATGTAGATTGGGACATAATGTTTAGAATTTTAAAAGAAACGGGTATAGATTATAAGGATAGGAGAATAATTTTTAATTTATATAAACACCAAACTGCCTTAGTTAGAATTGAGGGGGAAGAAGAGGTAGCAAAAATAGGGAAGGGAGTTCGGCAGGGATGTACACTCTCACCGTTATTATTTAATCTATATATAGAAGATGCAATAAACAAAGTAAAAGAAGAGTATAGTGTAGGTGTGAATGTACAGGGAGAGAAAATATATATGCTGAGATTCGCCGACGATATAGCTATATTGGAAGAAAGCGAAAAGAATTTAGAAAGGGTATTGAATGGTATGCAGGCAGTATTGACTAGGGATTTTAACATGAAAATAAATATAGGTAAAACTAAAGTGATGAGGTGTGACAAAAAGGAATGCAGTAGAAAAATGAGGATCACAATAGGAGATAATAGAATCGAAGAAGTGTCAGATTTTTGTTATTTAGGCAGTAGAATCACAAAAGATAATCGAAGCAAGGTAGATAGAAAGCGTAGGATAGCACAGGGTAGGAAGGCATTCGTAGAAAAAGAACAGATTTTAAGATCAAATATTGACTTGGGTATTAGAAAAAGATTACTGAAGGTATATGTTTGGAGTGTAGCACTGTACGGGTGTGAGGCGTGGACTATAGGAAAGGAAGAGAAGCGTAGATTAGAAGCACTTGAAATGTGGTGTTATAGGAGGATGATGAGGATTGGTTGGGAAGATAAAGTAACAAATGAAGCTGTACTAGAGTTAGTAGGGGAGAAGAGAAGTATCTGGAGAGTGTTACAGCGTAGGAGAGACAGATTAGTAGGGCATATTCTTAGGCATGGGGGGATTATGCAATTGATCATAGAAGGTAGAGTGGACGGAAAGTGAGGGGTAGGTAGGCCTAGATTGGAGTATGTGAGTCAGATAGTTGAAGACGTTGAGATGAATAGCTATAGGGAGATGAAGGGATTAGCTCAGGATAGATCGGCATGGCGTGCTGTTTCCAACCAATCTTTAGGATTGCGGACTCTTTAACTAACGCCAAATGACTCATATTTTATTTGAAACACAAGGAAGAGGTATGTTAATTACATATTTACATGATTATATTATATTTGTCAATATAATATTTGGCGGGGCTACCAACACTTTTCTCTCATTGCATACTTTAATATGACAGAGAAGGAAAAAGAGTGTTGGACAGGGACAGAGAAAAACATGTTTTATTATACATAATAATGCTCTAACTGTGCAATATTTTGTTTATTATACTTTAAGCGTATAGATAAATGTTTAATTATTTAAGTACATACTTGCAAATGATAAAGATTGCCTAAAAAAAAATTTGACACGGTTCGACAAGATTATTTCTTAAACACGTCTTTGCTTGTTTGAACTGTATGTCCAATATATATAGAAAAATGAACCAAATTTACATCCTTTTGATCCTATTGTTGTCTCCGCTCGATTAATTTGCTATGGCGAATGGGAACCTTGACCCAGCGACATTAGAACGATTATTAATAGCGACTAAAGTGAGAGGAGCGGTGATTTTCACAATACAATTTACAATTTGGGTCGTTGTAATAAAGTGAGATGACGATATATTTGCATGTAGAAGTATGTTGTGAAAATACGTGTGTTGGCTTATTTGCCTGTACCAATGGTCCTCAACATTTACTTAAATTAATTAATCGAGACGTCATGCATACACAGTTTTTCGAAATTTACTCTTCAACTAAACAGAAGCATTCACTAAAAGAAGAAATACAAAATATTTTACTTGATACTCGATCTAAGAACTTCTGGTATATATGGGCACACCTATGTAGGAACAAGGAGTGCCATAATCATATGCATAAATCTATATGCAAAATTATGTTGCGATGTTCGTTTATATGGAATAGTTATTTCCGTTCCCAGAAATATTCTATCAAATGCAATGTGAAAACACTTTATTTAATTTCTATCGTTGGTAAATATTGTGATTTATTAAAAAAATACTAGCTCCGAACATGCAATCTTCAATAGATTAGTTACTAATTTATAAGATGTAGTATTTGTTTTAATTCGAAAATGTCTAGCTTTTAACAGTCTGCATTTTTTTTATACGTTAGAATCATCCTAAAAATCATGAAATTGCAGAAAACTTTCTTGTGATATGTTGAAGCGTATATGGTATTAAGTTGTCAAAGTCAGACATAAAGCGCGAAATTTAAATCGACATTGTCTTTACTGAATCGACTTTACTGTTTTTAGTTTACGTTTCGTTGGGTGATTTTTTAAATATTTCAATTAAATCCGAATGAATGACTTACGGAAGCATTGACTTTTGACTTTTCAGCATAGACGCCATCTTTCCGTTGCCTGGCAATGGACGCATCACCCGCATTGTTCTCTTCGTACGACATATCACCGGATTGAATCATCTTCTGGTCCAAGAACTTCGATCGCGCCTTTTCCTCATAGTAGTCGTTGTTCATCACCTAGAAATATTGATTTGGTAAGTGAAAATATCTTCTATATTTCTTCGTAAGTGAATATATCTTCAAAGATTTTCTTCAGCCAATTTTTGTATTTACATTTTCAATCACTTTAACAAAATTACAAAGGCATTTCATTAATATTATAAAAATATATTAAGAGCGGTGTCTCCGAATTAGAGACGAAGTTCTGCCAACAGATGGCACTAGTGGTTCATAACCATAGTTCATCTAGTCGATTGTACTTGTATTGTATAACGTGCGTGTACCATTGTTGCCAATTCTCTCAAAACCCGTATAGATGCAATGCTAAATTGTATAAAAAACCAAAGCAAATTAAAGAACGCAATTTTTACTGATTGTAGACGAGATGTCTAGCTATGGAACGGTCAAACGTTTTTCGTATTTTTCCACTAGCCTCCTCGATAAAACAACGTATGAAAAATCGTCTTTTTTCGATGAATGTTATGATTTTTTTTCGACACGTTATTGAAAGTTTAAAAATATAATAAATATACCGTTCAAAAGCCCCATTCTTTAAGGACATTCTCTAAAAATATTGTACAAAAATAATCAAAGTTGGGTAAATGCTAGACCCCTGCTTTTACTATGATAAGACGCTAGCCTTAACATTGTTTTTCTATAAATCACATCGTGAAAGTAATTTCATTGAAAATGCAACGTTATTTTAATATTTAAATTGCAACATAGGATTCCAGTTATATAATTACCAAGTCGTGCTTGAACGCGAAATTTTCAAGCCTATCCTAACGTAACAATGCGGCCAATAAAATTATTAATAAAGAATTGATTTTTTCAAACAATAATGTTTTTCGTTAAATACTGATCTTATGGAAATCGTATAAATTATGTAACTTAAATTACACACCGTTACATGTTTATTTGAAATTAATAGGTCAATGTTAAATGGTTGCATATTAATTTTATTTGAATTGATAAGTTTATAAATAACTTCACCAGGTGCACACGTGCATTAATATAAATATTATAAATATTGGTAATCCTACGTAACTAATAGTACATGTACAACAAAACATAATCGAAAAATATTCTTTGCGGCTTAAAATATGAACAGAAAATTCGGGTATTTTTAATTCGTTTTTTAACTTAATTTCTGTTGGTTTAACGTGAAAAATCCGATTCAACACAATAAAATTGTTCGAAGAAAATCTTCCATTTTTCTATACTTAGAATTAAATAAATTACCCTATATAATTATATTTACTACTCGGCGTTTGCAAATTTACTTGCATTTGCAATAGTTTGTGTGGGATTGATTTGAAAATATTTACATCCACCTTCGATTTCTTCACACGGCATTTATCACGTTCGTATATATAAATATGTTCAATTCAAAGTCTATTTCTTTGTCTGTTATCTACTAACAAGACGAATTTATGGATTTGCGTCAATTCACACTAGGAAAAAAATTAGACTTCCTCAAAATTAATATTTGTTGTTTTATTAATAACAAATAATTTACCTTGAAAATTGATGCTAGTGTAAAATGACTTATAGTTAAATGTACTCAATGAGGTACCCAAAAATCAGATTTTTTTTTGATAATGTTATATCAGAAATTTCGACAATTTATTAATTTTTTAACAGTCGCAAACAATTTTATGCAAAATAATTGCCAAATATATCAAAATGTCAATTATTCTCTAACAAATCTTCATATTGAATTATTTAATTCTCTATGCACAAAACGATCTTCTAAAAACTCAACAATTCAAGAAAGGATTTTTTTTTTTAAATCTTTCTAATACATTTTTTTATCGAGAGTAGGTCAAAATATAAATTTCTTAGCGTCTCACCTTCGTCGCTGTGAAATTCTTCACCATATTATGCGCAATCTTCATATCCTTCAATTCCGTTGGGGAGGACACCGTCGAAGGCATAGGCGTATCATCGGGAAACTCGACCACAGGCTGCGTCTGGCCATCGCTCATATCATCGTCCATCATATCCAACTCCTCCAACGACCGCTTGAACCTGCCTTGTATATTCCCGATACTCTTCATCTCGTTCATGTTGCTCTGCAGCTCATTCAAACCGCTCTTCACGTTCGACACTTTCTTATCGGACGCACTCGAACAGATACTATTGACGGAGGACGAACTGTTCAGGGCAGATTTCGATTCGGACGTGGATACGCTGGATACGTGCTTGTGCTGGTGCAGAAGTTGCGAGGAGGACTGTGTCGTCTTGGTTTTCTCCTGGTGGAGTCGACTGCTGCTACTCGACGACGTTATCGAGGAGTTGCTTGTCTGTGGGAAGAATTTTTTCGATGAATGGAATTTTTCGGGACTGGTCCAAGTGAGTTTTGGCGATTGACTGAATTACGTTGGGTGATTAAGAGGGGCGATTCTGAAGTTACTCTACCAATGAGTGTGTGTGTGTTGTATTTCTGGCCACGGGTGATATTATTAGTTTTCGTAGATTAGATCACGATCCGGAGAGTTAATTCATACACAGGATCAAGGAAAATCTAAATGGCTAAGTCTTGGATTCAAATTTTCTTCAACGGCCTAGAACATTTAAAACTGATTTAATTGCCAAACTGATATGTATTTGTAAATGCTTTCTCTAGTGATTTTTAAATCGATAATTAAGTGGAAGTTAACTTGGTCGTAAGAATGCGTCTATCTTTTGATCATTTAAACCAGAGGAATCATCAATTTTTCAAAATCAATCGAATTTCCAGCTCCTGTATTAAATTAGATAACTGATATTTATTTGTAAATGCTTTCTCTAGTGATTTTTAAATCGATAATTAAGTGGAAGTTAACTTGGTCGTAAGAATGCGTCTATCTTTTGATCATTTAAACCAGAGGAATCATCATTTTTTCAAAATCAATCGACTTTCCAACTCCTGTATTAAATTAGATAACTGATATTTATTTGTAAATGCTTTCTCTAGTGATTTTTAAATCGATAATTAAGTGGAAGTTAACTTGGTCGTAAGAATGCGTCTATCTTTTGATCATTTAAACCAGAGGAATCATCAATTTTTCAAAATCAATCGAATTTCCAGCTCCTGTATTAAATTAGATAACTGATATTTATTTGTAAATGCTTTCTCTGGTGATTTTTAAATCTATAATTGCAAGTTAACTTCGTCGTAAGAACGTGTGTATCTTTTGATCATTGAAACCAGAGGAATCATCATTTTTTCAAAATCAATCGAATTTCCAGCCCCTTCGCTATCCTGTATTAAATTCGCTAAAAGCGTGGCTTTCTGCCAGGTTAAATTCCGCTATAAGTGAGTTTATAATTGTAATATTTGCGAATGTGGGGGTACAATTCAATGTGCGGGATAGCCGACTCGTCATGCTACATTTGCCTTCACGTGGGTATTGTCAAATACTTGGCTACAATTGACAAAATAATATAAAAGTGTCTACTTAGAACCGTATTGAAATGCAATCGTTCTAGAACACGTGCGAAATCGCCAGAAAGTCTCTTGCTCATGATTTAAAAAAAAAGATTTTACACCACAGTTAAGACGAATTTTGATCGCACAAAAATAATTTCTGTAGAAATAAATTTCATTTGACTTTTTAAAATTAAATTTGTTAATTACTTCAAAAGTTCAGAGAATTTTTTTCATTTATGTAATCGCCAGAAAGTCTCTTGTCCATTATTTAAAAAAAAAAAAAAAATGCACCCCAGTTAGAGCGAATTTTGATCGCACAAAAATAATTTCGGTAGAAACAAATTTCATTTGACTTTTTAAAATTAAATTTGTTAATTACTTCAAAAGTTCAGATAATTTTTTTCATTTATGTAATCGCCAGAAAGTCTCTTGTCCATTATTTAAAAAAAAAAGATTTTGCACCCAAGTTAGAGCGAATTTTGATCGGTAGGAAAAAAATTTATTACACTCATCATTGGATTTTTTTAAATCGAATTTAGTTACTTCAAAAGTTCAGAGAAAAAAAATCATTTATGTAAATAACTCACAACGTAATTGATTAAAGAAAATTGTTGGTACTTGGAAAATTTGTCGTAATATTTCTAAAATCAATTGCAATTTTGTAAGATTACTTTTTTTTAAAGATTATTTCAATGTCTGTATTCTATTAATAGGATGGTACAGATGTAAATATTTCTTTACAAGAATTCCGCCGAAAATGCGTGTACATTTTATCAACTATATCGAGGCTGGTTATATAAATATTTGCATTAGCGGAATTTTTAATGAGAAAAACTAGAACAACACGAATTTATGATAAACACCGTCTCTTGTCATAAAATCATCCATAAAATAAACGCGCTGTATTTTAATGACGAAAAATGAGAGTAATTTCGTTTTATAATAGCAATATCAAATAAAATAGCGTTTTTTATGTTTTTTTTTTTATTGGCGTTGGTTAATATTTAATATGTAGGTCATTTGTTAGGCTGATATCAAAAAGGACGTGCAAGATGATTTCTCGTCTTTGTAGAGATATTAATTTAAATTTACCGCGCATAGTCAATTCGTAGCTTAAACAACTGCAACCTGCGGGACTTGCGCAGTGTGCGTCAGCTGTCAGCGCACACGCTACAATTAGTTCGAATGGCAACACGAAACAATCGATAATTCATGTAAAAATACCATACCTGGTGGGAGGCTGATGTAACAGCTGATCTCGTATTATTCCGTACGTTCATCATTGTTGTATTGACGAAGGATTCATTTCCATTCGCCAAATCGGAAGATGTGTAGTCAGATGCCATCTGAAATTTAAACAAATCGAATGAATAATTCCGAATAATACCATTTTTTTTTAACCAAACCATTTTTCATTGTGTATACGTGCGCTGAAACATTTTTCGTTTAATTTAGTTTATTACTACTGTTGAAATATTGTGTTGGCGCCGTTTAATAACAATAACAAAAACTGCAAATAATTCATATCCAATCCCAAGGATAAATGAATATAACCACAAGCGCATTGTGTAAATTACAATTTGATGGTCGTTTCTGCATAGCTTTCGGCCAAATAGTTTCGCAGCTGAAATAACAGCGGAATATTACAAATTTTTAATAAAACGCAATGGCATTTACTATAATAAATTAATGGTACCGGTGAGACCGCGAATTTTATATAAATCTCTGTATTTACAGGATTAAAGCGTACAGTTCTTATATTAATAGTTTTTACACTTTATAATGTCCTTTATAATTACTAGTAATTATGTTTTATTCGATGTAAAAATCTCCCAATAAAATTATATACTCCATTATATGTTACGACACTGTAGTATTTTATAATAGCATGTTTTGAGCCGGCAATTATTTTATATAAACTTATAATATTAGTTTTCATTTGTGGTAAACACTAAATTGACATTACACATCAAAAGAGCGCTTTAATTATTAATTACATGTGGTGGTTTTTTTTAAATTGCTATTTCAAAATTGCCGCGTTGTCTATTTGATCGTATTTTAGTAGTAAATATTCATTGTTCAATTAGTTCATTTTGCCGCTGCATCTTATAAAAAAAAAAATAGTTTTTTCAAGTCATTATTATATGAATTGGATTACTTTGAAAAGGGAAAAGAGGATTTTTTCAATTTTGTTAAAATTTCTTTAAAAAAATATTTTTTAGATCTAAATACAGCCTTTTAAATTGTTGAAATATTCGCAAATAATTTAAATTTAAATATATACAAACTATGATTCATTGTCGTACAGGTATTTTTATACACTATTAAAATTTACGTCAATAAAAATATGGCACGTCACAAATATGCAAACTTTGTATGATGCAAAATGCTCAGGGCCGTATTTAATATGATAAATGATCCTGAATTTTTGTACTAAAACAAAAGAGGTCCCATGACATTTAAATCTGATTTCATCTTGCACTTGCTAGTTTTGAAGGAGCTTTTTTAATTCGCCTATTTCATTTGAAAAATACCTTCTTTATAGTCTATTTCAATACACGCACTTTTAAATTGTATCTTTACGTTAAAAAAAATTATTTTTTTGTGTAAAAATTAAATTATTCATTCTAATTCAATTTGCCCAAATTTTAATTGCAAGAATTATATTAATTAAAAAAAAAAACTGAAGATATAGTTTCAGTTGTTTTTACGAAACCGTCGACTTAAATTATTTTCAGCATTAGTTTTTTGATCTGTTTATTCAAGTTCGTTTTGACAAAAAAATTTTGCAAGGTACTAAAAGATTTCGATCGAATTTAATAATTACATCAACGAAATATTTTGCTATTCATAGTTAATTGTTTCGAAATAATCATAATTTGTGATATTTTTTTAATATACAATCGAAAAACGAAATAATGATATCAATCGTATTTCATATTCATTCATAAAATGCCCAATTCACTATCGATTTAAAAACAATGGAAGTAACTTTATTTAAGTGTAATGCATTTGTTTTATATTGCTTGTTATGCTACTGCAGATAGAGGATCGGCCTTCAAAATGTGCATCTCCAATCGTAAACTATCCAAAATTTATTATGTAACTACCAAACTTACAGAACTAAATATAGAAATGGTTATTATAAATCGAGAACAAAAATATATTCCATTATTCACTACACTTTCGTTTTTGTAAAAAATTCGTACTCGCGTAAATATTTTTTATTCACCGAGTTACTAATACAATATTTAAAATAAATTCGAATTGAAAAAAAAATACGAACTCATATCTTACCTTAAAAAAATACTATTTAAAAACAGTATTTTTTATTTTTTTTGCAATTATATTTACAGTGTGTTATATATACAAGTTCCTTTAAAACATCTTAAAGATTTTTTCTGTGTGGCAATTGTAATTGAAATTAGCCAATTATCTATTCGAATTTCAAGCATATTTTTTGCAATTATTTCTGTACGGCTTCTTTTAAAATAAAGATATTTGTAAACCATAAAAAAATCGTAAAATTAATTTGAAATTTCTTGAACGCGAATTTTAAAATTGTGATTTTGTTAATAGTCTTTAGTACCTTTTAAAAAATATTTTAATTTTTCTATGCATATGTAAACTATGCATTTTTAAATAATAAATGTCAAGTCGATGAATTTTTCTTCAACGATATCGGTTTAAGAAGGTACATAGTTTGAAGTTTGTTTTGGAATTTACAACAAGATTAAATAGTATTACAGAATTAAGTTCCAATGAACTTAAAATTGAAACATTTTCATTATCTTATCGCGCTTAAAATGCGTTCCATTGATTAATTAACGCAATCCATTGCGGGTAATTAAAAATTGTACAACAACGGGATTTTCAACGAAATTTTCTAAGGAAATTCTAGTATTACATTCGCAAATATTTAATTAAAATTTAAAAAATAAATATCACTTCTGCGTATTGTGTAATACGACAGTTATTAAATAGCGATAATCGTTAATTAATAGAATGTTATATTTCTTATGTACATTGGACAAAGAATCATTAAAAACGTATATTTAAAAATTTTCATCTATGTTATTTCAATCGTTAATTTCGCATATACAAAAAGCACGTTGCTTATCTTCTGAATAAAAAAAAAATTTGCTTCAATTTCGAAATAGCTTTACCATCAGTTGTCTTTGCTTCTCTTTGATTTTTTCGCAAACTGAAAATTTGCTTTGGTCCCGAAATTCGTGTCGAGTCGGCCTGTCGTTTTTCGCCATTTCTCTTCTCTATGAGCACCTGTTGCAATTAATAAAACACCTGCTGCGGCTGCTCACAAGTTGCACACGCAATTTTTTTTTTTTTACTAATGCATCAAATTTAACTAACTATTCTTAACATCAGACACGAATGCGATAACATCAGAGAATTGCCGCTGTGAAAATTTCGCAAATCGAGAATTTCGAAGCACTTTCCGATTCTAACCGAATATAATGACTGCCTTAACCGAGCCCGCCGCATTTCTATTTAACCACAATAAATGCGATTTCAAGTCTTATCTTATCTCCAAAAGTAAATTACACTTGAAGTACCTATAAGGTACTCAAATCTGGTATTTTCGCCAATGAAACTAATGTCACTGGCGCCTGTATGCATCAGTCAGGACCGTATTTGAATAGTTACGTAGATCAATTCGATTATTTCGATGCAAGGGCCATTTTAGATTCGATCAATTTGTTCGACATGAAGTTTTTTGTTTCTAGATGTAAATTTTTGTTTTTTCAATAGTCTCGAGCATTTTTTTCTTTGATTACACATTCAGAAATTAGAATTTTATTTGTACTGCGTTATAATAAAAAAAAAATTATATTCGTTTTAGAAGTAAAAGTAGACAAACATTTTATTTTAATAGTCTTGAAGAATTTTTTTCTTTGATTAGCAGATACGCATTCAGAGCTTAATTAATTAGAAATTTATTTGTACTGCGTTATAATAAAAAAAAATTGATATTCGTCTTGTATTTTAAATAAAATTTGTCAGGGGATTTTTGTATTATAAAAAAAAAAACGTGGTAATTTTATTTTTATTTTTTCGTGTTTTAGCTAACCTTGGGTATGCGGAATATAACAATAAAACAATTCTAACGTATCTGAATTGATGAATTTACTATTTCGTACCTATTTTATAATAAATACAATAGCGCAAGAAGTCAATCCTTCAATCGCGAATGCCTCAAAAAAATTATATTTAATAAGAAGCAACATTCCGATTTGCAAGATTGTTGTAAATAGCAAAATACTTAATATACCCTTGAGCTTAAAATATTCACAATAACTTATTAATATAAATTATTAAATACCTTCCACGTAATCGATTTTTTTTTATACATTTGCCGTTAGAAATTAAATAACTATTGCCAGTTGGTACCATAACATAATATTGTAAATTGAAGAAGTTATTTAATTTTATTAACAACAATGTTAGGGGTGAAACTGATTCAAGTCCATTTATTTATATTTATATTTACTTGTTGTAGCCAATTTTACTGGACCAGTTCAATAGATTTTTGCAATAATTTCAGCGATATGAAAGAGTTGTTAAAATACATATTACCATCGATTGCGGTTATGTAATCCAACAAGAACAACAACTTTACTCACGAGCACAATTATTAAACGGTTTCTGTTATAAAAAATAAAACACCGCATATATTTAGCGTCATTTTGGCAGTATTTAAATCGTCAAAATATCGTTGAGTATCTGCACACAAAATTTGCCGTCGTACAAACATTCACTCGCTGCAAAGTGTTCTGCTTTAATGTTGAACATGTGCGAGTGGTAAAAAAATTTACCAAGTAAAATTTTTACTCGTAAATACGAGTACGCGTCATATGCAAGGCCAATGGGCGATCCCCCCACATACTTTTTCTCTATATATTTTTTACCGATAAACTTTATTCAAATTTCAAATCGAACCAAACTGATTTTTTTAGTTCTTTTTTTAAACCGCTACGTTTTTGACGCTATATTAAATACCGCCGGTAACATTTTTATTAATTGCTAGTTTATTTTCGATACGCCACTGTACATATGTTTTTATGTTTATTATAGTTTCGAATTTACGTAAAGCTTCGTGGAGAAATTTGTAAAATTTTTATTAAGGATAAAAGTGACAGCGATTTTCTCTTAGGGGAATTATAAAATGGATTCGCAAAGTAATTTCTACGAATTCGATGCCCATTTTTAGAGTAACGATATCCAGTATAGGTCCGGTCCTTGCGCAAATATTTATTTGCACATTCCAGATATTAGATACGAAAGTATCCCCTTATAAGTCCTGTGCAGACATTTTCCTCTGACCTAAAACCCAACGATATGGAATCCTGTTTTGAAAGATATTCACTTTTTAGTTTAATGATGTTCATCAGCAGGTAATCTTGTCCTCAATGTAATTTAATAATATTTTTTAAGTTAATTAATATTAATATTTCGTAAGAAAAAAACAAAAAACAAAAGGCAAAACATTTACCACTCAATTAGGTCATGTTATATGGTAAATGGAAATAACATCAAGTATTTATTAAAAAAAAAATCGTGACAGAGGTATTTTATTTCGTTTTTATCTTGTGCTACTGAAGATGGGGGCATAGCCTTCGAAATGCGCATCTAGCGTTGAGTTACGGCATTTTGGTATATTATTCAAGTATATAATTTAAATCGTAATAATATTTTATTTGACCTATTTGTTGTTAGTGTGAAAATGCAGGACCAATTAATTTTATATTTTACTATTCTGCCCGAACCGATCGTAAATTTTTTTTACGACATCCTAATAAAAAACGACATAAAAATATCCGTTTTACTCAGAATCGAATTTTATTTAAAAATTCTACTGTATTTTTCACGTAAAATTGTAAGTATATAATTATATCAATATAATAAAATTTCGTTTATTGAACGATGGAATTAATAATCGGTGTAGCGGAAGTGTGTAATAGAATTAATAGTATTTTTTTTTGCTAATTTAAGCTAAGATCTTGTAGTGGCTTACATAGATAAAAATTGCTACAGTTTCGCTCAATTATGTCACAGTATTTGAGGAACATCCGTTCATTGTGCGGGGATGTTAACATTAATTAAATAAATCGCTTCATTTGCACCATCGTAAGTTGAATAATATATAAAATATGCGTTCGCTGCATTGGAACATGTCCTTTTATAGAATCATCTTTGTTGTCTCTGTACACACTTAGAGCAAATGTGGAAATGAGCAATTACTAGATTCCATATGTTTACAAATTAGATAAGAAACGGAAACATCAATTCCCCACGACTTCGCTAATAATAGCCGAAAGAATTTATCTCGTTACATTTTTCTACGTAAAAAGTGACAATCGCTTCCTTTATTTAAACCGTCATTAGTTAAAGAGTCCGCAATCCTAAAGATTGGTTGGAAACAGCACGCCATGCCGATCTATCCTGAGCTAATCCCTTCATCTCCCTATAGCTATTCATCTCAACGTCTTCAACTATCTGACTCACATACTCCAATCTAGGCCTACCTACCCCTCTCTTTCCCTCCACTCTACCTTCTATGATCAATTGCATAATCCCCCCATGCCTAAGAATATGCCCTACTAATCTGTCTCTCCTACGCTGTAACACTCTCCAAATACTTCTCTTCTCCCCTACTAACTCTAGTACAGCTTCATTTGTTACTTTATCTTCCCAACCAATCCTCATCATCCTCCTATAACACCACATTTCGAATGCTTGTAATGTACGCTTCTCTTCCTTTCCTATAGTCCACGCCTCACACCCGTACAGTGCTACACTCCAAACATATACATTCAGTAATCTTTTTCTAATACCCAAGTCAATATTTGATCTTAAAATCTGTTCCTTTTCTACGAATGCCTTCCTACCCTGTGCTATCCTACACTTTATATCTACCTTGCTTTGATTATCTTTTGTGATTCTACTGCCTAAATAACAAAAATCTGACACTTCTTCGATTCTATTATCTCCTATTGTGATCCTCATTTTTCTACTGCATTCCTTTTTGTCACACCTCATCACTTTAGTTTTACCTATATTTATTTTCATGTTAAAATCCCTAGTCAATACTGCCTGCATACCATTCAATACCCTTTCTAAATTCTTTTCGCTTTCTTCCAATATAGCTATATCGTCGGCGAATCTCAACATATATATTTTCTCTCCCTGTACATTCACACCTACACTATACTCTTCTTTTACTTTGTTTATTGCATCTTCTATATATAGATTAAATAATAACGGTGAAAGTGTACATCCCTGCCGAACTCCCTTCCCTATTTTTGCTACCTCTTCTTCCCCCTCAATTCTAACTAAGGCAGTTTGGTGTTTATATAAATTAAAAATTATTCTCCTATCCTTATAATCTATACCCGTTTCTTTTAAAATTCTAAACATTATGTCCCAATCTACATTATCAAATGCCTTTTCTAAATCTACAAAAGCTATGCAAGTTACCTTTCCTACCCTCTTTCTTTTTTCTACTACCGTTCTTAGTGCTAAAATCGCCTCCCTCGTCCCTCTGTTTTTCCTAAAACCAAATTGATCTTCTCCTAGCCTTTCCTCTACTTTATTTTCTAATCTCCTATAAATAATCTTTAGCAATATCTTCGATGCATGTGATAGTAGACTAATGGTCCTATAGTTCTCACACAAATTAGCTCCTATTTTCTTCGGCATTGTTACTATTCTACTACGCTGAAAATCCTGTGGTACTTCTCCCTTCTCATATATTTTACAAACTAACCTGTATAATCGCTCCTGCATTTTTTCCCCTGCGTGTTTTATTAATTCGGCTGGTATCATATCAATCCCCGCAGCTTTGTTATTCCGTAAATCATTTAATGCTCTATGAAACTCTGACCTAAGTATGCTAGGACCTAAGTCATCCTCATCTATCTGTTCCACACTTTCTAGCTCCTCCATGTCCTGCCTACCTTTATATAAATCTTCAAGATACTCCTTCCATCTTCTAGCTTTTTCCTTATTTTCTGTGAGTTCCTTACCCTGCTTATCACATATAATGTTACCCTTTGGTTTTACTTTAGAAAAATGTGACTTAATTTTCCTGTAGCCCAAATCTACTTTACCTCTTCTCATTTCCTCCTCAATATCCTCACAATTTCCTTTTATCCACTCTTCTTTCGCTAGCTTGCATTTCCTATTAATTAAGTTCCTTAGTTCCTTATATTTGTAACCTTATTCCTTATTTCCTTATAACCGTCATAAAAAAAAAAATTGTCATTAATACACCTAATAAACACTAGCGATGGCAAACTGTAGGTCACTTTGAGGACCTAGTTCGTAGTTCATTTCAATGTACCGTTCACGAACTATAGGTCGTGAACTACCACATCTTTTAAAAATGAACTAGTTCACCACCTATAATAAAATACATGCACATACCGAAAATAATCTAAAAGATACCAACATATAAAATATAGATACTAAAATAAAGATACTAAATAAAAGATACCAACATATAAATATCGCATCGAGTTTCCTATTTCGTTCCATTCACCAACACACTTTATCACAAAATAAATGTTAGCACTGTATATGTACTGTATACTATACTGCAAGTATATATATAGTACAAGTACATCAATAGCGTATTGTGATGGGTAACTGGTAGGACCTATAAAATGTAGTTTTAAGCGTGGCGCTTCTTTCTCTTGGATTAGTTGTTTGGTTATACAGTTTGGCGTGAGTCATAGCTCTTGCGTGTACATCAACACGTCATAGTGACCTATAGGTCGTTGCAAAACATCGTGACAGTCATTTGATTGAACCGTTCAGAGTGAACGGTTCGTGAGTGAACGACACATCGCTAATAAACACCAATTTGGAAAGTGACTTGATCATATTTATCGAATGGATTTATATTTTTATTATAAAAAAAAAAAACCTATATTCTAATTTATTATAATATAGAAATCCACAAACAAAATTACCGTACTAAAATCGCCAAATAAAAATAATTCAAAATTCCCTTTCTACCGTTTAAATAAACATTTTTTTTTTACTTTATTATTCATTTTTATATTATTAACTTGAATCGGAGACTTGACTGCATATTTTAGTAATGGCTATAAATATTTAAGCAGTTTTTTTCTTTCTAAAAATCTGTTTATTAAATTTCTTAAAATCTGCGCTGTTTGTAAATCATATTCTGCAAATACGTTTTGCGTGCCGCAATAAATAAAAAAAAAACGGGGCATTATTTGCCAAATACACATTTCGCGGTGTCATTTGACGGTGTATATTTATACAAATCCAAATGTGAGATAACGATAATATTATGAGATAACGACCTGTGACGTCTGACGTTATTATGCCACCATAAATTATAAAGGAATGCTGATTTAAAGCTATATGATTAAAAAAAATAATAATAACTGCGATTTAGAATTTATTTTATTTAGGTAGATTGTTCTGAAAGAACTAGAGAAAAATATTCGCAAAAAAAAATTCTTTGCCTTTTTTCTGTTGGTAATTTTTATTAGGAATTTTTTTTTGACATTATAAACTAAAAATTTAACACAGCAAAGTTTCGCGGAATTAATGAGGACGTGGCTTTAGAAATTTGGCGTAGTCGAATAATATTTTCATTTTTATATTTAGAACGAGCGTTATCAGTTATCTATAGCCTTAGTGACTCATTGGGAGAATCGGTGCGATTTACATTCTTCACGTGTTATGATGGCCATGATGAGTCATGTAATAAAAAACGTCACGAGTGACTATAGAAAATATATTCAGCCTCGAATTAGTCCATTTTAAATGCCGTTTTCAATCAACACAAGAACACTTTTTTTTTGTTAGATAAATTGCGTTTTTTTTTATAAAATCTATGTTTATTTTTAAAAATAAAATTAATTATTTAAATAATTAATAATTTTTTTTATTTTATTGTATTATTTATATTTTATTATGTATATTAAAATTATTTAAAAAAAAAAATTTAAATTTATTAGAAAAAAATGATAGTAAATTATATTTAAAAATCCGTCTGACACGAAGAAGTATTGCGTTGATATTTTGATGGTAAAATTTCAACTAAAGACATTCCATTGTCTGATAATAATCTTCATTTCATATAAAACCTATACTTATATTTTCTGAATTTTAAGATCGAATTTTATATTGGACCATTATAAACAAACTCGAAAATTTTAGAAAAAAATCAACGGGGTCCTTCTATAATTTATACAAATGTTCAATTTTTTTGAAACATATTTATAACTATTTATTATACATAAAAATTGCTTTTAGAATTTAGAAAATAGCCTAAAACGACTATAAATGGTCCTAGGGAACGTTTTTACCGATTTCCGGTTCAATCGGAAAAAGTTGAGAAATTCATTGAAAATTTTTTTATCGAAAAGTTGGAAAAATCTCGATTTTGGTCAAAGAATTAAAAATACCAAAAATAGCCTAAAACGACTATAAATGGTCCTAGGAAACGTTTTTACTAATTTCCGGTTTAAACGGAAAAAGTTGAGAAATTCATCGAAAAAAATTCTATCGAAAACTAGGAAAAAAATAGATTTTAGTGAAGAATTAAAAATGCCAAAAATAGCCTAAAACGACTTTAAATGGTCGTAGGGAACGTTTTTACCGATTTCCGGTTTAATCGGAAAAAGTTGAGAAATTCGTGAAAAAAAATTCTATCGTTTTGTATCAAAAAAACCTTGATTTTGTTGAATGATTAAAAAATGACAAAAATAGCCTAAAACGACTATAAATGGTCCTAGAGGGGCGTATTTACTGAGTTGCGGTTCAATCGGAAAAAGTTGAGAAATTCATCGAAAAATTTTCTATCGTTTTGTATGGAAAAAATGTCAATTTTGGTGAATGATTAAAAAATGAAAAAAATAGCCTAAAACGACTATAAATGGTCCTAGGCAACAGATTTTCAGTTCGATCAGAAAAATGTAGCGGAGAAATTGTCGAAATTTTTTCTGCTAAGGAAAAATTCTCGATTTTGTATGAAAAATGAAAAAATGCCGAAACTAGCCTAAAACGACTATAAATAGCCCTGGAGAACGCTTTTACAAATTTTCAGTTCAATCGAATTTTTTCCAAGGCAAAATTACTAAGGAAAAATTCTCGATTTTTATGAAAAATTAACGCCAAACCATTTAAAATTCTTTAATCAATTCTTGAAAAAAAACATCGACTTAATCATTATATCCTGCGAATGTAAAATCGCAATTTGGAATAATCCGATCAGTTCATGCATCACCAATTGACATTCGACCTTCCATTGCATATTAGATATGAATGTTATGTTACGTTATAACATAACATAACATAATATTCGCAGGTAATTCTGTACTACACCTGTACAATACAGTCGTCGTGTCGCTATTGATATTTGCCGGTGTGATGACGACGGCGTGTCTTCCGAAAAACCGTCTCTACACCGAAATGAAGGACATGTTCTAATCTAATTGAAGTGTTAATAGTTATTTGGATAGTAAGGTAATTTTTAGTTAAAATGATAGAAGCAAGAAGGAAAATTAAAATTGGAAACACAGAAGCAGGACAGAAAAAATATAAGGAACTAAGGAACTTAATTAATAGGAAATGCAAGCTAGCGAAAGAAGAGTGGATAAAAGGAAATTGTGAGGATATTGAGGAGGATATGAGAAGAGGTAAAGTAGATTTGGGCTACAGGAAAATTAAGTCACATTTTTCTAAAGTAAAACCAAAGGGTAACATTATATGTGATAAGCAGGGTAAGGAACTCACAGAAAATAAGGAAAAAGCTAGAAGATGGGAGGAGTATCTTGAAGATTTATATAAAGGTAGGCAGGACATGGAGGAGCTAGAAAGTGTGGAACAGATAGATGAGGATGACTTAGGTCCTAGCATACTTAGGTCAGAGTTTCATAGAGCATTAAATGATTTACGGAATAACAAAGCAGCGGGGATTGATATGATACCAGCCGAATTAATAAAACACGCAGGGGAAAAAATGCAGGAGCGATTATACAGGTTAGTTTGTAAAATATATGAGATGGGAGAGTACCACAGGATTTTCAGCGTAGTAGAATAGTAACAATGCCGAAGAAAATAGGAGCTAATTTGTGTGAGAACTATAGGACCATTAGCCTACTATCACATGCATCGAAGATATTGTTAAAGATTATTTATAGGAGATTAGAAAATAAAGTAGAGGAAAGGCTAGGAGAAGATCAGTTTGGTTTTAGGAAAAACAGAGGGACGAGAGAGGCGATTCTAGCACTAAGAACGGTAGTAGAAAAAAGAAAGAGGGTAGGAAAGGTAACTTGCATAGCTTTTGTAGATTTAGAAAAGGCATTTGATAATGTAGATTGGGACATAATGTTTAGAATTTTAAAAGAAACGGGTATAGATTATAAGGATAGGAGAATAATTTTTAATTTATATAAACACCAAACTGCTTTAGTTAGAATTGAGGGGGAAGAAGAGGTAGCAAAAATAGGGAAGGGAGTTCGGCAGGGATGTACACTTTCACCGTTATTATTTAATCTATATATAGAAGATGCAATAAACAAAGTAAAAGAAGAGTATAGTGTAGGTGTGAATGTACAGGGAGAGAAAATATATATGTTGAGATTCGCCGACGATATAGCTATATTGGAAGAAAGCGAAAAGAATTTAGAAAGGGTATTGAATGGTATGCAGGCAGTATTGACTAGGGATTTTAACATGAAAATAAATATAGGTAAAACTAAAGTGATGAGGTGTGACAAAAAGGAATGCAGTAGAAAAATGAGGATCACAATAGGAGATAATAGAATCGAAGAAGTGTCAGATTTTTGTTATTTAGGCAGTAGAATCACAAAAGATAATCGAAGCAAGGTAGATATAAAGTGTAGGATAGCACAGGGTAGGAAGGCATTCGTAGAAAAGGAACAGATTTTAAGATCAAATATTGACTTGGGTATTAGAAAAAGATTACTGAAGGTATATGTTTGGAGTGTAGCACTGTACGGGTGTGAGGCGTGGACTATAGGAAAGGAAGAGAAGCGTAGATTACAAGCATTCGAAATGTGGTGTTATAGGAGGATGATGAGGATTGGTTGGGAAGATAAAGTAACAAATGAAGCTGTACTAGAGTTAGTAGGGGAGAAGAGAAGTATCTGGAGAGTGTTACAGCGTAGGAGAGACAGATTAGTAGGGCATATTCTTAGGCGTGGGGGGATTATGCAATTGATCATAGAAGGTAGAGTGGAGGGAAAGAGAGGGGTAGGTAGGCCTAGATTGGAGTATGTGAGTCAGATAGTTGAAGACGTTGAGATGAATAGCTATAGGGAGATGAAGGGATTAGATCAGGATAGATCGGCATGGCGTGCTGTTTCCAACCAATCTTTAGGATTGCGGACTCTTTAACTAACTAACTAAAAATTGGTGAGAATATTTTATTTTCGATATTTTCGGACATCTATCTAGAAACAAGTATTTTTATATTCTATATTTTGTTTTTCATAAATTATTTCCTCGTTTAAATCTAATCCTTAAATTGCTTTTTTTTGTATATAAGTACAACCATTAATATTTCCTTACAAGTATATTATTAACGTTTGATTAAATTTGCATTTTAATTTATAGAAGAAAAAAAAACTTGTGTACAGGAAAAACCATTATTTATATATGGAATGAATTTCGCGTTGTGTATGTGTTTTTTTTTTTTTTCTAAAACACCTTGTCGTGTCAATTGCCTACAAATTAAAATTAAAATTAAAATCGTAGACAACATCATCAACTATTTATTAAGTTGTTATATTAATCAACTTTATGGTAATATATTAAAACTATAATACTGCATAAATTTTATTTTATTTCAACAAATAATATAAAAAAAAATTTAACGTTTGTATTAAATAAATTAAAAAAATTATGCGAGTTTATATGACAATCTCTTGTATGTTAGGCAAGACATTTTAGTAAAAATTTAAATTCTTGGTTAAAATCATCAATTTCGATAAGATGGATACAAATATACTATATGAAAAAAATATATATAATTAATTTTCATTGTAAATAAATGTATTTAATGCGTCAGCCTATTTAGCCATATATTGGTAAATTTTTGTTATACTTTTTACAAAAAAAAAAGTTTTTTCAAAATTATCACTACGGTGTTAAATTATAATATAGAATATCTATATTATAATTTATTATTTATTACGGTATTTGGGTGATATTCTATATAAAAAAAAAATTGGATAAACATTCACATTCACATACAGAAATTGCGTTTTTCTTAAAATACATATTTTTTCCTAACAAGCGCGAAGACACGTAAAAAAAAAAAGTGCAAATGTACCGAATTAAAAAATGCCGTTCGGGTGGTTATTGCCTTTTAGCGAGCCTAAGCGTATTTATATAGATGAATCTGTTCTTTAGTTTGCACATGCGTGCGATTTACACAGAATATATAAAAATAAACATAAATTGCCGCATCAGAAAGCGGGCACCAAATTCGCCGAGTCTGCACGAAATGGTGCCAACGGACCATCTTCAATAACAAAACAATTACCACGTATTCTGCTGATTTGTGCGCTAAAAAAAAAAAAAACATCGCCGCTAATGTCCCGTTCAAGTTTGGAATTATTAGAATTCGTTTATTTATTACGAAGTAAGTACTAGTGCATTTATTTATTCGATACTAGGGTCGGAACCAATTTTTTTTTTTTCGATGGATATTCAATATTTATTACGCTTTAGTCAATTTGTCACAAACAGAAATTTCTTTCTCAAATGACGTTCTGATCGTTTCGAAAATTACATTATGAAAAATGTCAGTTAAATGGTAAATTGCGTTTGCCATTTTCAAACATGGTTTAATTTCTCAACATCCTCTAAAAATGCAAACTGTCTTTTAGTAAACCATATTTTTAGTTGTGAAAAAAAAAATGTTCACATATAAATTTCCATTCGTATTTAATTTGTCACACTAAGCGTCTTTGCTCTGTTCCAACTCCTTTTTCTTTTAAATAAATTTCTATTAAAACACTGTCTCACCTTTGATCTGAGTTTAAGCTGACCAAAGCATCTTTAGTCTTAACCACAATTAGTCTTATGGTCGTAAAGAAACCGATATAACTGTACCGGTCGCATTTGTTTTCATTCGAAGAGTTTGTTGACGGATATTGATATCCCTCGAGCGCTGGTAGGCACGCGTTACTCATTACCGTCATCATTTCTTATCAGACTTGGCTTGTGCCACACAATTGACACTCTTCTACACGGTCATTTAGCTGTTAAATACGTGACATCTGACGGGATTATAAACGGGTGTTCAACAAAAGCGAATGTTCAAACTGAAGGCAGCAGTTGGGTGATAAAAAGACGGCGACGTTGAAGACGCATAAAGACTTGTTTAATTGTTAACTATTTTGTAATAAAAAAATATTTTTTTACCGGCGTTTTTAACGCACTTTAAATTCTTTAAAGTAGTATTCTTTCTAAAGCAATTCAATTCAGAAATGAATCAGTTTTAGAAGTATGGCGCCTTTAGTGAATTTTGTAGCAGCTACTTGTTTCTGCGCGACTTCTTGCGCGACTTCTTGGTGCTTGTATATCGCAAAAGGAAGCAATAAACCAGATTAAAATCGCAAATATCTGCCCACACATAGCTCGATGTAACCGCGAGAGACTTCTGCAGAGAAATATTGCTAATAGCAATTTCGTCGTATTCGTTCGAGATGTTAATGTATAATTTGAATTTAAAATAAAATTTTTAACGAGTCATCGTAGTTTAAAGGTCAATGGTATATTGTTTTTTTTTTTTTGTTTTGGGAATGGTTGATTGAGATTTTCTATAAGAAGATTGTTAATAAATCGAATTTGGATCGCAGAAAAAAATTATTGCGACTTCAAGAAGAATTTAAGAAAAAATACAATAAATATTTGGCGCTGTCAAAAGTGAATTTTTAATTAGAATTTTATAAAATAAACGAGGTTACCAAAATATGGCAAATCAAACATAAATGTATAGTTTAAATACTGGAAGAAAACGTAATTATTTCTAAATGCTGACTTTAAAATACTGTAACTTTTTTTTAAGTTTGCTAATTGAAAATTCACGAAATGCCTAACGACAATATAGATTTTACGTTAAGGGATAATGATTTTTTAGGTATTTATTTTTGTTCATTTTTTAAATTTTACCTAAATATTACAAATCAGATAATTGAATTGATTATTAAATATTAATAAACTTTTTTTTTTAATTTTCAGAATAATAAAAAATTGATTATTATTCTTTAGCTATTTTAGAAAAGAATTTTTTATTATTAATACACTAATTAAAAATATATTATATAAATAATTTAAGTCAAAAAATTTAAAAAAATTTAATGTTAGAACATTTTTTGTTCATTTAATAGCTAGATGACGCTATTGCATATTTTGATTTACATACGCTATAAATTTTGATATAAAAAATTTGAAAAAATCAAAATTTATATATGCAAATATAAATTATTTACTTAAATAAAAAATATTTTCAGCCGTTTCCGCAAAACGACTTGAAATATTTATTATTTCTTAGCTATTTTAGAAAAGAATTTTTTATTATTAATACACTAATTAAAAATATATTACATAAATAATTTAAGTCATATAAATTTAAAAAAATTTAAATCTTAGAAGATTTTTTGTTCATTTAATAACCAGATAACGATATTGCATATTTCGATTTACATACGCTATAAATTTTGATATAAAAAATTTGAAAAAATCAAAATATAAGAAATTTATACATGCAAATATAAATTATATACTTAAATAAAAAATATTTTAAGTCGTTTCCGCAAAACGATTTGAAATATTTATTATTCCTTAGCTATTATAGATGAAAAACAAAAATTATTAATACATTAATTAAAAATATATTACATAAACAATCATATAAAATTTAAAAAATTTAAATGTTAGAAGATTTTTTGTTCATTTAATAGGCAGATGACGGTATTGCATATTTTGATTTATATACGCTATAAATTTTGCTATAAAAAAATTGAAAAAATCAAAATATAAGAAATTTATATATGCAAATATAAATTATATACCTAAATAAAAAATATTTTAAGCCGTTTCCGCAAAACGACTGTCGAAATTTTCATCATTTCTCAATCTATCTGCAATTCTTACTATCTTTCTCCATCACCACATTTCAAAATCTTCAAGCTGCGTAATTTTCCGTTCATTTCCCTAACCCACCACAATTAACACAACAATTAGTTGAACTGCTTTACATCCTCTTCTTCAACCATAATAAAATAATCGATTTGAATATAAATTGTTTTGCCAGCAATATTCTCAACAAAATATCGACTACAATTTGATAAAATCAAATCGAACACAAAACACACCTGCAGTTATATCAACATTAAAAGACCGTATCGTCAACACTGCCCCAATCAAGTACAAGAGACAGATGTCCTTTCCAAATGTTATCAACTTGGCTAGATTGACCTTACCAGTTCGTTTCGTTAAACGTTCAGTAATCTACAAACATCTAATCGGTGCGTTCGTATTTCATTCGTACCATTGTAAATGATTTTAAATTTAACATTCTAAATAATTACATGCAAAAACAATTTCGCTGTTATTTAATCTGTTTGTGCCGTGAAAAATTGTTCGGGAAAATTTTCTTTTAAATCAATATATAACTTAGTAACTTGACAAGTTGTCTTTTGGTACGACGGCCGATTAAAAAAACTTCAATTTAGCGAGCTCTGGTGTTATTTCGACCATTATGTGTGGGCAAATTACGATTTAACGAATAAACGTGTAAAGTGATATTAATTTTAAACAATGCGAAAGGTGCTGAAAAATTTTTCATCAACAACAAACGAACTTTTATATATGTCTTGTAAGTTCCATCGACCATGTAGTCTGTAGATAAATTTGTTATATATTTTTGAATTAACCGAGCGATTTTTTTTTTTTGTAAAATTTATTAATGTATTTTTAGTTTGGAAATCGCATATCTCGATTTTTTGTGAATTTCCTTAAAAAAAATGCTTCGTATTTGGGACACCGTCGTGTAATATGCAGATTTGACACTTTCTCAAAGTGAAAGGGATTATGAAAATATACGCTCATAATTAGCCAGTCAATTATTTTTAATGAAAGGAAAATGCATTTGTATAATAAACCGCCACCAAATGAACAACCTAACTCTTAACATGTTGAGGAATGCGGAGGCTCGATACAATAAGCACAAGCGATTCTTTGTTTTCGGTTAGATTCCGTGACAAACACGAGTTTATTGGTGATAATTGAACGTCAATACAATTTACTGTTTTATTTCAAGTCGTGGCACAATTACGAGATAATGCGTAGATACAAGAAATTGACCCAGATACGGACTCTGACAAGAACTAAAGTAGTTTTCCACCACATCTTCAGCCTAATGGGTTTTATGAGTCTGTTCGACCTCAAAGTTTTACTGCACGGTAATTTCTAAGCGATATTAATCTAAATTCTTAATTTTTCGAACCAAGACGATAGAAAAATTCCGTTTTATTAACAACTTTTTTTTTCCAAACAAACCTCGAATTAATCCATCGTTTTAATACGATTGTTGTCGATGATTATATCTATATTTTATTTTGAATGTTGTTAATAAATCTAACATCTATAAATTTTATTTTACATATGGCATACTTATTGTTTTTTAATACATAATTGTCGATAACAAATTAATACGCGCATTATATAAATTTCTGTTCATGCCATTGTTGAATTAAATGTTCAGTTGATATTTATAATGGATTTAATCAAATTGTCGTTAAATTATACCGCAGGAATTTTTTTTTTTGTAATCAATCAAGATTTTTCTAAACAAATTTCAATGAAAAATATCGGCAATGTAATTGTGACGTCTAAGAAAAATTAACAAAAAAAACTACAATTTTTTGTATAATACGTGTTATAGATCGATTTTATGAAAGAACAAATCGACAAAATTAACCGAATAATAAACATTTTGATTGTTTACAATAATTATATATCTAAGAAATAATTACCGTATATTTTACGTTGGTTGAAAATATTTCGGCAACAGCGAACCATGAAATAGTGAATTAAAAACGAATCGGTGTAATATTTAACAAAAACATTAATTTCTATAATTAATTGTCGGTGTTTTAAACGTTACATCGATTGCATTATTCCTGAATTTTTTTGTTTCGTTTAATCTAATTTATATTTGGATAATTTCATTTTTTAGAATAACTTAAGAACGAGATCAAAATACATTGACAATTTTTTATGTAATAATTTCGATGTATTTTAAACGAAATCGAAAATATTCTATTTACGTCGATTTCCATTTTAGGGATTTTGAAAAAAAATTGAATGATATACAAAAACCACAATTCAAAAATTCGTGCCTATTAATTTTATTAATATCTACGAATTTAACTAAACTAGTTTTTTTTTTTTGGAATTTGATCAGTTTACTTTCGTGGTGCAAAAATATTTTAGTAAAAAATATCCTGAATTAATTTTGAAACCACAGTTTTTTATAAATAATAAAATCTGGCATAGAATAATTTTTTTTAACACACAAATGCCATTTAACTAAGAAAAAGATACAAAAAAAACTTGTGATAATTTGCAACGTTTAAAAAATATTATATTTGTATATCCTTTATATTTGCGTCGTCTTTTTTCGGTTTATTAGATTATTATGGATTATCGATTTTCCACCATGATTACATTAAATCGCATTACATTTTTTTGGCGCAATCACCAAAATTTCTAAGAAATACGGCGCAAAAATCAATTTCTTTAATCGAAATATCCGACAGAATCAATAAATAAACGTCACAAAATACTCGCTGACTCGATCATTGCTCTTGACGATAATATCAATTTTACATCTACATAATAAAATACTTTATCATGTTTATTGATATTTATATCGATTATAGGGAAATCCCAAATACAAAGGTATCTCTTTCCTGTTTATTATTACGCGTATCAATATCGAATATTGAGTTGTTGTAATCTAAAGTATATACAGATTAAATTTTATTGAGGTATTTGTGGAAGCCATTTGAACAAAAAAAAAAAATATTTCACAACCGCCTGTCCCAATATATAGTATTTGGATTAAAAAATTCCAGTCTAGACAGCTTTATATTAGCTCATAATGCAATTTAAACGTAAAGTTGAGACATTCTGCCCACATTGCATGCGATTATGGAAGATGTAGGTAAAGACTGGTAACGATAATAATAACCAAAGCGGCTGGCTAGCCCCGTTTTGTTGATTTTTTATTGTGGACAAATTTAAGATTATTTTCTATAAAATCGTTTACCTTTTACTATATAAAGTCGTTACATTTGATATTCGATATCGACCATGTATTTTCTTAGAAAAAAACATGTACGATATTTGATTGTAAGAAAATACACGAATAGGCGATAAAATAACGCGATAAAGCCAATTTATATGTCAAAATTTATATCAAGTCTGGATTAAAAAAGAAAATTTGCTAAATAACGTTTGCAAACAATTATCCCTAAATAAGTGTTATTTATATAAAAATCAAATTGTATACACAATTTTTGTCTATTATGACTTTTTTTTCACTGCATCATATATTAAAAAAAAAACAGTTTATTAGACTGGATTTATTATTTGTTAAGGATATAAAATTTTTTTTTATTGATGTTGTATTACAAACAATTATCCCCAAATAAGGGTGAAATTCAAATATGTATACAATTTTTTGTCTCATGACATTTTTTCATTGCATCGTATATTAAAAAAAATAAAAATCAGTTTATTAGACTGGATTTATTATTTGATGTATTTATAAATCAGATTTTTTTTTATATTTTTTATAGCACAGATATTTCTAAAATATATCATTTTTATTAGTTAAGGATATACATTTTTTTTATTGATATTGTACTACAAACAATTATCCCCAAATTAGGGTGAAAATCAAATATACATTTTTTTTTGTCTAAAATGACATTTTTTCATTGCATCGTACATTAAAAAAAAAAATAGATTATTAGACTGGATTTATTATTTCATGTATATATTTAAAAATCAGAATATATATTTTTTAATTTATAGCACAAATATTTCTAAAATATATCATTTTTATTAGTTAGGATATACATTTTTTTTATTGGTATTGTACTACAAACAATTATCCCCAAATAAGGGTGAAAATCAAATATACATTTTTTTTGTCTAAAATGACATTTTTTCATTGCATCGTACATTAAAAAAAAAATAGATTATTAGACTGGATTTATTATTTCATGTATATATTTAAAAATCAGAATATATATTTTTTAATTTATAGCACAGATATTTCAAAAACATATCATTTTTATTAGTTAAGGATATATATATATTTTTTTATTGATATTGTACTACAAACAATTATCCCCAAA
Source organism: Leptodirus hochenwartii (assembly GCA_947310635.1). Taxonomy (NCBI): domain Eukaryota; kingdom Metazoa; phylum Arthropoda; class Insecta; order Coleoptera; family Leiodidae; genus Leptodirus; species Leptodirus hochenwartii. The sequence continues at coordinate 49,315,473 of OX371176.1, forward strand.
TAAGGGTGACATTTAAATATGGATACAATTTTTTTGTCTCATATGACTTTTTTTCATTGCATCGTATATTTTTTAAAAAATAATCAGTTTATTAGACCGGATTTATTATTTAATTTATTTTTAAATCAGAATAGTTAGTTAAAGAGTCCGCAATCCTAAAGATTGGTTGGAAACAGCACGCCATGCCGATCTATCCTGAGCTAATCCCTTCATCTCCCTATAGCTATTCATCTCAACGTCTTCAACTATCTGACTCACATACTCCAATCTAGGCCTACCTACCCCTCTCTTTCCCTCCACTCTACCTTCTATGATCAATTGCATAATCCCCCCATGCCTAAGAATATGCCCTACTAATCTGTCTCTCCTACGCTGTAACACTCTCCAGATACTTCTCTTCTCCCCTACTAACTCTAGTGCAGCTTCATTTGTTACTTTATCTTCCCAACCAATCCTCATCATCCTCCTATAACACCACATTTCAAGTGCTTCTAATCTACGCTTCTCTTCCTTTCCTATAGTCCACGCCTCACACCCGTACAGTGCTACACTCCAAACATATACCTTCAGTAATCTTTTTCTAATACCCAAGTCAATATTTGATCTTAAAATCTGTTCTTTTTCTACGAATGCCTTCCTACCCTGTGCTATCCTACACTTTATATCTACCTTGCTTCGATTATCTTTTGTGATTCTACTGCCTAAATAACAAAAATCTGACACTTCTTCGATTCTATTATCTCCTATTGTGATCCTCATTTTTCTACTGCATTCCTTTTTGTCACACCTCATCACTTTAGTTTTACCTATATTTATTTTCATGTTAAAATCCCTAGTCAATACTGCCTGCATACCATTCAATACCCTTTCTAAATTCTTTTCGCTTTCTTCCAATATAGCTATATCGTCGGCGAATCTCAACATATATATTTTCGCTCCCTGTACATTCACACCTACACTATACTCTTCTTTTACTTTGTTTATTGCATCTTCTATATATAGATTAAATAATAACGGTGAAAGTGTACATCCCTGCCGAACTCCCTTCCCTATTTTTGCTACCTCTTCTTCCCCCTCAATTCTAACTAAGGCAGTTTGGTGTTTATATAAATTAAAAATTATTCTCCTATCCTTATAATCTATACCCGTTTCTTTTAAAAATCTAAACATTATGTCCCAATCTACATTATCAAATGCCTTTTCTAAATCTACAAAAGCTATGCAAGTTACCTTTCCTACCCTCTTTCTTTTTTCTACTACCGTTCTTAGTGCTAGAATCGCCTCTCTCGTCCCTCTGTTTTTCCTAAAACCAAACTGATCTTCTCCTAGCCTTTCCTAAATCAGAATATGTATATATTTTTAATTTATAGCACAGATATTTCTGAAATATATAATTTTTATTAGTTAAGGTATATAAAAAAAAAATTATTGTGTTAGAGTTACATAATTTATTATGTAATTATTAATATAAAATTTATTAATATATAAATTTTATTAATACAAAAATGAATATACAAAATTTTTGTCTAATATAATTTTTTTTTCATTGCATCATATATTTAAAAAAAAATTATCAGTTTATTAGACTGTGATTTATTTATAAATCAATTTTTTTTTAAATTTACAAAACAGATATTTCTAAAATGTATCATTTTTATTAGTTAAGGATATAAAAAAAAATATTAATATTGTACTATAACAATTTTATTAGTTATATAATTTTAAAATCATTTTAAATTATTTATAATTTAAAAAGAAACCATTTTTAAAACTACAATCCAAATATTCGATCGAGTACTTTTAAGTACACACAAATAATTGTAAAATCATTTTACGCGTCTATTTTTAGATTAGAAAAATTTGTCGGATTCCTATTACATTTTTTCGAAAGTTTTGTACCGAAATTTTTTTTTTTAATATTACTTGCACAAAATTATAGATAGGTATTATACCTATCAGTACCTGCATTTGAAGTATATATTTGCCGACTAACGCAAGCTTTTTCGCTGATACAGGTTCAGACAGGTGATTTCGTTCGCGGGGCATCACCTGCGAAATTTCGTGTCTACGAAACCCGTACGAATTTGCAAGTACACGTAAAAAAAAGGTACGGCGAAAGTTGAAATTATATATTTAGTTTGTCGTGCGTGGCGTGGACACTTTCTGAGCCTGTAAATTTGGCTCGTACGTGGGCGGATTTCTCTTCGTATTCGATGATTTTGCGCAATATAGCGAAAGTAACCATTTTCAATTGGGATACCGCTAAGATTACAGCGTATTCGAATTGATCTGTCATCGGGAAAGTCCCTCGAAAGTATTTTAAGATCTTCTCACAATTTCTTTGCACACACGATTCTATTTTATGTGTTCGCTGTTACGATGCCAATTTTTAATTAGCCGATTAATCTTTTTTGGAATCTAACATCGCCGCATGGCGTTCTAAAAATAGGGGGTGGGGGGGACGAAAATAAATCGGCATTTTTGTTTACACGTCCTATCAATATTTTAGTTACAAAATTCACTAATCAGTGCACGACTAAACCGTTCGCTATTATCGAAAATAAATATGCAAATATTAGTATCGATACGTTTTTTTTTGTGATTTAAAAAAATATTTTCCACATGCGCGAAGTTTGGACAAACAGTCGTTCTATTTTTTTAAATATATTAAAAATCTCTATGCGTCAAATTTCGGTTCAGTTCTTTTTAGCGTTATTTTAAACTCGTGCACATAAAAAAAACAAAATTACATAATTATCTGCCTCGTGCACATTTTTCAATACCAAAAAAATCTTCTGAATTTCGTACCTTTCTATTGATAAACATCCTTTTGACGCTTGGCTCGGCTGGCATGTTGTTAATGTTGATCTTGTTAACAACCATCTTCTCACTGGTGCATACGCGAACTCAGTCCAAGAACGGTCCCCGCATGGGCCTCAATAAGGTACCCAAAGTCACTCTTTCAATAAAATGTGAAGTCAATCAACTCGTAACGATCTGGTTGAGAAAATTGCGCTCATTCACCAATAAGATAACAATGCGCACAATGTTTAAAAAAAAATACAACGATCTTCCTATCGTGTTATCTGACCACGTGAGTTCTAAAAGCGATAATGGTTAGAAAATAAAATAGTATCAGTCATTATTCTGCCGCGATATTGCGACTGGCTTATATTTGCTGAATTTAGTAAAAACTAAGCCGCACAGGCGATCGACTAAGTAACTACGAGTGCTCAAATATGTTGCCCGCGATACTGCGCCAAGTGAACTGACTTAAGTCGATAGACGATGGCCAGCCAGTATTATTATTGGTTCTCCCCACCAACATTGCCTTGCCGCCGCGGCGGTTGTTAAATGCTCACATTTCGATATCGCTAGTTGCACCGAGTACCAAGAATTCAGAGCTGTTGCTGTTGCAATTACCAGAAAATGGACATGTGCGCAATGTGTGCTATAGGTTTGGAGCGATTGTGCCAACGTGCCTATCGAAAAACCTCGATTTTACCGCGAAAGATCAAATTTTGTTATCTTGAGGCGTCTTTGGTGCAATTTTCATAAAATTCCAGATTATTGTGTTATCGTTTTCGGGCGACTTGTGCCAACGTGCCTCAATCGAAAAACCACGATTTTACCGCAGAAGACCAAATGTTGTTATCTTGAGGCGTCTTTGAACTCTTTTGGTGCAATTTTCATAAAATTCCAGATTATGCGCTAGAGTTCTGGAGCGACTTGTGCCAACGTGCCTATCGAAAAACCTCGATTTTGCGGCAGAGTAGCAAATTTTGTTCTATTATCTCTGATTTTCGATTTTAACTCTAAATTTTGTTATCTTGAGGCGTCTTTGATCTCTTTTGGTGCAATTTTCATAAAATTCCAAATTATTGTGTTATCGTTTTCGGGCGACTTGTGCCAACTTGCCCCTATCGAAAAACCACGATTTTACCGCAGAAGACCAAATGTTGTTATCTTGAGGCGTCTTTGAACTCTTTTGGTGCAATTTTCATAAAATTCCAGATTATGCGCTAGAGTTCTGGAGCGACTTGTGCCAACGTGCCTATCGAAAAACCTCGATTTTGCGGCAGAGTAGCAAATTTTGTTCTATTATCTCTGATTTTCGATTTTAACTCTAAATTTTGTTATCTTGAGGCGTCTTTGATCTCTTTTGGTGCAATTTTCATAAAATTCCAAATTATTGTGTTATCGTTTTCGGGCGACTTGTGCCAACGTGCCCCAATCGAAAAACCACGATTTTACCGCAGAAGACCATATGTTGTTATCTTGTCTCTGATTTTCGATTTTAACTCTAAATTTTGTTATCTTGAGGCGTCCTTGAACTCTTTTGGTGCAATTTTCATAAAATTCCAAATTATTGTGTTATCGTTTTCGGGCGACTTGTGCCAACGTGCCCCAATCGAAAAACCACGATTTTACCGGAGAAGACCAAATGTTGTTATCTTGAGGCGTCCTTGAACTCTTTTGGTACAATTTTCATAAAATTCCAGATTCTGCACTAGAGTTCTGGAGCGACTTGTGCAACGTGCCTATCGAAAAACCTCGATTTTGCGGCAGAGTAGCAAATTTTGTTCTATTATCTCTGATTTTCGATTTTAACTCTAAATTTTGTTATCTTGAGGCGTCTTTGATCTCTTTTGGTGCAATTTTCATAAAATTCCAAATTATTGTGTTATCGTTTTCGGGCGACTTGTGCCAACGTGCCCCAATCGAAAAACCACGATTTTACCGCAGAAGACCAAATGTTGTTATCTTGAGGCGTCTTTGAACTCTTTTGGTGCAATTTTCATAAAATTCCAGATTATGCGCTAGAGTTCTGGAGCGACTTGTGCCAACGTGCCTATCGAAAAACCTCGATTTTGCGGCAGAGTAGCAAATTTTGTTCTATTATCTCTGATTTTCGATTTTAACTCTAAATTTTGTTATCTTGAGGCGTCTTTGATCTCTTTTGGTGCAATTTTCATAAAATTCCAGATTATGCGCTAGAGTTCTGGAGCGACTTGTGCCAACGTGCCTATCGAAAAACCTCGATTTTGCGGCAGAGTAGCAAATTTGGTTCTATTATCTCTGATTTTCGATTTTAACTCTAAATTTTGTTATCTTGAGGCGTCTTTGATCTCTTTTGGTGCAATTTTCATAAAATTCCAGATTATGCGCTAGAGTTCTGGAGCGACTTGTGCCAACGTGCCCCAATCGAAAAACCACGATTTTACCGGAGAAGACCAAATGTTGTTATCTTGAGGCGTCTTTGAACTCTTTTGGTGCAATTTTCATAAAATTGCTGATTATGCGCTAGAGTTTTGAAGCGACTTGTGCCAACGTGCCTATCAAAAAACCTCGATTTTGCGGCAGAGTACCAAATTTTGTTATCTTGTCTCTGATTTTCTATTTTAACTCTAATTTTGTTATCTTGAGGCATCTTTGAACTCTTTTGGTGTAACATTCACAAAATTCCAGATTATTGTGTTATACTTTTGGAGCGACTTGTGCCAACGTGCCCCTATTGAAAAAACTCGATTTTACCGTAGACCAAATTTTGATATCTTGAGGCGTCTTTGGTGTAATATTCATAAAATTCCAGATTATTGCGCTAGAGTGTTAGAGCGACTTGTGCCAACGTGCCCCTATCGAAAAAACTCGATTTTACCGTAGAAGACCAAATGTTGTTATCTTGAGGCGTCTTTGAGCTCTTTAGGTGCAATTTTCATAAAATTCCAGATTATTGCGCTAGAGTTTTAGAGCGACTTGTACCAACGTGCCCCTATCGAAAAAACTCGATTTTATCGCAGACCAAATTTTGTTATCTTGAGGCGTCTTCGGCGTAATATTCATAAAATCTCAGATTATTTAATAAATTTATTTGTTCTTATATTACAAACAATGTTGATGTGTTTATATATATAAAAAAAGATGCACAATTTATTCCAGTTAGAAAATTGAAGTTCTATTTTATTTACTGTTACCGGTTTTTCCAAGCGTAATCATTTTTTTTTTTTTTGATAAACTGGCGACAGGGGCGTTGTGCCAAATAGAAATATAATATTCGCGCTTTTGGGAACGTTCGCAAAATTTATATTAGCGAACAAATTCGCGCGAATTTGACAATGCACGTAAATTTCGGCAGATGCTTGACAGCCACTAATTTGACGGCGTCTTCTTCTTCATATTGCAGCATTTCAGTGTGAACGTAAACGGGTTTTATTTGTTGCTCTTCTGATTAGTGGAATTTCGGAACTTTGAACTTTACAGTCAACAAATATTGACTTTAAATTGAAGAATGCAAAGTATTTGTGATGGATTTTGTACATGTACTATAACTTTATTGATAATCTAGTTTGATGATTAATTTATTCGCATATGAAATACAAACAAACTTACATAATATCAAGCAATTTTAGTCCCAAACAAATTTAAAAATATCTTCGTACAAATGTTAAAATTCACGTTCGTGCCTGATGGAAAAAAAAAATGGAAGCAACAACATATTACAGTTTTCTCGTATTCTAAATTAAAATAAGGTAAAGTAAGTAGAACTCCCGAAGGCTGAGACATTATCTGACTTGTCCACGAATTATAGAATTTCGTGCCAAATGGTTTCTCGAAAAAAATTAAAAAAATCGTGTGTCTCACAGGTATTATAACCGTTCCTTCGCCGTAATGGTTTATTTTCTCAATATTACACGAATATATTATGTCATTTTTAATTTAAAAATATTTCCAATTACTGTTTCGCTTTGGTGAATAATAAAATTTCAAATCCGTTTTTCATTGATTAATTCGTCGTTTTAACTGTACCAGATTATCGGGAAAGGGCTCGACGAGTAAAAATAAATTTGAAATACTTAGAAAACTATCGTAACGTTTGCACGCTTTTTACGAGAAATATTCTCAATGTCTTCTCGCGATTTCTACTTTCACACGACAAACATTTGTCTATTTATTATTTTCATGTGTATTGATGGAATATTTAACAATAAAAACATCCGATGACCAGTGACTCACGTGCCACGTAATTAGAATCGAACCATTACATAACAATAACGTCGTAGCGATTATTCATCTCCATCGCGCTTTTTTTTTATTACGAAACCAAAATTTATGTAGTGCGCGTATCGTCACTATTTTTTTATTTCGCTATTTATGAGTCAGCCTGTTAGGTATACGTAGTAAGTACTCCGATATGTGGTACCGCATCATGTACCAAATTATGTCAGTAATAATTGGTTAGTGAACGTACTTTTTCCGCTCATTCACTACCGCGAACAGTACAGAAGATATTGTTAGAGGTTATTATAATTTTTATTGATTTGTATTTTTAATAATTCTCATTTTTTCATTACAACTTTTCTTCTTCCAACTGACCATTGTAATAAATTCGACATTAACAATTCTAATTTTGTATATATTTTTGCAAATATCCATTTTTTCATTATTTCATAATTCTCAATTTTTCAAAAATATATTTGAAAAAAGATTTCTTTTCCCAACTAACAATTGTAATAAATTCGATATTAAAAATTCTAATTTTGTATATATTATTGCAAATATCCTCAAATATTTTCGTCATTTAATATTTCTCACTTTTCAAAAATTTATTTGAAAAAAGATTTCTTTTTCCAACTAACAATTGTAATAAATTCGATATTAAAAATTCTAATTTTGTATATATTTTTGCAAATATCCTCAAATATTTTCATCATTTCATAATTCTCAATTTTTCAAAAATCTATTTGAAAAAAGATTTCTTTTTCCAACTAACAATTGTAATAAATTCGATATTAAAAAATCGAATTTTGTAAATATTTTTGCAAATGTCCATTTTTTTCATCATTTAATAATTCTCATTTTTTCAAAAATTTATTTTAAAAAAGATTTCTTTTCCCAATTAACAATTGTAATAAATTCGATATTAAAAATTCTAATATTGTATATATTTTTGCAAATATCCAAATATCCTCAAATATTTGCGCATACCTCAAATATTTTCGTCATTTAATATTTCTCACTTTTCAAAAATTTATTTGAAAAAAGATTTCTTTTCCCAACTAACAATCGTAATAAATTCGATATTAAAAATTCTAATTTTGTATATATTTTTGCAAATATCAATTTTTTTCAAATATCCATTTTTTCATCATTTCATAATTCTCATTTTTTTCAAAAATCTAATTAAAAAATATATTTCTTTTTCCAACTAACAATTATTGTAATAAATTCGACATTACAAATTCTAATTTTGTATATATTTTTGCAAATATCCAAATATCCTCAAATATTTGCAAATATCCTTATATCCTCAAAAATTTGCAAATATCCTCAAATATTTTCATCATTTAATAATTCTCATTTTTTTAAAAATCTATTTGAAAAAAGTTTCTTTTTCCAACTAACAATTGTAATAAATTCAATATTAAAAAATCTAATTTTGTATATATTTTTGCAAATATCCTCAAATATTTTCATCATTTAATAATACTCATTTTTTCAAAAATCTATTTGAAAAAAGATTTCTTTTTCCAACTAACCATCGTAATAAATTTGGTATTACCGATTCTAATTTTGTATATATTTTTGCAAATATTCAAATATCCTCAAATATTTGCGCATACCTCAAATATTTTCGTCATTTAATATTTCTCACTTTTCAAAAATTTATATGAAAAAAGATTTCTTTTCCCAACTAACAATCGTAATAAATTCGATATTAAAAATTCTAATTTTGTATATATTTTTGCAAATATCAATTTTTTTCAAATATCCATTTTTCATCATTTCATAATTCTCATTTTTTTCAAAAATCGAATTAAAAAATATATTTCTTTTTCCAACTAACAATTATTGTAATAAATTCGACATTACAAATTCTAATTTTGTATATATTTTTGCAAATATCCAAATATCCTCAAATATTTGCAAATATCCTTATATCCTCAAAAATTTGCAAATATCCTCAAATATTTTCATCATTTAATAATTCTCATTTTTTTTAAAATCTATTTGAAAAAAGTTTCTTTTTCCAACTAACAATTGTAATAAATTCAATATTAAAAAATCTAATTTTGTATATATTTTTGCAAATATCCTCAAATATTTTCATCATTTAATAATACTCAATTTTTCAAAAATCTATTTGAAAAAAGATTTCTTTTTCCAACTAACCATCGTAATAAATTTGGTATTACCGATTCTAATTTTGTATATATTTTTGCAAATATTCAAATATCCTCAAATATTTTCATCTTTTAATATTTCTCACTTTTCAAAAAATTATTTGAATAAAGATTTCTTTTTCCAACTAACAATTGTAATAAATTCGATATTAAAAATTCTATAATTTTGTATATATTTTTGCAAATATCCTCAAATATTTTCATGATTTAATAATTCTCATTTTGTTCAAAAATATAATTTAAAAAAAATTCTTTTTCCAACTAACAATACTCACAAATTCGACATAAACAATTAAAATTTGTGCAAATATCCATTTTTTCATCAAATCATTGTCCCGATGGTATTTTCACGCTGACGGAAGTAAAACTAATACTTAAGTGAGATATTACAACAGATTCTATTTTACAATAGGATTTATTTCGATCGTACTGCACGAATATATTGAATGCACGACGCAATTTCGCTTTATTTGATGCTGAACATCTCAACGAAGATGAGCAATCGGAAGTTCCTAGAATTCCGTCTAAAACCAATCTTAAATTTTATTTAAACATAAATCCCGTCACTTTACTACAAGTCAAACTAATTATAATTAAAAATAACGCGGTATAAAATTTACTATTTACTACGAAAAATTAATTATTTCAAATGCTCAACCTAATATAAGACTTAATATGGTCAAAAAATATTAACGAATTTTTTTATGCCATTAAAAAAAAGATGTAATTATCATATTATAATATTCTGTAATTATATTGAAGACCACCTGGTGTATATTGATATTATCTTGCAGATTAATTGGGAAAACTCATCTGTCACAATTTTACGACTCTATAATATATTTACGACCTTTTACCCATATTTTAAAATAAACGACAGTTTATACTTATGAATTAAAGAATATATTTTAATAGAAACTTTGCAATTATTATTTATTGCGTTATATTATCGCATTAATAATCCTAGGAAAATTTGTATAACAGCCAAATATAATGAAAAATGAAAACGCGCTTCTGTTTATTGAAAATATTTAAAATATTTTATATTTTCGTGTGATTTATGAAAAGTCCACAAATGCAACTTTCGATTATTATTTGCTGTTTAATCATGCGAAATTTTACGACTAAAAACGAATCGTTTTTTGTTTTTTTTGGTATTGCCATTGCTATTGTACGAGTTTGCAGAAAGTATGATTCATTCGATTTTGATTTTCTTTTGCGGAAGTATTGGTTTTGCGATTTTTGTATCGGTGTGCTATTTTGCAAATAATGTGAATTCGCTGAAACTTGAATAATTTTTTTTTGAATGATATAAAACTATAAAACAAGCGTCATCAAAATGTGTTTACTTCTTCGTATTTTTATCACAGGAATTATGTACCTTTTGTTCGCAAAAAAGTAAATGTTTATCGTATTTTTGAAAGCGAAAAATCGCCATTAAAAAAAAACACACAAATCTTTGCGTTGATTTTTTATTTTCTCGTGAGTATTTCAAACAAATTTCATTTTCGTTGCTTATATTGGTAAATTAATTAATTTTTTCTGCACAAAATTAAATTTTAATATTTACAGTTTAGGTTTTATACGTTGATTGTTACATCGTTGATTTTTTTAACTAGTTATAGCCAAAAAAGTGTATGTCTATATTATGAACAATTTTCAGAAAAAAATTAAAAATTCTCATTATTACACATCTATTTACTTAATTAATACATTTTGGGACAATTTGAGATGTCGATCAATTAACGCCATCTTAATTTCGTTATAAAAAACATTTTTTTAAGTAGATTTCATTGTTTTTGCAAAAGCAATGTGAATGAAAAAAATACGCGAAGCCCCGATTATTATAAAAAAAAAAATCGCGTGCGATTTTTCATGAATGTGCGTAATAAATGTTGATAAACTTAAAACAATTTTTTTTTATTAATGGACTAAATCCGTATATTGCGATGACTAAGGACGATCCTATTATTTCGAAGAAAAACCGCAATTGCCATTTAAAATTACATACTATAAAAACATAATCGATTCGTTTAAGGATGTAAAATATCGGAAATCGTAAACGGAATGACAAAAATGGATTCGCTATTTATTCATAATTTTTATATATTTTTATATAACATCCTACATCCGGATGGCGAAGAGGATTCGATCCATCAACGGCTTTATTATTAATTTATATTAAACTACCGAAGAAAATTCTTGGATTCATTAAAAGTTACCACTCTGTATAAATACGAGGAATTTTACCAGGCTGTAAAAAGGGTTTAATATACAAATTAACGATCCACAAAAAAAATGCGGCATCAATCAACGTCTTGCGCACAATATTAACGAAACTGTGAAAGAGCGCAACAAAGGCGCTTTAAAATGGACCTCTCTTAACATTCCACACATACCGATTTTAGTTCTTCTCCGATGTTGTGAGACAGTTGCGAGACTCGTAAATGGACAGAAATAAAATGGGAACGTTATTAGTTTTTTAATTTTTTATTACATGTCAAGTCAAATTGAAATATTAGAGGTATAATTAATTGTACAAATTATCTCCAACAAATCTCAACTGAAAGTATTTATACGTTCGAAAATGCGCATTTCAAAAACTAAGTCGGCTTCTTCAATAAAATAAATAAATTCACCTCTGCCAGTCATTGGAATTGCTATTATAGAAATATAGATTAAAAATTATACAGTAAATTTTGCAAATACTATTTTTTTCATTCATTCTTCTTAATTGCAATTATTTTTTAATTTTTGATATAAAAATTGCATTATTAATTCCCATCAATGCTTATCCTTCTATAATTCTAATTACAGGATAATAGGAATCCAGAATAAGAATCTTCGCATCAAATACACACTTTGTGGACGATCATATGTTATTTGGTCTTCTGCCAGCCTGCTCGTTGTTAGTTTACTATGTTTCTATAATTAAAAAAAAATTGTGAATATACCACAGATTTGAATGGACACAGATGAAGCTAAAAAAAAATTTTTTTTAACGTATACGCCGTAAAAATGTTTTGTCCAAAGAAAATTTACCATCTCAATAAGTTTTTACAATTTTTTTGATATTGTGATAATATTTGTTTATTCTTCTGGCTATTACTTGAAAAATAATGGGTTTTTGAACATAAAATCTAAAGAACGTACAAAAAAGTTTCACAATACGACAATTAATCGACATACAAAAAAACATGCGTGAGACCCTCGCGCGGTAGAAGTGACACTTCTTAGCTCCTAGGAAAAGTTGATTTTATGCATTGCGTTTTTTTTCCATTTGTTAACGATTTTTTTTATTCGATATTCGATCATATATGGAACACACTATTACCTAGCGGATTATTGAAAAATTCTTTATAAAATTCGCGATGAGCCGGTTGAAAGAATGTAAATTTTCTGTATGATGCACTAGTGGGTGCATTTCTATTATGTTGTATCAGAATCGCCTATAGAAGTTTCACTTCAAAAAAACGTCTATTTCGAACGCATGTTGTAGTTTTATAGCATCTCCATGTATTTATTTGTTCCTGTTTCTTTGTGGCTCATGAATTTGTAACACATCTCCACCTAAATGATGTTTATTAGTTTGTAGAGGCGCGTGGAAAATCCACATTCCAATCCAGAAAATGTAAGACGAAAATATTTTGAATAGATATAATACACGAAGATAATTTAATACGTGGAAATTTCGTGGTTTGAATATAAATGAATAGCAAATTTACAAAAAAAAAGTGAAGAGCGTAATTTTAAAGAATTTTACGTTTCTGTGGATTTTTTGAACATTTATATATATATTTTTTGGGTGATATTCTATATTATATTTATATTTTCATTTAACTATTTAAAAAAAAAATTCTTTTATTGTATTTAAACATTTTATATGGACGCATAAATTTTATATCACTAAATTAGGTATCTTATATGTAAATTTCGCTGTAATTTTGATGAGAAATCGTTAAAATTATGCTAATTATCAACCAAATCTTCCGTTAGCGCAATTTGTTCAAATAAAAAAATATCTTAGATATGATTAATTACTTTGGTAAACAAACCGATTTATTTGACATTTTAATTTGTTCTTGGACCAATTCGTTGCTTATCTTGAATGTTCCAATTCCAAATTTAGTAACGTAAGTGTTTTGTAATCTTGCGCGAGTTGAAAAAATATAAATTCAAAAGTAAAGAAACACTCGGAAATGAAATATTTTAAATTTCACTTAAAACGTAACTTAGATTGTGCATGAAGAATGGTTTGCTTCTGACGAAACGATGGCTTCATTGTTTGATGATAAAACTGTTATTTTCGCGGCGAAAAGCATTGCAATAACAAAAATTAAATATTCTGCTTTTAATAAAAAAAAATTTTTTTTGATATTAAATTTTTCGGTATTTCTTAAGTATCCGGCATTTCCGCAATTTTGATTATTTTTGTACAATATTTTTAGAGAATGGCCTTAAAGAATGGGGCTTTTGAGCGGTGTATTTGTTATATTTTTAAATTATCAATAACATGTCGAAAAAAAATCATAACTTTCATCAACAAAATACGTTTTTCAGACGTTGCTTTATCCAGTTTAAAAAAATACGACAAAATTTGACCGTTCCATAGCTTGTCTATAATGACCAAAATTTAATTAAAATTTATAATCATATAAATTTATTTGATGGTTAAATTCGTTTTTAAAATCGATATAATTTCAGTTAAATCATTTTACTTTTTTTTTTTTTGAATTTACAGCCTCAGTTCAAATTTTGCATTCAACTAGTTAATTGTTGTTATTCAACAAATCGCCGATTAATTCAATAAATTAAATATTTCAACGCTCCACGGATAAAATATCTAAAGGATGAAATTTCAGTAACCTTATTGTGGTCACATGGCATTTTTAACTGCGAGTTTCTCATGAATATTTTATTTGTTTATCCACCGTGTTTGTTAACAATTATCGCTATATTTTTGAAACAACGCAGACGATTTTCATTCGAGAATGCAATAATACGTCGATTAGATTAATTTGTTTTGTATAATGATACGTAAAAATTTAAACAATGTCGATTGTTTTCGAAAATGTTACAATAGTGCCCGGTGCTGCCTCCGTGGTGAATTACGTTACTATAATTTTTGAACTAGCACCAAAATAACGCTAGTTTTTAACGAATTTCTTTAAAAAATGCAGAAATTCTTCGATAAAACAAATCTGTTTTTCGGTTCCATAAATACTTTTTTTTTTGTTCTACAGCAAGTTTTAAAATCGTTTTATTACCTACTTCCCTTGTTGCGCAATTTTACTACAACAAAATTAACTGACTTTAATTTAACGTAATGTAACTGAACTGTAATGACTCGTTAATTGTGCTTGAGTTTGTAGAAAATTTCGTGGTTTCTGTGCTGCAAATGTGCTGCAAATACCGAAATCGAAATCCACGTGAAAAACTGTTAAAAATGCTTCCTGGATTTTAATTCGTTGCATTAGCGATTTTTCGAAGCGCCAATTAAAAAAAATCCATGAAATGTAATAAATTGGAATTACATATTTAGATTTTAATAAAAAATTTAGACGCTTTACATTTTTATTTTAAACGAAATTTTGTACCTTGGTACAAAAATAGCCAATGTCCAATATTATAATGTGCTGGGAATTGGATTTTTTAAACATTGGTTTTCATAAAATTGTTTTTCGATTTTTTTTGTTTTAATTATTCATTATTATTAAAACTACAGGAAAATTAAGTCACATTTTTCTAAAGTAAAACCAAAGGGTAACATTATATGTGATAAGCAGGGTAAGGAACTCACAGAAAATAAGGAAAAAGCTAGAAGATGGAAGGAGTATCTTGAAGATTTATATAAAGGTAGGCAGGACATGGAGGAGCTAGAAAATGTGGAACAGATAGATGAGGATGACTTAGGTCCTAGCATACTTAGGTCAGAGTTTCATAGAGCATTAAATGATTTACGGAATAACAAAGCAGCGGGGATTGATATGATACCAGCCGAATTAATAAAACACGCAGGGGAAAAAATGCAGGAGCGATTATACAGGTTAGTTTGTAAAATATATGAGAAGGGAGAAGTACCACAGGATTTTCAGCGTAGTAGAATAGTAACAATGCCGAAGAAAATAGGAGCTAATTTGTGTGAGAACTATAGGACCATTAGCCTACTATCACATGCATCGAAGATATTGTTAAAGATTATTTATAGGAGATTAGAAAATAAAGTAGAGGAAAGGCTAGGAGAAGATCAGTTTGGTTTTAGGAAAAACAGAGGGACGAGAGAGGCGATTCTAGCACTAAGAACGGTAGTAGAAAAAAGAAAGAGGGTAGGAAAGGTAACTTGCATAGCTTTTGTAGACTTAGAAAAGGCATTTGACAATGTAGATTGGGACATAATGTTTAGAATTTTAAAAGAAACGGGTATAGATTATAAGGATAGGAGAATAATTTTTAATTTATATAAACACCAAACTACCTTAGTTAGAATTGAGGGGGAAGAAGAGGTAGCAAAAATAGGGAAGGGAGTTCGGCAGGGATGTACACTTTCACCGTTATTATTTAATCTATATATAGAAGATGCAATAAACAAAGTAAAAGAAGAGTATAGTGTAGGTGTGAATGTACAGGGAGAGAAAATATATATGCTGAGATTCGCCGACGATATAGCTATATTGGAAGAAAGCGAAAAGAATTTAGAAAGGGTATTGAATGGTATGCAGGCAGTATTGACTAGGGATTTTAACATGAAAATAAATATAGGTAAAACTAAAGTGATGAGGTGTGACAAAAAGGAATGCAGTAGAAAAATGAGGATCACAATAGGAGATAATAGAATCGAAGAAGTGTCAGATTTTTGTTATTTAGGCAGTAGAATCACAAAAGATAATCGAAGCAAGGTAGATATAAAGTGTAGGATAGCACAGGGTAGGAAGGCATTCGTAGAAAAAGAACAGATTTTAAGATCAAATATTGACTTGGGTATTAGAAAAAGATTACTGAAGGTATATGTTTGGAGTGTAGCACTGTACGGGTGTGAGGCGTGGACTATAGGAAAGGAAGAGAAGCGTAGATTAGAAGCACTTGAAATGTGGTGTTATAGGAGGATGATGAGGATTGGTTGGGAAGATAAAGTAACAAATGAAGCTGTACTAGAGTTAGTAGGGGAGAAGAGAAGTATCTGGAGAGTGTTACAGCGTAGGAGAGACAGATTAGTAGGGCATATTCTTAGGCATTGGGGGATTATGCAATTGATCATAGAAGGTAGAGTGGAGGGAAAGAGAGGGGTAGGTAGGCCTAGATTGGAGTATGTGAGTCAGATAGTTGAAGACGTTGAGATGAATAGCTATAGGGAGATGAAGGGATTAGCTCGGGATAGATCGGCATGGCGTGCTGTTTCCAACCAATCTTTAGGATTGCGGACTCTTTAACTAATTTAACTAATTATTCATGTTATTTGGTGAATTAATAGAGTAAAATATATATTTTTGTTTTTTTTTAAATTTTCATGCACATTGGCTCCATATTTTGGACATTGGCCCTTTTTATCCCAAGGTACAGTTATAATCCACGAATGTGTTTGTACTAGATTTTTGACGCCTGGTATTAATATATTTTTTTCTTTTTGCTATTTCAGAATAATAAAAATCGCAATTCGCAATCGAACAATGGTAAAGATATCTTTTGGTGAAGACGAGCTAATTAAAAATTCCAGAACGACGATTTAGAAATCGCAATAAGGTAAGAAAAATACTAGATATTAACAATATCCATTTTATATTTAAAAATTAAAAAAAAAACCAATTTAGGTTTTTGTCTCTAAAAATTGTCGTAATTATTTGTGCAATAATTGCAATTTTTTACACCATATTCTACAAAATTTCATACTACAATCTACGAAGATCTATTTTCATTATAAAAATTAAAAATCGATATATAATCCCGAAATAAATGTTCGAGACATAAAACCAACTGAGTTGAGTGTCCAATAATCCGTTGAACAATTCGAATGAATTTCGTTGGCACGACTGATTTATTAAGTGATTTATGTCCTTATTGGTAGTGTCAGTTTAAGGTTCACCTACGCCATAATTATATTATAAATCTCGAATGTGTAATTCAAACGCCAATGGCCCGAAGGATAAAAGGTTTATGTGCAGATCTTTCAACCGCGTAATATACATATGTGCAACTGCTGTTACAAAATAATCGCAGTCTCTCGAAATGAACATTTCCGCTGCCCACATTCTTCATCTGACTAGATTTGTTAAAGAAATCACGACAACGTTATAACGTGATTAGACAAGATTTTTTTATTTTTTTTGGAAAAATTAAAGAATTTTTTCAATAGATGATGAAGTGAAGTTGAAACGTCGCGTTATTAAAATTTGCTAATATTTAATTTAGTGTATATATATTTTTTTTTTTAGAAAAATATAGCACGGAATATTATATAAAGTGAAAAAAACCATTTTTTTGTCAAAGTGTAAAATAGAAAAAAGATACTGAAAGATCAGAAATTATGTAATTATTTAATAATTAATTACAAGATTCTATAATTTTTGTCAAAATTTTCATAAATAAGTAATTTTTTAATAATATTTTTATTATACAGTTTATTCACTAATTATCTATATATTTTTATATAGCAGATATAAGGAAAATTTTATGCAAAAAAAAATTTTTGTGGGAGATATCCAAAATAAACACAAAAAATATATTTGACTCATCAAGTATACCTATTAAATAATAATTATTATTTAACTGATTAAAAATAAGCGCTTAAGAAGTCACAACAAGTTCTAACGTGATTAGAGAAGATTTTTTTTGAAAAATTAGCGAATATTTTGAATAGACGATGCAGATGAAGTTGAAACGTCGCGTTATTAAAATTTGGTGATACTTTAATTTAGTATATATCTTTTTTTTTAGAAAAATATAACACGGGATATATAAAGTGAAAAAGAATATTTTTTGTCAAAGTGTAAAATAGATAAAAGATACAATCAGAAATTATGTATATTGTTGACTATTCTAACGAATTACAAGATTCTATAATTTTTGTCCAAATTTCCATAAATAAGTAATTTTTTAATAATATTTTTTTTATACAGTATATTTCCTAATTATCTATATATTTTTTTATAGAAGATATAAGGAAAACTTTATGCAAAAAATTTTTTTTGTGGGAGATATCCAAAATAAACACAAAAAATATATTTGACTCATCAAGTATATCTATTAAACAATTATTATTATTTATCTGATTAAAAATAAAAGCAACAAAGTTATGATCTGTTAGAAGAATAATGATACAAAAAGACGTCGTGCTATTAAAATTTCTAAAAGCGAAAACAAATCAAGCACTTGAAAAATATAACTTAGTTTGCAGAATATATATTTTATTTTATTATTTTATTTTATTTTTTTTTAAATGGGTTCAATAATAAAAGATACTTTTCGAGCAAAATTAATAATACGTTTAGTAAAATTTCTAATTATTTCGTCAGAAATTTCAGTAAAAATTATACGAATAAATAAATAATTGACGAGTGATTTTTTCGAATATTTCGATATGGACTTACCTTTAATCATTATCAATTTTATAAATATATCCTCTGCGAAAATTATTATTTCTTGTTACAAAAAACTCGGGTTTGATAATAAAAAATATTCGTTTACCAAAGAACGCGTTTGAATAAAAAAAATAAAAGGAAAAGCGATTTCCAAATGTTCATTTGCTTTCGGTGGAGTCTGATGGCACGTATATATTATAATATTTATATCTCGCGTATAAATATTTAGCAATCGATTGCATAAATGCGAAATTATTTCGTGGCATTTCGCGCTGATTCGGCAAATATATTTAGCTAGGCTATTTACTGCAATTATCGATTTCCCATTCATGCCTCGATTTATGCAATTTACAAATCCATTCAATAATCATCTAGTTATGTAAGACAACCATTGGCCGAAGGAATAGAAAATCATTTAACATAATTATAAAAAATTATAAAATATTATACAGGTTAGTTTGTAAAATATATGAGAAGGGAGAAGTACCACAGGATTTTCAGCGTAGTAGAATAGTAACAATGCCGAAGAAAATAGGAGCTAATTTGTGTGAGAACTATAGGACCATTAGCCTACTATCACATGCATCGAAGATATTGTTAAAGATTATTTATAGGAGATTAGAAAATAAAGTAGAGGAAAGGCTAGGAGAAGATCAGCTTGGTTTTAGGAAAAACAGAGGGACGAGGGAGGCGATTCTAGCACTAAGAACGGTAGTAGAAAAAAGAAAGAGGGTAGGAAAGGTAACTTGCATTGCTTTTGTAGATTTAGAAAAGGCATTTGATAATGTAGATTGGGACATAATGTTTAGAATTTTAAAAGAAACGGGTATAGATTATAAGGATAGGAGAATAATTTTTAATTTATATAAACACCAAACTGCCTTAGTTAGAATTGAGGGGGAAGAAGAGGTAGCAAAAATAGGGAAGGGAGTCCGGCAGGGATGTACACTTTCACCGTTACTATTTAATCTATATATAGAAGATGCAATAAACAAAGTAAAAGAAGAGTATAGTATAGGTGTGAATGTACAGGGAGAGAAAATATATATGTTGAGATTCGCCGACGATATAGCTATATTGGAAGAAAGCGAAAAGAATTTAGAAAGGGTATTGAATGGTATGCAGGCAGTATTGACTAGGGATTTTAACATGAAAATAAATATAGGTAAAACTAAAGTGATGAGGTGTGACAAAAAGGAATGCAGTAGAAAAATGAGGATCACAATAGGAGATAATAGAATCGAAGAAGTGTCAGATTTTTGTTATTTAGGCAGTAGAATCACAAAAGATAATCGAAGCAAGGTAGATATAAAGTGTAGGATAGCACAGGGTAGGAAGGCAATCGTAGAAAAAGAACAGATTTTAAGATCAAATATTGACTTGGGTATTAGATAAAGATTACTGAAGGTATATGTTTGGAGTGTAGCACTGTACGGGTGTGAGGCGTGGACTATAGGAAAGGAAGAGAAGCGTAGATTACAAGCATTCGAAATGTGGTGTTATAGGAGGATGATGAGGATTGGTTGGGAAGATAAAATAAGAAATGAAGCTGTACTAGAGTTAGTAGGGGAGAAGAGAAGTATTTGGAGAGTGTTACAGCGTAGGAGAGACAGATTAGTAGGGCATATTCTTAGGCATGGGGGGATTATGCAATTGATCATAGAAGGTAGAGTGGAGGGAAAGAGAGGGGTAGGTAGGCCTAGATTGGAGTATGTGAGTCAGATAGTTGAAGACGTTGAGATGAATAGCTATAGGGAGATGAAGGGATTAGCTCAGGATAGATCGGCATGGCGTGCTGTTTCCAACCAATCTTTAGGATTGCGGACTCTTTAACTAATAAAAAATTGCCACAAATCTACCTTGAAAATATTCGATTTTTTTATGAATTTTTTTAATTTTCAATTTGGCATTTGTAAAAATTGCTCACTACAAAAAAACATAATACATATTTTAATTAAAAATTCAACTATCGATGAAAATGAAGATTTTAATATATATTATAATTATTATGTACTTTAGACTAGTAACAATTTTTTTTACAAAATTTATTTTGCACTACAAAAATTTTACTTAAAAATGCGTATTTTTCTTTTATTAAAATTCTACATTCGCAATAAAAAAAGGTTAAATTGTTAAAAGAAAATTCTCATTACGTTGATGATAAATTTGCTGCACGTTTTATGTTCCGGATTATTTTACATCTTCTTCAATTTTCACAGATTATATTCCACGTCACGTAATTTAATACATTACACCCGAATTGAAACCGTAATCCGATATGCACAGCTTTTCAAGTTTATAAAATACTATCCGTTTGTTTAAAATATAAATTCACAATGCATTTACACGTAAGACGATTTGCAACGCAAGAATTTCATTTTCATAAAAAAAAATTGGTGTTTAAATATTTCGTATTTCGCTAGAAATTTAAGTTAAAAATTTAATTAAATTGTAGGGTATTATTTTGCAAGGCTATATAATATAATTACTTAAGATTTCTCGATACGTTTCATTTCTCTAGAAATCAGAAATGTATTTTTATTCCCCGAGTAATCTCGAGAATTTGTACATATATTTTTTCATTTATCTTTTTTTTGTGAAAAAATAATATTGTTCAGCTTTGAAATAATAAAAAAAATCAAATTGATACTAAAATTCTTCGTAATAAAATCGTTAGCAGCGAAAAAACTAATTTCGAAATAGACAAATTTTGAAGAGAAAAAAAACTATATTTACTTTCTTTTCTCGAGAAAAGTTTTGCTCGAAAAATTGTCGTGAAGAAACACTACACGGTATATTTTTTACAAGTAATCTTTAAAATCGTCCTGTAAGAATGCAATTATGGTATAAATAAAATCTTATCAAATAATATTAATAATATTCTATATACATATATAAAGGACACAGATTTTCGTCAATTTAATCTTTGTTTGATCGCTACCGTCCTCTATTCTTGTGGCAAAGTTTTTAAGTTATTTCGTAAAGTACTTTTTTTGTAACGATATATCAAAATTGATTGAATAACATTTTTGTAATGGTTTTCGTTCCAAATATGGACCTAAACCAGATATTTTAATGTTAGAAATTCTTCGTAATATAGAATTTACTTTTAAATGAAAATATTAATCTAAAATTCAAATATGCAGGTGAAGGCAAATGTAAATATTAAATACACACTTAAATTCCTATTTATTTACTTTTTATTTTATATAAATTTTATTTTTTATATAAATCTATTAAGAGCAGCGTCTCCGAATTAGGGACAAACTTCTGCCAACAGATGCCCCTAATGGTTCATAGCCATAGTTTATCTAGCCGATTGTACTTGTATTGTATAACGTGTTTGTACCATTGTTGCCAACTTTCTCAAATACCGCATAGATACAATGCTAAATTACTTGCCGACACATGTAAGAGTTTACTAGCGTTAGCCCAACTATTAAACGAAAGCAAATTAAAAACGCAATTTTTACTGATTATAGAAAAGATATCTAGCTATGGAACGGTCAAACTTTTTTTTCGTATTTTTTCACCAGCTTCGTCGATAAAATAACGTCTGAAAAATCGTATTTTTTTTATGAAAGTTTTGATTTTTTTTCGACATGTTATTGAATATTTAAAAATATAAGAAATATACCGTTCAAACGCCCCATCCTTTAGCAACATTCTCGAAAAATATTGTTCAAAAATAATCAAAATTTTGGAAATGCTAGACACACTGCCGACCCCCTGCTTTTCCTTTGATATGACGCTAGACTTAACTAAGGCTAAAAGTAAGGCGGTAAACTAAACAAAAAACTAGGATACAAAAAAAAACAATGCTAATATTTATATTTTGTCTATTAACACTGTCAAATGAAAGTAGAAGTAAGTCAGGCCGGTAACACGACAAGTTATAAAAAAATAGTATATGCAACGCGTGCTTAAGATCAGCGTCTCGAAAAAAATGACAAACTTCTGCCAACAGATGCCACTAGTGGTTCATGACCATAGTCGATTGTACGTGTATTGTATAACGTGTTTGTACCATTGTTGCCAATTCTCTCTTTGTTTATTTATTAAATAAGCGTTCCAGCGCTGATTCATACAGCGAGGTTATTTATAATACACATTAATAAAAAGTGGAATACATATACACTTTATCGCTAACTAGTTCTGCTTACTTAAGAATTAATGAACACATAATATTAAAAGAGAGGTTAACTATTGGGTTTTTTTTATTCGTATATTGAAAATCGGCAACGTTGTAATAGCAACGCACACTCTAAAACAAAATAAACTTTTAATAAATGTTCTGTTGCTTTTTATTCACTTTTTATTACTCATACTCTATTCACAATTTATATTTAAATTTTTTTAGTTGACTTATTTATAATCATGCAGAAATGCACTATTTATTAGTTAAAATTTACATAAAAATATATAAAATTTATATAATTTTATCACACTTTGTACAAAGTACACTGTCATTGCCAACATATTATATAAAGTCCATATGGATACGTAGATATACTTCATAAAGAATATATTAGTAAACCAGCACCATCTATTATGAATTTCTTACACTACGCTGTGCTATTAGTAGCGCAAATCAAATAATTTAATGTTTTTATGTTGAATTATAATAGAATTGCAAGGGTTTACTAACGTTAGCCCAACTATTAAACGAAAGCTAATTAAATTACACATTTTTTAACGATTGTAGACAAGATGTCTAGCTATGGAACGGTCAATCTTTTTTTCATATATTTTTTCACCAGCTTCCTCGATAAAATAACGACTGAAAAATCGTATTTTTTCGATGAACGATTTGATTTTTTTTCGACATGTCATTGAAAATATAAAAATATACGAATACACCGTTCAACAGATCCATCCTTTATAGACATTCTCTAAAAATATTATAGAAAAATAATCAAAATTGGTCGCTCAATTTCCCATTACCATACGCTGCACACCAACACATTACTATTGTCTGTCATTGTACCATTGCCATAATAACGTCATATTATATTGACACGCGTGTGGACTACTAGATCGTATATTCGCGAGGGTCATTGACACACGGTAATAGAAACAGTCAGGATATACTTTACACATACGTCACTTCGGTTGCCTTGGTCAATCATTTGGTCACGTGAGCTGCCAATGAGTAAATGCGGCTTCCGCCGAAAAAAAAAGAAGCAAATACTCTTTTATAGAATGTCATCCCAAATGCCGCGTAACACAAAGCATATAATAGCTATATGCGCATTTCGGAAGTTGTGCCCCCATCTTCAGTAGCACAATAATCGAGCCAGTAAAGAGGTAGCTGAAACGCTAATAAATGATTGTGCTGGGGGTTCTGAGGATGGCGGCATAGCCTCCGATATGCGCATCTCGCTTTTAATGCTCGTTATGTGCGATCACCTTGAACTCCTTTATGTATTTCTAAATTGAGATGCGCATTTCGAACTTTAAATGTCGATCAGTTACGTAGCGCAACAACTATAGACAAATAACACACCCATGTCACTCTTGTACCACTACATACGACCATTTTGGGTCAACGAATGAACGTCATTATCTAAATTTATAAATTACCAAATGAAGCACGTTCTTCGTCCAGTTAATTCAATTTCGCTGTTTTATATGTCAGTGTAAAATGAATTGCTTCCAACATTGTTCCATAACATTCTTCTGCTAGAATTCTATGAATAGTTCTGTAAGTAATTATTCGCTAATTTGAGTGGGTGGCCACTTGAATAGATTTAATCTCTCTTATTTCAAAGACAATTTATATTGAACTTGCTCGTTAGCTCGCAGTAATGGAACAATCGTTATAATAGAATTTCTCGGCAAATTTTATGTTTTTGATTTGTGATGAATATGAATCATAAATTATTATTAATTAATTAATATTGATGAAGGAGGTTTCGTTGCGATTAGTAATGATCATTGCAATAAATTGTGAAATAAAATTATGAAACGTAGTTTACTACTTATAACTTTTAATATTTTTAAATATTTCTATCAACTTAATATGCGCACAATTGATGCATTAATCAAGGAATTAATCACAGACATTTATCGTGAAATAAAAAAGATTTTATAAGCGGTTATATAAAAAATATGGTAATTAATTCGTAGACACCTGATTGAAAGAGAAATTAAAGATTGGTCCTAGCTGTATTTACAAAAAAAAAATTTTTTATCTATGGCAACATTTTTAGAAATTTAATCTTTAAACAAAATTTTTAAAAAACCCATTTAATGCACCAAAAATCGTGGTTCCGCCCGGGATCGAACCGGGGACCTTCTGCGTGTAAAGCAGACGTGATAACCGCTACACTACGGAACCAGCTGATGTACTTAAACTGACGTTTGTTTTCATTGTACAATTTTTGCAATAACTTAGTATTTACAAAATAAAAATAGAAAGTAAAAATATATCATTTACGACTCTGGATTGACTAATTTAATCAATTTGACAATCAATCCTCGAAATTGAATTCTGTAACAGAACGATTGGTACGAATCTGGCTAAGAATAGCCGGATAGGAAAAGAAAAATATATGTAGGCAACCGAAACTACACCATAAAAACCTAGGGTTGCCCAAAAAAAATTTCAATTGATTTCAATATTCTGGCTACATAATTGATAAAATATTAAATTAAGTAATATTTAAAAAATATCCTCATGACAAAGTGAGCCTTAATTGTAGGTATTAAAGACCTGACCTAGGATTTATAGGTCAACTTTTGTTGATGCATCGAAAATCTGACAACCTTAATAGCTCAGGGGGGTAGGCTAATTTGTAAACACATCTGTATCGCGGAACAGGCTCTAAATCATTATTCTTATTCAGCTATTCTCAGCCAGAATCGTAACGAAAGATTTGTGCGTCACTTTAAACATTTGATAATGATTCTTAGAAAATTTTCTATTTTACTTCAAAGTTTAAAATAGACAACTTCCAATGCAGGCTATATATATATATATAATCTATTATAACTTATACCTGTAGTTGCAGGACGTATAATTATTTCCATTTATAATATCTTAAGCTACAATAAAATATTAGAGTTGCTTAAAAACAAAAAAGTTACGCATAAAATAGTCTTCAAAAAGTAGTGCAATGTAATAAAGGAGTGTAAAACGAGTAATCATTCCGATTTATATATCTTAAGTTAACATAAAATACATTGGAGTTACTTAAAATAAAAATATTACGCGTTCAAAAAGGGTGATGCCCCGGGTGAGGATCGAACTCACGACCTTAAGATTATGAGACTTACGCGCTGCCTACTGCGCTACCGAGGCTATGAAAAGTTTCGGATTCTTCGAAAATACCTTCGCGTATCTTCGCAGAATTAAATTTAAAAAATGAATATGTTGCATTCGTTTATACGTCCAATTTGATTAATAACATGTCGTTGAACTTGTGTTCGCAATTCCAATTTGCTCCGCTAATTTATTCTAACAAGCAAAAAAAAACGCCAGTTACCTTCAATTTTGCGGGTCGCGGCTTTTTCGGCGGACCTTTATCCTTTTCCATTGCGACGCCAATTCGCGCGCCAATATTACAAAACACACACTCACTACACGCGCACTTCCTTTCTGTATGTGCGAAATCACATTAGCAATATTTACTTAAACGACAATAAGAAAATCCTGGACGCGACACGGACGCAGAATTAAAAACCAACGCACCAAAATGCTCGGTCGTATCCTCGTACACGAAGCCAGTTACACCATAAACTGTTTATAAATACCTTCAAGGAGAAACTGCAGTACAACACCGAGAAAACGAAAACAGATACCAACTTGACTTGCAGCGACCGCACACACACGCTGTAACTCTTCCAACTTTCCTGATCCTTTTTTAATTCTCTACGTCGTCGCACAATTTGATTTCAAACTGAATGTCCCACGCGCGCATCGAACTAATTTACTTCTTTTTGCATTAATACGAAATCGAATGTTAAGGCGAACGTTTTAAGTTACGCTTCTGTTTTTCTCCGTTGTGGACAAGTCGCGCTCCAGCTAGTCTTATGTTAGTATATAGTAAGTATAAGCTACGTGTCCACTTCTTTCTTTGAATAACTACACGATGACATGTGAGGTTTAACTGGAAGTGTACGGAATTAATTCGCGCAGATCGTAGGTCGATGGCGGTACTCAATGAGTGACTAAATGAGTACCTTTCGGAGACGAAATTAGCACTTCCCAATTGGGCAAAGTTTGCTGGATTTATTGTTGATTAAATTGATTTTTAAAAGTAGGCGGTTGTTAATTGATAAAACAAAATCGCAGATAATTCCACACGCGGTACCATCTGTTTATGTATCGAACAAAAGATACATTTTCCAGGATATAACGATGTTTGCACCCACTTGGAATATAAACTTCTTTTATCGAGAAAAACATCATTTTTCAAACGATATTCTAAACAAATTTGAGCAGATGGAGCGCAATATCCACGTCACCAATTTACATTCAGAATGTATAATAAAAAAATTCTTGAGAAAAAGAGCGGACTATATCATTTCTTGTAAATTACTTCAAATTACGTAACAATAACGATGCTACGTTATGATAATGAATGACTCAATTGAATAGTCAGTAGGTTGTGAAAAAAACTGCATTTTTTTTTAATATAACTACAACATACTAATAACATGAATTCATCGCGGAAAATATATTATACAACGCGCATAATAATTAAAGTATCGGTTTTTTTTAAACAGCTTCTCAAATATATTGTTGTTTGAACTTACCATCGCTGGTTTTTGGTTCTTTGGATTGGCGAAGCACTTTTGTACATTTCCCATGTCCGATTGCACCGGGGGTGTCTTTGGAATATTTACCACCCGTCAGTCAGTAACATCTAACGACAGCATACCGCGATCTAAAAACATTTGCTAAATAAGCGGTACTCGAACCGAACTGGCGTACAACTGGCGTGGCCATCGTGTTCGCTTTCAACAAAACTCAATTTTTCAACGATATTTTACCTTAAGTGCGTCCATGTCGTGAAAGTGTTACTGGAACTAGTACAATGTGCGTGTGGTTTGTTTTTTGTTTTTTTTCTGCGAGTTTGGCACAATTTTTGTTCAAATCATTTCTGCTGTCTACCGTGATTGTCTGACGCAAGAATAACAATATCGTCGATTTGGGACTTTGTTGTAGAAGAGATGTTAATGTGCTATTGCCAATCAGTTTTCTTGTTTGGAGTGTGTTATAATACATGCAAAATGTTCGATTTACTATTGTGTGTGTTATTATTTTTGAAATGTGCGATCCGCTCATTTGCATCACTATCTATAAATATCTCGAGAAAATCCTGTGTACATAAATTAGCCTGTGTACATAAATTTAGTACTGAATAACCGATTATAATATTATCGTATCATTAATATTTTATCACATTTAACTAACTGGTTTTTTTTTTTAAATAGACGATCGCTATAATACTAAATATCCTCTTTCAAAAATGGCATATATTATCCTGGTTAAATTTTGTAACGGTCGTTTTGTACGGCGATCTCTTAAGAACGTAGTCACCAAATTAGGGACAGACTTCTGCCAACAGATGACACTAGTGGTTCGTGACCATAGTTGATTGTATTTGTATTGTATAACGTATTTGTACCATTGTTGCCAATACCCTCAAACCCCGTATAGATACAATGCTACATTACTTACCGACACATGCGAGGGTTTTTACTAGCCCAAGTATTAAACAAAAACAAATTGAAGTGCGCAATTTTTTTCTGATTGTAGACAAGATATCTAGCTATGGAACGGTCAATTAAAAAAAATTTTTTTTCACTAGCTTCCTCGATAAAATAACGTCTGAAAATTAGCCTTTTTTTTAATGAAACTTATGATTTTTTTTCGACATGTTATTAAAATTTTAAAAATATAAGAAATATACTGTTCAAACACCCCATCTTTTAGGAACATTCGCTAAAAATATTGTACAAAAATATTCAAAATTAGGGAAATGCTAGACACATTGCCGAACTGCTGCTTTTCATTGATAAAACGCTAGCCTATAAGCTTACAGCGTATAAACTATTAGTGACAAATAAATGAAGTTTTAAACGAAATCTACTATTTTCATATCTTAATCTATTTTCATATATATACTCTTTTCAAAACTATAACAGTCGATGAGATAGTTGCTTGTAAAAATTGTATTTTGTAAGTTTTGTAAAATAAAATCAAATTATAGTTTATGTGTGTAACTTATTTATTTTCATATCAGATTAATCATTATGCCGACAAATATTGAAATAATTAAGACTGACCGTATCACTGAAATTAATGAATTTCAATAATTAATATTATTATTTAAAAATTATGTACAATGCGAATGGACTGAGATCGCTGGAAATATCAGAGAAATAAACAAGTGGAATACATAATTACACATCTTCAGCCTAAACTAACCTAGAATACATCCCAAATGGTTCTTATACATTTTTTTTTTTGTTAGTTTATTAATACATAGTAGTTTTTTTTTGTTCGTTTTTCTTCTTTTGTTAAGTTTATCGTTCTTATCTACACTCGTCCACGCACACTATCAGCAATCATGCTCCTTTAATTTAATTGGACACATCATCAATGATTGTACTAAAATAATACAAGAAAATTGTTCAGCTTAACGCTTAAGAAATTAACTATTTTCAACTGTCGCACACCCTACCGTCAGAAAAGAAAAAAATATATATATACAAGTGCTATATTACAATACGATCAAATATAGAAAGACAAATTAGTGAGCCTATCAGTTTGATTTGAGATGATTATGAAACAATCTATTAAAAAATCATCCGGAATTGCAAAACGCCAAATCTAAAGTTAGCTACAAACATGTTCCAGTTTGTTCTCGTATAAAAAATATTCTAAACTCATTATCTAAAGTAGGTGCGTTTCACCAACAATAAACATACGCGGAAAATACCACAATCGCTAAAATATGTACAAATTCAATTAAAATATGTTACAGCAGCATAAAAGCGAATTATCTAAACAACTAAACACTTAAAAAAAAAATTCGTACTAAGTCTTAAGACGCGAAATGTAATCTAAAATAGGTTATAAAATAAACATTCCTTTTGGTTATTTCGTTACTTAAATTAAACTAGGAAAAAATGCCAACCAAGAATTGATATTTTACGAAGTTTGCATTGTAGTCGCTTATAAAGTGCAGTTTCTTGAATTTTTACGAACAGGTGATTTTAATTTACGTAATTAGTAGAGTGGCCGGGCTTGAGGAGTGTTTTATTTATGTTTTTTTTTTTTACGACAGTCTCCAAATCTCATTGCACACATTATCAATTGCCACACCAGAAAAATACCATCACATATTCGACTACAGCTACATCTAAAACGATCAGTTTTGTTTCCGACTTTTTCGAATCTACATTTAGTGTTATCTTTTAATATTTACCATTGAGACACTACGACTCTCTTAAACATATCGACCGGTACCATATGGTTTACAAGGCAGTTCAAGTTCTGTTTTTTTTTTTCATGTTTTCTAATACAACTCTTAATAGTCTATATATATATACAAAGTTACACATTACGTTAATTACAATACGTTTGATTATTTACCTTCTTTTTTTTTGTTTTGTTACACATATTACTTGGTTCTTGCGAATATTCATTTATATTCTAAACATTTTATTTATTTTTCACTTGGTTATCACAAACTTGGGAAACTAAGAGTCTTACCACCTAATATCTAACGCTAAACAAACAGAAAATGTTTCAATAAGACATACGTTTATTTATTTTTATTTTAGACAATAACGCTACATATTTACAAGGAGGGTACAAATACCAAGTGCCGTTACGATTACTCAATTTTTTTTATTTGTAAATTTCGAACTAGGGGCGTTAGTTTAAACGGTTAGATCAAGAGTTATGTGCGATGGACTATTTAGTCCAATTTAGACGATTATATTATCTATGAACTGCCTTCATACTTGCAATAATCAAATGTTAACTAAGGTAGTTATAATTATTCCAGTCTTATGTAACTAAACATAGATTATACTAAAGCTAATGAAAGGCAGTGACACTGTAAATGTTCTTACAGCTAAATGCGGTGGTGTCTAGAATATGCCAGAAAGCAATCCAAATGTACCTTTACATTTTCTACAATTATTCGTTAAACTTAGTTTAGGTCGAATTGAATAAGTACATTTGTCGTTCTGACAAATATAAAGAGTGTTTAATTCAAAATGAAGTACGTACATTGAATAACAAAGCAGCGGGGATTGATATGATACCAGCCGAATTAATAAAACACGCAGGGGAAAAAATGCAGGAGCGATTATACAGGTTAGTTTGTAAAATATATGAGAAGGGAGAAGTACCACAGGATTTTCAGCGTAGTAGAATAGTAACAATGCCGAAGAAAATAGGAGCTAATTTGTGTGAGAACTATACGACCATTAGCCTACTATCACATGCATCGAAGATATTGTTAAAGATTATTTATAGGAGATTAGAAAATAAAGTAGAGGAAAGGCTAGGAGAAGATCAGTTTGGTTTTAGGAAAAACAGAGGGACGAGGGAGGCGATTCTAGCACTAAGAACGGTAGTAGAAAAAAGAAAGAGGGTAGGAAAGGTAACTTGCATAGCTTTTGTAGATTTAGAAAAGGCATTTGATAATGTAGATTGGGACATAATGTTTAGAATTTTAAAAGAAACGGGTATAGATTATAAGGATAGGAGAATAATTTTTAATTTATATAAACACCAAACTGCCTTAGTTAGAATTGAGGGGGAAGAAGAGGTAGCAAAAATAGGGAAGGGAGTCCGGCAGGGATGTACACTCTCACCGTTATTATTTAATCTATATATAGAAGATGCAATAAACAAAGTAAAAGAAGAGTATAGTGTAGGTGTGAATGTACAGGGAGAGAAAATATATATGTTGAGATTCGCCGACGATATAGCTATATTGGAAGAAAGCGAAAAGAATTTAGAAAGGGTATTGAATGGTATGCAGGCAGTATTGACTAGGGATTTTAACATGAAAATAAATATAGGTAAAACTAAAGTGATGAGGTGTGACAAAAAGGAATGCAGTAGAAAAATGAGGATCACAATAGGAGATAATAGAATCGAAGAAGTGTCAGATTTTTGTTATTTGGCAGTAGAATCACAAAAGATAATCGAAGCAAGGTAGATATAAAGTGTAGGATAGCACAGGGTAGGAAGGCATTCGTAGAAAAAGAACAGATTTTAAGATCAAATATTGACTTGGGTATTAGAAAAAGATTACTGAAGGTATATGTTTGGAGTGGAGCACTGTACGGGTGTGAGGCGTGGACTATAGGAAAGGAAGAGAAGCGTAGATTAGAAGCACTTGAAATGTGGTGTTATAGGAGGATGATGAGGATTGGTTGGGAAGATAAAGTAACAAATGAAGCTGTACTAGAGTTAGTAGGGGAGAAGAGAAGTATCTGGAGAGTGTTACAGCGTAGGAGAGACAGATTAGTAGGGCATATTCTTAGGCATGGGGGGATTATGCAATTGATCATAGAATGTAGAGTGGAGGGAAAGAGAGGGGTATGTAGGCCTAGATTGGAGTATGTGAGTCAGATAGTTGAAGACGTTGAGATGAATAGCTATAGGGAGATGAAGGGATTAGCTCAGGATATATCGGCATGGCGTGCTGTTTCCAACCAATCTTTAGGATTGCGGACTCTTTAACTAACTAACATTGAAAACCACTGAAGATATTCGATCGGGAAAACAACAAAAATTGTTCTAAATGCCTTAGAATAATACTGTTTATAATTTTCAAATTTTATTCCGTTTTGCAATTTCTCGAAATCCTCGAAAAAAAACTTGTATAGTCAAAATACTGTCACCGGTGTAAAATATATTTTATAAAATGATAATAAAAAGATGCGAAGTGACCACAGATTTTTATGCATATTCTACATGTTCCTCTACCAAATTAAAAGCGCGGATTTTTGAATAATTCTCGAGCGATTTTTTCATTGTTCTTGTATATCAAGCAGTTTCCAATATATACTTCACTTTACGCTAGTCACCCTTTATAGACCACCAACAAATTCTAGAATTCTTTACCATTACTACTCGCTATCTACTACTACACAGTTTATGGTAAAATATTACAGATGGGTGACTACACAAGTTAAATCCTCAGCATCGCTTACACAAAATACTTTAAGCTAATATATACACAAAAAAAAAAAACACCGAGTTATACCTAGTTTATTTGTTTTGTATTTATTATTTGTGGAGCGGCGCGATTGTCCTACCATCCCTATATGTTTAGTTTTGCTAGTTTCATTTACTAGTTTGTCCATGCCTTGCTTCGAGTTACGCATTGCATAGTGAATCCCTGAATTATAATATTTGGTGTGCTTCGTTACTAAAATACGACAATTTATTATTGCAAGTCTTTCGTACTATTGCGGTACTTCCGCCTGTTAAATGAGAGGGCGATCGAATATTTTAGAAATCTATTGCGATAAAAAAATTCATTGGGATAAATTGCAAATGAATGCTTTTACAAGTGAGTGTTTTTTTTCTAGTTTTTTTTGTCATTTACATTCTCGTGGTATCAGCTTAGTGATTAAATTTTTAAATCTGAAAAAACTCCGATTGGATCATTTAATTCCTTAAAAAACGACTAACTATAATGTATAAATTTTAAAGTTTCCAATACTTTAGATATTTGTGTATTTGTTGCGACAAAACTTTTCTAAAAATGGATTGGGTAAATCAGTATGTTATTATAATATACAGGCAAGCCCCGTATAACACGGTTCAAGAAATTTGTTTCAATTTTAAACTCGAACAGAGTTAGCTATACAAAAAAAAGGATACATTTTTATTCTTTTCAGTTCATCGTAGATAACAAACAAATACAAATTTCAATTCAAAAAAATATTTTTAATTTTATTTTTAATACTTCTAAATCCAAATGCGCATGTGTTAAAGCGAGAAGAATTTTTTTCGAAGTTTATCTTAAAATGTCAATTGATTAATCCCCCTGTATAATTTATATGAAAGTCCTGTGTAAAAAAAAATCAATTTTTAATTCGTGCGAAACTTTGATGGAATGGGACCATTTTTTTTGCCCTTTGAAATTTTCATATTTTAGAAAGTGCGTTTACGATATTTTCTAATAGTATTTGATCCTGGAATGTTGAATCTGCAAATGATTTTGTTGAATTTGAAATTTTTGAAAAATTGGATATTATAGTTAGAAATAGTTTTATATGAAGGTCCCATATAAAAAAATGGATGAGAAATTTGAGAAGATTTTTTGCTATTTTGAAAGATATTTTTCATTTGAGCATATATATGTCGTAGAATCTAGAATTTATTACAATTATAAATTATTTTATTAGATTTTTTTGCGCGAATTATTGAATAGACTTTCAACGCTTTCTTCTTTTTACTACATAAATACTTACAAAGATTAAAAATGTTCGAAAATGAGAGGATATTTCGCCAATAAGAAAACGCCCTCGCTTAACGATGATGACGAGAAAAATCTTATGTAATATTACTATTAATATGTAACGCTTTTGACCATCATCGTTTCAATAAACATATTTTTCTTAGATATAAAATGAAAATATTGTAGTTTTTTTTTTTAACTTAAGGAACCTAACGACCGTGTTATACGAGGGTTACCTGTAATTGGTTATATACGTTATATTATTATAAAAAAAGCGTGATGATGTACGAAAAATTGCTAGTAATTGCGGCTACAGGCCGAATAAAAAATTTCAAACGCAATAGGTATTCTTCATATTCCATTACCTTCTCATTACCCCTCCCCACCCAACTAAGTACCCCCCACAGAGTTACCGTTACGCCACATTACACCGATATGGTGGTCAACCTCTGCAACAGCAGCAACTGCCGTTGACGTTGCACCCGTTGCTGTGCCTCGGTGGCGGCGACGGTACTTGTACCGCTCGCGCTGCCGGTGGTGACAACCGCCAATTGCTTGGGTGGCAGTGTCACCGCTGGTACTTGTAGGTGCGTGTGACATGCGCAGGGCACGCTGCTGGCATTGATGGTGGCGTGGAACTGATGATGGTGCGCCGGCAATAGGTGGGGCGGTGGCGGCGGATAGTATTGGTGCTGGTATCGGTGCAGGACGAGCAGCTGTTGCGGCCGCTGCAGCTGCAGCTGCTACCGGGCGCGCACCTGCACCGGCTGCCGTCAGTCGCCGCCCCCCCACTGGTGCGGGGATGGCGGCTGCTCGGACGGATGCGCCACCGTCGAACTACAACGATCAGATGATAATAATATAGCAATTCTGGTTGTAACTTCAAATATATAGCAGAGAAAAGATAGTAGCGATTTAAAAAACCGATTTTCGATTAAATATAAAATTCGAAAACGGGTTTCTAAACTTTAAAAGCGCGTTCTACCACCAGTCTATAAAAAAAAAAAAAAACGTATTACCGATCCACGCTCTACGCACAGTTTATATTTTGTAAGAATTTTTGAATTGTCTTTTACTTGTTCATTTTTGATTTATTTGAAATATATTTTATGTTATTTCACATTTTTCTATGATCAAAAATATATATATTTTTTGAAATAATTATAATTATTTAACTATATATTTTTTTGTAAATATTCGGAAAGCGTTTTTTTTTTATAAATACTGGAATTCGAAAACTGGTTTTTCAAAAGTCGGTTTTTGTATAAATCATAGTAGCGACAAAGACAATGACTGCAGCAATTACCATTAGTACAAGAAAAAGATGTGTTGTTGAAAATATATTCTTCATGGACGTAACTTTAATCGTAATTATGTTATAATGAACTTTGCTAGAGAGCCAGAAAGGCAATTAGATTACAATTTATCTTAAACAAAAAATGTTTACCCCCCCCCCCAATCAATTAAAGATAAGAGATCAAACTAGTTTTTGGGATGATATTTTACGAAAATATTGAAGGGATGTAATATTCTATTCAGCATATGCAAAAGAATGTAACTTCCTGACACAACTATTACAAGAAATAAAACATTTTATCGCTGTAAAAATTTTCTTCTTTCAATTTATATAAAAAATAATAAAGAGATCAAAATTTTGATTATAATTTTTTGTTAATAAGGAAAAGAAACATAGCTTTCTTTTCCTTATTCATGACGGTATCTATCATAATTACGACAAGAAGTTACGGCCAAATCGCGTAATATCGGATATACTGTATTTCCTCTTACATCCTTAAGATTTTTTATTTAATTTCAATTATTTATTCGCGAAAAAAAAAACCAGCGCATAATTTATGTCTATAATTAGCACACTGAAATGGGTCCAAATGAAATGCTTAAATATAGCAGAATTTTTCACAATTAAAGCATACTTAACATATCTTCGATAAATTGTTACGCAGCCAATGAATACATGCGATGATTGCTACAAGCAAAGAATAGCGCCACGGAGGAGTTAATTGTGTGGGAGAGTAATAATTCAGAAAGAAAAGAATTAAATAAAAATCACTAACCTAAACAAATCACGCAGCGCACAGAAAGATGACGGGTGATAAGAGAATTTCAATGGTCTTCTTGAATGGAGCGCAATTCTTTTCTTTCCTGTTAATATATTTAATTTTTAATCACAGCCATCATCTTACTTGAGCCAGTTACTAACTACGGTCTCTCTACGTAGCAGATTTTTCTATTCACCACTAAATTGACCAGTTTTTAGTAATACATAAACTACAGAAAGTTAATCTATAAAAGTACGAACAGTATACGCATCTATTAAATTTGATTTTTAATCGCGTTCCAAATTATTGTCGCTGTTTAATAGATGCTCGTTCTGTTTACATAGTTAATACTGACCTCCATGCATTAGAGTTTATAAAAGAAAGTTAAGAAATCTATTTGTGCTTCGGCTATATGTATCAAATACAGTACAGAAAGTTTTGCAAGTACGCATTATTATAATCGAATATATTCGAGTATAATAACGAATTTTGAATATCTACAAAATTTTTTTTTTACGTATATAAACTAAAGGTAATTCAAAAAACTACGGGATGGGACAAATAGGACAGCTTCTCAAATCGTTTCGGGTTGTAAGGAATTCGGGTATCGGGATTAATTTGTTTGGTTCGTTGTTCAAGAAAAGCGGTTTCAAATTTAGAATTATAAAATAATCGGTTCGGATTATTTTATAAAGCGGATGATTTATAAATCGGTGTGGCGAACCTACTAAAACTAATGCGTAAAATTGAACTATCGAACAAAATAAAAAATCGCAATGAATCGATTGCTTAACTGAAACGGTCGCGCCAGCATGGAAATCAATTTTATCATGTGATTGACGATATTTAGTTTTCGTGATTATATTAGTACACAAGACAATGAACAGAGACACTATTAACCAGTTGGTGTACGTTGCAGACTAGCGGCTATTATATACAATAACTAAGTTCTTTTTTTGTTGTTGTTGGTGTTATTGAAAAAAGAACCAAAAGCAAAAGCGAATTATTTACAATGCATGGTTTGAGAACCGTCTATTTCAATTAAACGTACAATTTATTTAGAGTTACTTGTACAAAAAGGAAGTAAGTAAAGATATTATTTTAGTAAGCAAAAAGCTGCTGAAAGAAAATGATTAAGTCACTATTAACCTCCTCCTCCTCCTGTGCAAATTCACATTGAATGATTTGTGACGGATGTGTTCGAGCGCTCGTGTTTATGAATATATGAATCGTTTGTGATTTTAATGCAAAATGATGTTCGTGTTTTACCCAGAACGAAATGAAGGCATTTTACAATGAAAATAAATTTATTCGGCGTTCATTTTTTTTTTTTTGTAAGCAAGTAAATATAGTTTCTGTTTCAATTTATATTGTTTCGGCAGTTTTTAAGAAAATATTTTTTATTAGTTATTTCTGTTTGCCATTAAAAAGGCGCTTGTAATAGACACCGCAGTTTG
Organism: Leptodirus hochenwartii; assembly: GCA_947310635.1. Classification (NCBI taxonomy): domain Eukaryota; kingdom Metazoa; phylum Arthropoda; class Insecta; order Coleoptera; family Leiodidae; genus Leptodirus; species Leptodirus hochenwartii. The sequence goes on from OX371176.1 coordinate 49,353,190, forward strand.
GCAATTAGTAGAATAAATATGCAAATATTTACAAAAGATTTTTGGCCAATAAACCCGCTCCGAATTCGTGAAATATAAATCGATTTTAGTCAGCTTTAGATTTCCATTTTTCCACAGTGCGTCAATAAAACCGTTTAAAAATGTAATTAGTCAAGTAACGTATTTAAATTTTCAAAAAGAAAATGATAATAAATCTTTTAAACGCGGAAGTGTTTTTTTTTTTTAAATAAATTATTGTCGACAATATCCAATTTGAAACAGAAAAAATAGCGGACTTACAAAAGAGCATAATGCCGTTAATATATTGTTTAAAAATGTATAATTCGAATTGAAAAAAAAAAAAAAACTGAATGGGAACGTACAGCAAGTGGCTAAGAGTAGTGTGGGGCTGGGCCTCAGGTCAGGTCACGTGGGCCTGGGCCTCGGCCTGGTGGGCGCCCCACTGTCAGTGTGCGAGAATGGGCGGACTTGAATCACCTATGCAATGGCGCGGCTGCACTCTACGTGGAGTACTAGATGTCTTAGACTTGTAGTAGTAGTAGGTATAGGGGTAAGAAAGGGGAAGAAAAGGTTGTGATCGGGGTTGCATATATAGACAACTCAATAATCTATTTTAGACACGCATATTACGTTATATAGAACAGACTCTTTAATACATACAGGTTTTGATGAGAATTTATGTGAAATTGATTGCTTAAGATTGCTACTGAAGACAAAAGCGCCATCTCGTGGCGACATTGAGCACCAAATCAAGTAAAGATAGCATCGTTGAATATGAAATACATTCGATGTAAGATAGTTATTTTATATCCACGTATAAGATATGGTTAAACCTAAATTTTTTAACAAATCACGTTAAGTTGCCTATATATATATACATATGGATGGGGGGTGCTGATAGAGGGGGGGGGGGGGGGGGGGGGGTATTCGATGTTCGAAGCTGTTGGTGTTGGTCGATGTTGGTTGAATGGGTTCGCTCGATGGGTTGGTTGGTTGGTTGGTTTCGCTATTCGGTCATCATCGTCACACAGACCAAAAGTTGCTCTCTTTAGGGCAGAGGCTACTCTGTCTTACCTGGCGAAGCTCTTGAACGCGGCCGATTGCGGATTGATACACAGCGGCACTCGGCTCGTGTTCAATTGTTCCGCGATGAACTTGTGCATTTCCTCTGCAAAATCACAAAATGTTATCTGAAACCGTTTCTAGATATTCAACAATTCCTCGTACATTTTTACATTTCAAAATCGAATCAATTCTTCCGTTCTTTTATTTTATTTTAAAAAATCACCCCCATTGGAAGACTAAACATCTTCAAAAAGGCGTTTATTTTTAATGACGCTATTTTCACATTGTGTTTTCTTTAAAATGTAAGCTGCAAAATCACAAAGTGTCATCTGAAGACGTTTATAGATATTCAACAAATCCTCGTACATTCTTATATTTCAAAATTGAATCAATTCTTCCGTTCTTTTATTTTATTTTAAAAAATCACCCCCATTGGAAGACTAAACATCTTCAAAAAGGCGTTTATTTTTAATGACGCTATTTTCACATTGTGTTTTCTTTAAAACGTAAGCTGCAAAATCACAAAGTGTCATCTGAAGACGTTTATAGATATTCAACAAATCCTCGTACATTCTTATATTTCAAAATTGAATCAATTCTTCCGTTCTTTTATTTTATTTTAAAAAATCACCCCCATTGGAAGACTAACCATCTTCAAAAAGGCGTTTATTTTTAATGACGCTATTTTCACATTGTGTTTTCTTTAAAACGTAAGCTGCAAAATCACAAAGTGTCATCTGAAGACGTTTATAGATATTCAACAAATCTTCGTACATTTTTACATTTCAAAATCGGATAAATGTATTTTTTTCTTAAGATTGTCTCGCCATCGGGAAACTAAACCTCTTCAAAAAGGGCGTTTATTTTTAATCGTGCTATTTTCACATTGTGTTTTCTTTGAAACTTACGATGACGTATCTTTATTTCACGTATTGCATTTATCGAGATCGCTCACCTTTGACCTGTTGCACGGACGTCAGTTTCCGTTCCCAATGGTCATCGAAGGGCGTGGCGGCCGTTGTCTCAAATTCCGCAGTGTATTGACGCATACCGCCCGCCGTCGTGTAGCAACACTTGCACATGCAGCTGTGGTACCGCAACCGGCCCTCGTCCAAATACGGGTGCGCCAAGGCATCGACCACCGAAATTCGCTTATCCTAAATAAACGACAATTATTATGTTATAGTAATTCAAAACAAAAATCGTACATAAGACAAAAATAAGAAAGGGAAAAGAGAAATTAAATGTTTTATATCACAGTTAAAAACGAGGATTTATTCGACTATAGTTGCGCTTATTTAGCATTAACGAGAAATAAAAAACGAATTGCAGAAAACTTATTTATATATAAACAATCTACTCGCAGATAATGTCGAATAATGGGGAGGAGATTTTGTCGAATTGGTCATTGAGTAGTTAGGTAGTCGAGTAGTCATGCAAGCAAATTTAATTTACGGCTCTTTGAACAAACATGTAAAATTGTTAAATTATCTATACTTGGAAAATTATGGTGAGATTCTAAAATATGGTTAGCAAAGTTCGAATTATTTTTTTAGCCGAATTTATAGCTAAATCAATAAGATGAAAAAATAAGAAAGACACTTATTTTTGAGGAAAATATTTTCGTATCGATTCATATGGATATATTTACCGGATCGAATACGAGCATTTGACACAACAAATGAACGACTTCGTGCGTGGCCTGCGTACTGAGGGTGTAAAGGGCGGTGAGCGACGGTGGTTTGGGCGCCCGCCTCAACATGTGACTCTTGGCACCCTCGCAAGCGTACCGCATATCGTCCAACGTTGGTGTACCTAATAGCTCTGTGATCAACTCTAACTGTTGCACGGGATTTTGCGCCTGCAATTGTGAAAATGTGATATAATTGATCTACCGAGGTTTATATTGCATGTAAAAAAAAATAGGGGTAATAGGAAAATAGGGAAAAAAAAAGTGTAGTAATAAACTAAACACACTTGGGAATCTATAAAGAATTCTTGGATTTGTACATGCTTTTATCCTTGAGGAATTTACCTGAAACAGTATTCTTCTGCCAAGCAGTTCAAAAAATAGGGAAAAACCTCTTGGAAAATTAAAAAAAAAAAATTGTCATAAACTGATCACACTTGGGAATCTATATAGAATTCTTGGATTTTTTGATGTTTTTATTCTTGGATAATTTACCTGAAACCGTATTCTTATGTCAAGCAGTTAAAAAAATAGGAAAAAACCTCGTGGAAAATTGAAAAAAAAAATGGTGGTCATAAACTAAACACACTTGGGAATCTATAAAGAATTCTTGGATTTTTTGATGTTTTTATTCTTGGATAATTTACCTGAAACAGTATTCTTATGCCAAGCAGTTCAAAAATAGGAAAAAACCTCTTGGAAAATTGAAAAAAAAAAAGTTGTCATAAACTAAACACAATTGGGAATCTCTAGAGAATTATTGGATTTGTACATGCTTTTATTCTTGAAGAATTTACCTGAAACAGTATTCTTCTGCCAAGCAATTCAAAAAATAGGAAAAACCTTTTGGAAAATTGAAAAAAAAAATGGTGGTCATAAACTAAACACAATTGGGAATCTCTAGAGAATTATTGGATTTGTACATGCTTTTATTCTTGAAGAATTTACCTGAAACAGTATTCTTCTGCCAAGCAGTTCAAAAAATAGGAAAAACCTCTTGGAAAATTGAAAAAAAAAATTGTGGTCATAAACTAAACACAATTGGGAATCTCTAGAGAATTATTGGATTTGTACATGCTTTTATTCTTGAAGAATTTACCTGAAACAGTATTCTTCTGCCAAGCAGTTCAAAAAATAGGAAAAACCTCTTGGAAAATTGAAGAAGAAAAAGTGGTCATAAACTAAACACATTTGGGAATCTCTAAAGAATTTTTTTATGTTTTTATTCTTGGAGAATCTACCTGAAACAGTATTCTTCTACCAAGCAGTTCGCCGAATATGCAACCCACTGACCAAACGTCGACGGCTGCGGTGTAATGTTTGGCGCCCATTAGAATCTCTGGCGCCCGATAGTACTGTGTCACGACCTCCTGTGTCATATGTTTACTACTGTCCAGCTCCTCAACGCGGGCCAACCCGAAATCACAGATCTAAACAAGAAATGTAATCGAATCAAATATTACGACAATTTTCCATTTCACGTTCATTTCTTTCGAAATAATATTTAGAAAATTGAGCTGTGCGACTGAAAGATAACTCCAATATTAACAGCAAGGCGGTGTTGCATTCGTAAATTTTCTGAAATCGCCCCGATTAGACAATATAGATTTAAAAACAAGGCGAAATTCCAACACTCCTCAGAAAATGTGGCTTAAGAACGTTAGATAATAAAAATTCTCTGTTCCGTAATATTTTATTTGCATGAAAGGACGTCTGTGAATCTCGAGAATTTTCCCTGGATGTTATAAAGTAAAGAATTTGCGCATTACTTTCAAAGATTAAATCTATTGATATGTTTGTTTTATCCATTTTTTTTCGATTTAACTGAACGATTTTTCCCCATTAATACGGTGATAATTAATTTCGCAAACATGCATTGACATTTTTTTTCTACAGTCCCCCCCCGACATTCTTATTTAATATCTTTCTATGGTTATTCTTCGTACTTGAAAAACTGACACTATTAATTTTTACTATTGGTTTTCTAAAAAAAAATTATCATCTACTTGTTAATCAAGACCATAACATTAATTATCACGTGTAAAATTATAATCGCAAAACAACATTGTTAAATTGGACTATTTCTCGGCTTTAATTATCACCATCCTTCGCGATATTTATTCTTAATAATTCTTCAGAATTTTCATTTATAAAAATTCTCGTCGACCATTTTTTCTATTGCGTGAGAAAAGGTTAGGTTACAATTTCTCTGAAAATTTATTTTTTCACGTACTCTACAAGTGAAATCATCAATTTAACTGTGACATTCGCTGTGATCCTGTATATTATCCGAATACCATTTCAGTTATTGATTTGTACTCGACCGCCTGTTGAGCCGATTATTTTTTTGCACGGCAAATAAAATTATAGGGGCGTTCGCGAATCATTACAACAAAACACTCTTCAATTGTAACAAAAAAAAAAAAACGACTTCAGGGTTTTCCCTTTGCGGCAAATCAGCAACAGAAAATACAGATTCCACTCACCTTGAGAACACAATTGCTATTTACAAGTAGATTGCCTGGTTTTATATCACGGTGCAATATTCTAGCTGAATGAAGATATTTCAGTCCTGAAAAAAATAAAAATAAACACATTTACAATTCGGTACAAAAACGCTTCTACGCCGAGTTCTTTTATTCTTCAGTCGATCAAACATTAAAATATTCAAACCTTCTTAATAATACAATAAAAAATCTAAAAAAAATTTTGCTCGTAACGTGATAAAACGTTTATTTCAATTTAATTCGAAAAAATCGCAAAATTTCATCGATTATCCATAAAATTAATTTTATTAATGCAATCAATTAAATTTTCGCGTTTTGTTTAATCAATTGAAATTTTATGTTCCTAAATTTATTTGCGGCGTATAAAAACCTATAAATAATTACTAATATTTGCGCAAGGACAATAAAGGACCAATAAAAATATTTTTGTCTAAATTGAACCAGCAATATTTTGAAAATTTTATTGAATTGATTAAATAAATATATATAAATACTTAATCGATGATTTTATCGAAAAGGCTAATATTGTAAATGATCAATTTTTTACAGGTATGAAAATATTCTACTAATTTTTAAAAAAAAATCATTAAAAAAAATATTTCCCGAAATATATTCCAAATCGGAATATTTTTCCGTTCTAATCAATTGATATGATACCAGCCGAATTAATAAAACACGCAGGGGAAAAAATGCAGGAGCGATTATACAGGTTAGTTTGTAAAATATATGAGAAGGGAGAAGTACCACAGGATTTTCAGCGTTGTAGAATAGTAACAATGCCGAAGAAAATAGGAGCTAATTTGTGTGAGAACTATAGGACCATTAGCCTACTATCACATGCATCGAAGATATTGTTAAAGATTATTTATAGGAGATTAGAAAATAAAGTAGAGGAAAGGCTAGGAGAAGATCAGTTTGGTTTTAGGAAAAACAGAGGGACGAGAGAGGCGATTCTAGCACTAAGAACGGTAGTAGAAAAAAGAAAGAGGGTAGGAAAGGTAACTTGCATAGCTTTTGTAGACTTAGAAAAGGCATTTGATAATGTAGATTGGGACATAATGTTTAGAATTTTAAAAGAAACGGGTATAGATTATAAGGATAGGAGAATAATTTTTAATTTATATAAACACCAAACTGCCTTAGTTAGAATTGAGGGGGAAGAAGAAAGAGGTAGCAAAAATAGGGAAGGGAGTTCGGCAGGGATGTACACTTTCACCGTTATTATTTAATCTATATATAGAAGATGCAATAAACAAAGTAAAAGAAGAGTATAGTGTAGGTGTGAATGTACAGGGAGAGAAAATATATATGCTGAGATTCGCCGACGATATAGCTATATTGGAAGAAAGCGAAAAGAATTTAGAAAGGGTATTGAATGGTATGCAGGCAGTATTGACTAGGGATTTTAACATGAAAATAAATATAGGTAAAACTAAAGTGATGAGGTGTGACAAAAAGGAATGCAGTAGAAAAATGAGGATCACAATAGGAGATAATAGAATCGAAGAAGTGTCAGATTTTTGTTATTTAGGCAGTAGAATCACAAAAGATAATCGAAGCAAGGTAGATATAAAGTGTAGGATAGCACAGGGTAGGAAGGCATTCGTAGAAAAAGAACAGATTTTAAAATCAAATATTGACTTGGGTATTAGAAAAAGATTACTGAAGGTATATGTTTGGAGTGTAGCACTGTACGGGTGTGAGGCGTGGACTATAGGAAAGGAAGAGAAGCGTAGATTACAAGCATTCGAAATGTGGTGTTATAGGAGGATGATGAGGATTGGTTGGGAAGATAAAGTAACAAATGAAGCTGTACTAGAGTTAGTAGGGGAGAAGAGAAGTATCTGGAGAGTGTTACAGCGTAGGAGAGACAGATTAGTAGGGCATATTCTTAGGCATGGGGGGGATTATGCAATTGATCATAGAAGGTAGAGTGGAGGGAAAGAGAGGGGTAGGTAGGCCTAGATTGGAGTATGTGAGTCAGATAGTTGAAGACGTTGAGATGAATAGCTATAGGGAGATGAAGGGATTAGCTCAGGATAGATCGGCATGGCGTGCTGTTTCCAACCAATCTTTAGGATTGCGGACTCTTTAACTAACTAATCAATTTAAAATTTAATTTCGTTTGTGGTTTCTAAATGTTTGTTTCGCCTGATTTTATTTAAGGAATAAATACACTAAATTTGTTTTCTTCGATTCAATGAATTGTTGAAAGAGAAAATTACAACATAACGATGGAATTACGTGAATTCTATCACTAAGAACATTTTAAACAACTTACCTCTCAATATTTGATACAGGAACACTTTTATATGGTCTGCCGAAAGCGGTTGATGCGACACTATAATTTTATGTAGATCACTCTGTAGTAATTCAGTAATTACATATCTAAAGTACAGTGAAATTAAGGGAAAAAATACGCAGTAAAAATACACCAAAAAAATGTACGACATTCTTAAAATCTCATTATAATTTCTGCTATTACTCAACACGATTTTAAAGATGCCACTAGTTGTCTGGTCGATTGTACGTGTATTGTATAACGTGTGTGTACCATTGTTGCCAATCCTCTCAAACCCCAAATATATTAAAATATGATGTAGCTATCATTTCTTTGCGAAAGTGTGTAATGTTGTCTTTTTTGGAAAAAATTCAACTGATTATAAAAATTAGCAATATATAAAAAAACCAACTGGTCAATGTTACAAAACCGAAGTGTAATTAAGCAAATGTACAGGGGTCATATTAAAAGATAACATAACGAAAATGATTTCAGCCCCTAGTAATACTAATTAACAACGATGGATGATTACCGAACCCTTTTTGTCAAGTGAAATTAGAAAATGAAAATATTCCTCTCTAGAGAATTATCACGATGCGAATTTTCTGCACTTGTGTACATGGTGAGTCGTTAATAATGACACGCGCTGTAATTGGACATTATTTTGTATAAGACAATGAAAAATTAGACAAATATAATTTAGTGCAATGCTAGTTCGAAGATTCAACAGGATACGTTACTATTTTATTTTCGCAAAAGAAAATTTATTTATAAAAAAAATCTTCATAGAGGATTTTAAATGCGCTATAACTACCGATTTAATTCAGTTCTATTTTTTAGCAATTTTAATTTATCATGTGACTTTAAGAGCACTAGTGGTCTGGTCGATTGTACGTGTATTGTATAACGTGTGTGTACCATTGTTGCCAATCCTCTCAAACCCCAAAGAAATTAAAATGTAATATAGCCATCATTTCTTTGCGAAAGTGTGTAATGTTGTCTTTTTTTGGAAAAAATTCTACTGATTATAAAATATATTAAAAATCAACGATAACAGCTGCACATTTTGAAGCTAGGGATTTCAGTGACTCACCCTATATATAGTATTATATAAATTGTATAGCGTTTCATTATTACTGTAATTCGAAATAAATTCACATATGCGAGCCTACATAACGCGGAGCGGTCGTTGAGAGTGAAAGCTACCACAATGCATGGCTATGACAGTGCATGGCTATGATAATGCATGGTTATGAGAGTGCATGGCTATAAAAGTGCATTGCGTTGTGTGTTGCGCTGGTACTGGAAGACACGGCATCGCTGTCTTGACCCGTCAAAGTAGTGGCCATATACAACGTTGCCAATACATACAGTTAATGTTCAATTTTAAGCGCTGTACTGTGAGAGTTATGCAGAACAATCGCCATTAGGCAAAGGTAATGAATAATTCATTTGAGAATATCTAAGTGAATACAGAATATATAATTCGGTACGGGGGAATATTGAATACGAATCGTTCACTCTGATGAATAGTTCAAATTGAACACTTCCATGCACTCTCGTCCATACGTTTGCACTCTCATCGCCCGCACCCGGCATAACGTCAATGTTAGTGTCCGTCATTTTGTATCTAATGATCTATGAAATAGTACAGACTTCGCCGTAAATATCATTCCAACTAATTATATTAATATTATGACCGGGTAATCAGCGCTATAAGGTGAATTGCGCCAATAAATTCAATCGTTACTTCAATTATTTATATGTTTCGTAGCATCGATTTAATGCGCCATTTCATTAAATTACATTACAAAATCATAATCAGGGATGTATATTGTATATGTCAAAATAGTCGTTCGTTTCTTAATTTTCCATTTAATTTTGTAGTGTGGCGAAATAGTTCAAATAAATATTGGCATCGTGCAATTTCGTTATTTAATTTCTTGAAAAAATTCTGTATTTTAATAATACAGAATTAACATTAATAATACAGAAGAAACGGAATAATTTTCGTTTCTTAAGCAATGGTGATGACTATTGATTAGAGTTCCCAACAAAAAACTTTATAAAAGATTCTTAAAGAACGCTTTGTTTGGATAAGCATATAATTTGTACAAACTTCTCTAATTACCTATTCCTTAAATACTAAATGTACGTTCATGTTTCGTTAGGTGGTCATTTAAAAATCAATATTCCATCAATTTTATAAGATTCATAAGCAACCAGTGGCGGCTCGTGCCATTTCAATCTGGGGGGGCGCATTTCTTAAAAAATAACATAATAGTGAGAAAGCTTTTCTCACTATTAAGTTTGCGATAAATTTAAATCGGGCAATGGCCTACCGAATTCTTTAATTTTTACTTTGTCCTCAAGAGAAAGTCTACAAAACTCTATTTTCAATAAAGAACCAACACTATTCATTTTTATTAAATATATTCTTGGAGAAACACGTGGCAAAATCGTACATACACAGAACAAATGCTACTGTCTAATCTGGCTATTCTATATCAATTTATATACATATAACTAGACTACTTTGTTCTCTGAACTGTGGCTATGGTTCTTTGGGTGTTCGGCGGTAAAGTATCGTGGTATCCAATATTTTAAAACAACTATATATTCTTAGCTTTGAAGCAGCGTGACATCACGTTGCTATGACTCATCCAAAGCCGCTGGAATGTGTGTTACATTAGTCGATATATTGCGATACGCGAACCGAAGAAACAGAAGACATACTGCATACGGTCGCTCTCACTCTTACGGCTTGCAATAGAGTGAGATAAGTGCGTATGCATTTAATCCGTATGGGTGGCCTGGCTGCCGCTGGAATGTGTGTTACATTAGTCGATATATGTATAGCGACACGCAAACGATAGAAACAGATGCTATAGTGCATACGGTCGCTCTCACTCTAGCGCTTCCAACATATAGGATGAGATTTGATTCGTAATTGCTAGCTGCCATATCGTGTTGAGTGTTAGGTATGTTCGCGGCGCAAGCTTCATCTTTTAGGAAAAATAATGCCGAGATAAAATATCGCAATACAATTATATATCTACGGTGATGCGATCAATGTTCGGGTGGGGGGCGCGCGGCCCTGCGGAACATAAGGAACCGCCACTGTAAGCAACTCAATTTCATATCACAGTTAGTTAAAAATGTGAACAATTTAAAGCGCGGAAACGGACAAAGCTTATAGATATCTTTGATATTCAATATTTAAAGTGTACGAACTGGATGTTCGAGCATTTAGTGTCTGATTATAATTTTTTTTTTGCTGGTCCATTGCAAATTGCGCCGCTATATCTGATTCGATAGTGTAACAAGAAGTAATACGATACGTATATACTCGCCGCTAGTTCAGCTGCATGACATAGCCACGGGTTTTTACTTCAGCTGAAGTAAATCGTGGGAATTCACGCCTCAAATGGAAGCTTACAAAATAAGCATTGTATGTGTACATATACAGGCAAGCCCCGTATAACACGGTTCGAGAATTTTTATTTTAAGCACTAAGTACAAAAGAAAGAAAGAATTCTATTCTTTTTACAGTTGATTTTACGTAGACAACAAACAAATACATATTTCAATTTTAAAATGATTTTTTAATAAAAATTACATTAATTCCAAAAGCGAGACGAATTATTTTCGAAGTTTATCTTAACATATCAATTGGTTAATATTTAGAAATATTGTTATATGGAAGTACCGTGTAAAAAATTCCGATTTTTTATTCGTGCGAAACTTGAATAGAATTGGACATTTTCTTTGCCCTTTGAAATTTTTGAAGTGAAACTTCTATAGGCGCGGTAGGGCAAATTGGCCTTGAACGTCACGAAATGTGAAACACGCTACGCGCATGCGCCGCGTGTACTATGTGTTTATACGTAACATAAGGCAACCAGAAGACGCTTGCGTATTTTATTATATATTACACAAACACAGCTTAATCTTGTAGCTAACAATTTCCATTTTGTGAAAAGTGAAATGGAGAAAAAGACAAGTACAGACAGAGTCCGAACCTTTAGAGAACGGAAGAAAGCGAATAAACCGCCAAGAAAAGTGCCAACAAGTACTTTGGAAAGAAGTAGAGAGTATCGAGCCAGGCATAGGTCGTTAAAGAAACACGGTGGACAACATAACCTTCCAACGACCTCAAAATACACTGGATGAATCGATACCGTCGTTAAGTGAGGACACAGTGAGTGGTATAGAGAATTTGAATGCCACTGATTCAGGCACGTGAAGATACACGCGGTGTGAGAGATCAACGAAATGAATCTGATACAGCTGAGCGAGCCATCGACAAATATAAATGCACCCACTAGTGCATCATACAAAAAATATATATTTTTTTTTAGATTTTAGATATGAAATATTATATACTTCGTTAGTTCTTGCGCAATATAGAATATACGAAATATCACCCCTGCTGCTGTAAGGGTTTCATATCATACGTATTGATTTGCTTCTTCCCCATTTTGAAGGAACGCAACACGTCGTACATATTACATACTTTGAGCGTTTCTAATGATAACGATGCCAATTGTTGAGCATAAAGTGCTTAACGCATGCAGATTTTATCGCATCGTTGCACATTCTTTTGCAGAAACGTTTTAACTTGGATATATGTAACTATTTTTCGAGATAAAGAGAAATAAATACAGCCAAAGTTCAAAGCATCGGCCGATTATAAAAAAATATCGTATTGTTTTATATAGAAACAATACTTTACATTTTATACAAAACGATATGGCAAAAAAAAAAATTAAGGCGAAATAATAATGTATTTTACCAAATTGTATACTCAAACGTATTGAAAAAATACGCAAAAAAAAATGATACGTGCAATTAAACGTGTTAAAAGATAATGTTAAAAAAAACGAACGATTCGATAAAAGTAAGAGTTCCTACTTGAAAGGTCTAAAGCAATCTAAAATGTTCTAAAACAATCTAATAGATGTCGAGTAATTTCAATAATCGACTAATAAAATTTAACAATTCACATGTGTCTAATTTTCAGAAATTCTAAAATATTTAAAACAATTTAAGACAAATATAGTACAATCACAGTCTGACTTATATTTTGTGCAGATTTTCTTCAAAAACAGCATGAGGAAAAAAATCGTTATATAATTCCTTGCTCTAGTTACTACACCAAATGTATATGCCGTTATGTCTGCACAATATATCCTGGTGCTTTTGTTATTGACTTTTGCAAGATAATTACTATCTCATAAAAAGTTTTAAAGACAGACGAGCAATTTAAATTGAACCAAAATCATTCTTCGCTTATTTTTAATTTAATATATTAAATGTACCTCTGATACAAATTAAAATTAATAATACCTTCTTCATTTTTATGTAAATATTCTGTCGTTATATAAAAATAGACATTCGAATTTTGTCTACCCTGTATATTGCAACGTACTAGAATTACATGTACAGTTTATACAACTAAATATTTTCGCAAAAATTATTATCAACAATAATGGGCATATCAAAGTCAAAACCATAAAAATTATTATATATTAAATATATAATTATTAAATATTATATATACTGTGCATTTCTTATAAACAATATGGAAGAACCAAAAATTTAACTAGTCGAAGAGAAGAGTCTGTAAAGAACTTACAAAAAGAACTAGTCTTTAAAGAGTCGAAGATTTCTCGTAGCAAAATTATTGTTGTTTAAATTTAAATATCATGAATAATTTTGAAGACTGAATTTATGACTACCGTCAGAAAATAGTAGAATTCAATTGTTAAGAAGAATTGAATTAAAAAAATTTAATTGTTATTTATATGCCATTAAAGTTATATAAAACCTTTCGAGGCCATATTACGATATTTTCTGGTTTTGCACGAAAAAAAAATTAAATGTGGTTTCGACTGCGAATTAACTAATTGACAATTAAAAATGAATACGCATTTCCCAAACGATTTTATTTAATTACACTAATAAAGCATAAAATAAAATATAAATGTAGTAACTCTTTCCTTACTGATTATCCACTTTCTACTTTTTCAGCTTCGATTCACCCATACACACTTTAGAATCGATTTTATAAATTTTAGTAGAATTATTTTATAGAATTACGGTGTGGTCGACACACCACTGCCTGTTATCTACGCACAGTTCGAAATATAAACGATTTTTTGAATCTTTTGCGTATTTTTTACGCTTCTTGTGTTAGTTTCAACAATAACCAAAAGAAAATATTAATAAACCACCAATATGGTCCAAAATTTAAATTGTCGCATAATAAAGAGATCACGTGACCGATGTCAAGAAGATTTAATTAAATATTGCAAAATTTCAATCCTACTTCGTTTCCAACAAAACATTTGCCGATTTGTTTCAAATTTGTTACCGTTTTTTTCGGTCGTAATAATTCTAATATAGTCGCTAAATTTTCTACGAACCCCCTTTTCAATTATCTCGCAAACGGAAATTAGACGAAACATTTTTATGTACGTTTTTCGCCGAAACATTATTTGTTCGAATGGAACACTCTGTATATTCCGTAAACGAAAGTAATACGATTTTGCTAAAGTAGATTTGGGCTACAGGAAAATTAAGTCACATTTTTCTAAAATAAAACCAAAGGGTAACATTATATGTGATAAGCAGGGTAAGGAACTCACAGAAAATAAGGAAAAAGCTAGAAGATGGAAGGAGTATCTTGAAGATTTATATAAAGGTAGGCAGGACATGGAGGAGCTAGAAAGTGTGGAACAGATAGATGAGGATGACTTAGGTCCTAGCATACTTAGGTCAGAGTTTCATAGAGCATTAAATGATTTACGGAATAACAAAGCAGCGGGGATTGATATGATACCAGCCGAATTAATAAAACACGCAGGGGGAAAAATGCAGGAGCGATTATACAGGTTAGTTTGTAAAATATATGAGAAGGGAGAAGTACCACAGGATTTTCAGCGTAGTAGAATAGTAACAATGCCGAAGAAAATAGGAGCTAATTTGTGTGAGAACTATAGGACCATTAGCCTACTATCACATGCATCGAAGATATTGTTAAAGATTATTTATAGGAGATTAGAAAATAAAGTAGAGGAAAGGCTAGGAGAAGATCAGTTTGGTTTTAGGAAAGACAGAGGGACGAGAGAGGCGATTCTAGCACTAAGAACGGTAGTAGAAAAAAGAAAGAGGGTAGGAAAGGTAACTTGCATAACTTTTGTAGATTTAGAAAAGGCATTTGATAATGTAGATTGGGACATAATGTTTAGAATTTTAAAAGAAACGGGTATAGATTATAAGGATAGGAGAATAATTTTTAATTTATATAAACACCAAACTGCCTTAGTTAGAATTGAGGGGGAAGAAGAGGTAGCAAAAATAGGGAAGGGAGTTCGGCAGGGATGTACACTTTCACCGTTATTATTTAATCTATATATAGAAGATGCTAGAAGATGCAATAAACAAAGTAAAAGAAGAGTATAGTGTAGGTGTGAATGTACAGGGAGAGAAAATATATATGTTGAGATTCGCCGACGATATAGCTATATTGGAAGAAAGCGAAAATAATTTAGAAAGAGTATTGAATGGTATGCAGGCAGTATTGACTAGGGATTTTAACATGAAAATAAATATAGGTAAAACTAAAGTGATAAGGTGTGACAAAAAGGAATGCAGTAGAAAAATGAGGATCACAATAGCAGATAATAGAATCGAAGAAGTGTCAGATTTTTGATATTTAGGCAGTAGAATCACAAAAGATAATCGAAGCAAGGTAGATATAAAGTGTAGGATAGCACAGGGTAGGAAGGCATTCGTAGAAAAGGAACAGATTTTAAGATCAAATATTGACTTGGGTATTAGAAAAAGATTACTGAAGGTATATGTTTGGAGTGTAGCACTGTACGGGTGTGAGGCGTGGACTATAGGAAAGGAAGAGAAGCGTAGATTACAAGCATTCGAAATGTGGTGTTATAGGAGGATGATGAGGATTGGTTGGGAAGATAAAGTAACAAATGAAGCTGTACTAGAGTTAGTAGGGGAGAAGAGAAGTATTTGGAGAGTGTTACAGCGTAGGAGAGACAGATTAGTAGGGCATATTCTTAGGCATGGGGGGATTATGCAATTGATCATAGAAGGTAGAGTGGAGGGAAAGAGAGGGGTAGGTAGGCCTAGATTGGAGTATGTGAGTCAGATAGTTGAAGACGTTGAGATGAATAGCTATAGGGAGATGAAGGGATTAGCTCAGGATAGATCGGCATGGCGTGCTGTTTCCAACCAATCTTTAGGATTGCGGACTCTTTAACTAACGATTTTGCGTAAATGATTTTTAGTTACGGCGATGTTTCGATATATTTTAAGACGAATCGAATTCCAGCTACCTCTGAAACCGATCAAAGACACACACACACACACACGTGAAGAATAAACTCTTAAAAACGTACCATGCTACAGAACTATCTTCTAGGCAATTTACGGATATAAACATTAATTAATATTAATTGGTATTAATTGAGAGAAGAGAGTTTGCGTCTAGGAGCGCCATAACGTGCGAATTCGAGCAATTATAACGAGGAGTTTGAGAAATTGTTTATACGGGCGAGTAATAATGTATATTTAAATGTTGATTCATTTTTATCGATCGTTGACTTAACCGTTCCGATAAGATAAGGAAGACACAATATTGAATGGTGGCATTAACGGTAATTATTCTAGTTGAACTTTCCTTTTTGGAAAATACACAGTACGACTCTCGTTATTTTAATTGCGCGATAAAATTTCTAGTTTTGCAGATACTGTGTCTTTTAAATACATATTGCAAAATGGCACCGAATAATTTTTATTATCGCAAAATGTGAAACAAACAAAAAAATACACGTGGAATTATTTTATATATTTGTGTTTTCAAATTTTATCAATCGTTTTGAAAATATTTTTTTGAAGTGACACTGCTATAGGCGCAGTAGGGCAAATTGGCTTGACCGTCACGAAAAGTGAAACACGTTACGCGCATGCGCCGCGTGTACTGTGTGTATACGTAGCATAACATACAGCTGAGCGAGCCATCGACATATAGAAATGCACCCACTAGTGCATCATACACAAAATTTACATGTTCTTTCAACCTGCTCATCGCGAATTTGATAAACAATTTTTCAATAATCCGCTAGGTACAGTGTGTTCCATATGTGATCGAATATCGAATAAAAAAAATCGTTAACAAATGGAAAAAAAGCAATGTATAAAATCAACTTTTCCTTGGAGCTAAGAAGTTTCACTTCTACCGCGCGAGAGTCTCACGCATGTTTTTTGTATCTTGTATACGTTCATTTATATTTTTGCAATGGATCGTAAAAAAAAATTCTTTATCTATTCCAAATTATTTTTCATTACGATTATTTTCAAACACATTTTGCCCGTTTAAAACTAGGATTTTATGTTTATGGTTCGATTTTTTTTTTTGGTTAATGTCCTAAATAACAATTAACCGTAAGTACATCATTGAAAAATTATTATTAGATTATAGAAAAATATTAAAACCGCCATTCGTGGAAATTAAATTTATTCGCGTCTCTTTAACTGCATTTTTATACATTTTAATTAAACGATATAATCAATCAGTGCTCTTCATAATTTATTCAAAACGACTAAAATAGAAATCTCAGAAATATGTTATTGTTTCATATTTCCGCAAATTTATTATTATTAAAAAAAATCGCGGAATTATATATATGGTATAGGGCTGGCTTTTAAAATTTCACAAAAAAAAATTCCACTTAACTTTTCAGTAATAATTTATTAAATGTAATTTTCGGTACAAGCTATTAAAAAACAATAATATTATGACCAGCATTAATTAATTATTTTTTCAAAATTAAATATACTTTGTAGTTTTATATTATTCAGATATTTTTATTATAATTGAATAGAAATATGATATTTTTTGACGATTTTTTAGAGTTTGCAAAAGTTAACAATACGCAGAAAAAATCAAACGAATGTGGCACTGACCTCATCCATACAATAAAGAATATTTTTCATGTTTACGATACTTTGACCCGCGATGGAATTGCTAGACATATTTACGACCAAAAAAAAATTCGCGCACAAATGCGCCGTTCTTTGTAACTCTTTCATTGTCTGAAGTAAAATGATTCGTTAAATCTTCTAACTTTAACTCAACTATCCTATCTGAACATCTATATTTACGTTAAGCTTTTTTAAATAAACAAATCGTCCGTAAAATAAATAGATTTCTCAAACAAACGCTAAAATCGTATTATGGATTTAAAAAGTCAAAAATACAATATTTGAATTTTTTCATCTAACTTTCCTATATATATATATATATTTTAAATCCATTCTACTTTTTCCTAATACAAGTTCATATTCAAATTTAATATAATTTTGTCCTTTGTCCTACCTCAAGCGAAGAACACAAATTGTACATATTATTTTCTGTTCTTTTGGTATGCATATATCGATTCAGTTGACGACATTGGTAGAAAATTAATTTTCCGAGAAATGGCGCGCTTTTTGTACTTTATCTTGACAGTTTATAAACGGGACGAATACAGCCAATGTCATATATTGTAGAATATACCTTTTCCCGAAACAAAGGTATTTAAAATACACGCTCGATGAATCAGAGGACAATGATGCTGTAGTCGAAATAATACAATGAAATTCGCAAGTCGATTTCGAAAATTTAAAATGTACAAGAAACTAAGCGCGTAATAAACGAGGCTTATATAAAAATTTGAAAAAAATACAATTTGTTTAAACCATCGATATTTGTAAGAATCGTCGCTTCTCAAATGAATTTGAAAACTTTGCAATGGTAATTCAACTATCATCTTAAAATCTTTTTACATCGCTGTCAAAAATGTGAATGAAACACCCGATATTAAATCGGCAATTTGCGAAAAAAAAATTTTTTTCGACATCATGTGACTAATCGACGATCATATGTCACCATACAATATTACCACAGTGACATTGACGGTGTTTGGGCCAAATTCGGGCTCGTTAGTTATATTTTCGTGGCCCTGATTAATAATTAGGATTTTCGGAAATGCGCGAAATATAAATATAGCACCGCCCGTGTCTTTCGTATAGTAAACTCACGCCGTCACGTTTGTCCACGGCCTTAATAAGTTCTCTAGCGCAGCGTTGTTTGTTTACACAAGCCACGACAGCGTGTCGTAAAAATGTTTGACAGTGGCCTCAATTGTAATTATGTAAAGGTAGCCGAAATATAATGAGCCAACACCGATTCGAATAGAACTCGGTAAATGTCGGTGTTAATAATTACCTAAGAGAAAGTGTGCTGGACAGTTCTAGTTCAATAGAAAATGTACATGAAGGTGTAACAAATTCATTATCTGCTCGTATATATTTGACATTGATTTATTTTAGATAGTTTTTTTACTTCTTTACATTGTAATATATACGCTGGCAATGTTAGCGAGATACAGTTTCGCTTTTTATTGGACCTGTGAAATTTTGTTATTTTATTCTGCATACAAGTACAGCGCGTTTTTTTTAAAACAACCTATCATTCCATTTCGCCGTACTTTGAAAATTAAATTTTGATTTTTTCTCTATAGACAAAATTTCATTTCCAATATATGAGCTTATTTTATCAATCAAGTCAAAATTAGCTGTGTTTCTTTCTCTACTAGCGACATCTACATTTTGCTCGTACAGGTAAGAAGCTTGCGCGCAAACGTATCATAGTATTAGACACAATTAACAATAGATGGCATTCACTAGTATAATTTCGCGAGATTTTTCCTATCATTCCATTTCGCAGTACTTTGAAAATTAAATTTTGATTATTTCTTTGTAGACAAAATTTCATTTTCAATATATGGGCTTATTTTATCAATCAAGTCAAAATTAGCTGCGTTTCTTTCTCTACTAGCGACATCTACACTTTGCTTGTACAAGTAAGATGTTTGCGCGCAAACTTACCATATTATTAGACACAAATAACAATAGATGGCGTTCAGTGGTATAATATATTTCGTATGACATTTTATCGCTACAAAATTGTAAAAGCAATGACCCATAACTTTTCAATTTTTTTACATGTGCCATCTTTTTTAGGGTGAATTTAGTTAACACACAGAATCTCCAATCGAAATAATTTAATTTCATTATTATTCGTTAATATGCTCCATACAAATTTATCAATGTGACTTTTTTATGGCATTTCTACCCTGAAGATAGTTTTAAAATTATAAGCTGCCCCTAAATTTTTATTGATATTTTTGTAGTTTTCATTAAAAAAATCCCCAAAAATAATTGCGGCCATATCTTGATATATACATATATTTCTTAATTACCTCATCATACACATCCCAAGTAATATTTTTTGAATTGTTTGAATCGTAATACAAAGCTACTTTTGTGTTGTTATATGGCTACTAATACGCTAAATTACATATCGTATATAAGTAATGTAACAACAACTAATGCAAAGGACGAAAGAGGAAGTGATGTATTATAACGAGTGCAATGTAACCATCCATATATTGTCTTCGCCCGCTAGCGAAGCAACCAACAACAGTCCTATAGAAGAACTGCCTACACGAACACACACATCGGTTTATTTTATTATTTTATTAACCTCCGGCGGAATTGGGGTTAACGAACACACCACACCGCCAAAAAGTACACGTACATTCATCAAATGCTCTGCAGAAATTACGACAAGCAAATGCGACTATTGTAGCCACAAATTTCTCAATTCGTATGGGTGAATGTCAAGAAATGATGACAGTGCCATTATGGACACCATGGATACGTTAAAATAATTGAATGCCAGAAACATATGGCCGATTTAATGCGATATATTAAAAAAAAAATGCGTATGTTTATCTGTCACGTAGAAAAATTTCTTGTGGTCAATTTCGAAATAGCGAAAGTGGCGCTTATAATTTTAAGTTTTGAAAAAGGATACATTTCTTGGAAGAAGTCTAGATGCGGAGGTTGTAAGATATCTAATGCTGATAATACCTGCAACGAAACAAAATCAAATCGCACACGGATGCGCAAAAGAATACCCCTAATGACATGTCTGGACAAAAAAATACCATGCGCGGCGCTTTTTACCATTATTAATATTGACATTATTACGTATGCGAATCGCACATTAAACCGATAAATTCGTGTCTTTTTTTGTATAATATTAAACGAACTCTTGCGCACGAATAACACATCAATAAATGACACTGTTGGTAACAAATGACACGTGCGATCGGACTTTTTCTTAATAGCTTCTATGGCAATGTACGTGAATGTAACTACGCGCTTCTTAGGAATCGTAGACAATACAAAATTTCTGATATTTATTAATAATTTTATAAAGTTACTAAAAAACACTTTTTTTAAATTTTATTTCTACGGCAACGCACTTAATTTATTACGTAATATGGCAACGTACGTGAACGTAACAACGCGCTTTTTAGGTGTCGTAAATAATAGTACCGTTTAAAAATTTTTTTTTTGGAAATTTTCGATATTTATTAATAGTTTTATAAAGTTACAAAAAAAACACTTTTTCTTTAAATTTTTATTTCTATGACCAACGTACTTAATTTATTACGTAATATGGCAACGTACGTGAACGTAACAACGCGCTTTTTAGGGGTCGTAAACAATACTTACGTTGAAATTATTTTTTTTGAAAATTTCTGATAGTAATTAATAGATTTATAAAGTTACTAAAAAAAACACTTTTTCTTTAAAATTTTATTTCTACGGCAACGTACTTAATTTATTACGTAATATGGAAACGTAGGTGAATGTAACTACGCGCTTTTTAGGGGTCGTAAATAATTATTCCTTTGAAATTTTTTTTTTTGGAAAATTTCGATATTAATTAGTAGATTTATGTAGTTACAAAAAAAAAACTTTTTCTCAAAAATTTTATTTCTACGGCAACGTACTTAATTTATTACGTAATATGGCAACGTACGTGAACGTAACAACGCGCTTTTTAGGTGTCGTAAATAATAGTACCGTTTAAAAAATGTCTATGTTTATTAATAGTTTTATAAAGTTACTAAAAAAAACACCTTTTCTTTAAAATTTTATTTCTACGGCAACGTACTTAATTTATTACGTAATATAGCAACGTACGTGAACGTAACAACGCGCTTTTTAGGAGTCGTAAACAATAGTTCCGTTTAAAAAAAAAAAAAATTGAAAATTTCTGATACTTGCTTATAGTTTTATAAAGTTAGTAAAAAAA
This sequence comes from Leptodirus hochenwartii, assembly GCA_947310635.1. NCBI lineage: Eukaryota > Metazoa > Arthropoda > Insecta > Coleoptera > Leiodidae > Leptodirus > Leptodirus hochenwartii. The sequence goes on from OX371176.1 coordinate 49,374,975, forward strand.
AACAGTTTTACTTTAAAATTTTACTTCTACGGCAACGTACTTAATTTATTACGTAATATGGCAACGTACGTGAACGTAACAACGTGCTTTTTAGGAGTCGTAAACAATAGTTCCGTTTAAAAAAAAATGAAAATTTCTGATACTTGCTTATAGCTTTATAAAGTTAGTAAAAAAAAACAGTTTTACTTTAAAAAATTATTTCTACGGCAACGTACTTAATTTATTTTTATGGCAACGCACGTGAACGTAACTTCATGCTTTTTAGGTATTTAAACAACAGTTCCGTTTGAAATATATATATATTTTTTTTTAATTTCCGATATTTATTAACAGATTTATAAAGTTAGAAAAAAAAAACACTTTTTCTTTAAAAAAATACTTCTACAATAAGAGGCTTTAGTCCGATTTTAGTAAATAGATACTCACGTTTTCGTGTTTGAAGAAGCAGAGCATTTTTAGTTCCCGAAACACTCGCTTCGACGAGACTAGGGATTGGAACACGTTCGGCAGCTTCTTGAGGGCGACCCGCCTGCCATCTCGTGGGTCCGTCACCGCCCTGCAAATGACAGGAGAAAGCGCACTAATGAGCGAATATTCGAACTAACACTGCCATATTACGTTAGGGCTGCGTATATACACCGTGGTGGTGCAAATTGGAAAAAACACGAAAAAAAACAACAACGCTTGAATGGCTGAATTGAACTTTGTAGTTTGTTGTTAATGTAATTAAATAAAAATCATCAATTCTAATTTAAATAGAATTCATGCGCAATTCGTTTAGGATAAAATAATCGACAGAATTTCGAATGGAAAGACCGGTGCGGTCGTTGAGGGTCCTTGGCTATGAGAGTGCATGTCTATGATAATGCATGGCTATGAGAGTGCATGGCTATGAGAGTACATGGCTATGAGAGTGCATAGCTATGACAGTGCATGGCTATGAGAGTGCATGGCTATGAGAGTGCAAACACATGAGCGAGGGAATAGTCATGATATTTTTTCATATTAACTAAAAATAGAAAAAAAAAATATCATTGTATCAATAAATGTGTTATACTGTAACTACTAAACGCTATCAGTAGCGCCACTGTAGCGAACACTATACCAGCATCATTATTATTATTTGACGCATTTTTAATGGTGTTCGGCATAAAAAGAACCACGAATGAAAAAATATTTACGAATGAAAGGAATTCTATAATACCGTGCGGTATTGCAATTTACATTGTTGTGTGTTTATTGTGCGGGCATTGTTGTTCTAACCGTTATTGTTGTTGTTTCTGTTGCTGTTGAAACAGCAAGGTTGTTGACTTAAAAATATATCCTTGCAAGGACATCGGGAAAGCGCCAACTCGATCTCTCACAGTGAATGTTTATCATAAACAATAGTATTAATAGCTTTCGCAATGTATGCAGAATATATTTCTCTTTATATACGAATGAATTTATGAGTTAGAAGTAACACAATTTTTAATTTTTCCGCAACGCTCTTCGTTGAAATAATCTTCGTTTTTTTAGCCACACAAAAAATTCGTTCATCATAAAAATACACATTTTCAATGAAAATTTATATATATTTTTTCTAATGTTCTAAAAAATACATTTAAAAGACATTTACTTTCATAAATTTTTAGTTATATCTGAGCTTAGCAAATATTTGTTTACGTCAATTTTTTGTGTGACGAATTTTTTCTGATAACATTTTTACGAAAATAGAATCGATATAAGGAAAAAATCGCAGCAATCGAACTTCCAAAAAAAAAATCGCTCTAACGATTCTACGGTTGCATATATCAAAACAGAACTTCAAAAAAATCTTAGTTAGTTAAAGAGTCCGCAATCCTAAAGATTGGTTGGAAACAGCACGCCATGCCGATCTATCCTGAGCTAATCCCTTCATCTCCCTATAGCTATTCATCTCAACGTCTTCAACTATCTGACTCACATACTCCAATTTAGGCCTACCTACCCCTCTCTTTCCCTCCACTCTACCTTCTATGATCAATTGCATAATCCCCCCATGCCTAAGAATATGCCCTACTAAGCTGTCTCTCCTACGCTGTAACACTCTCCAGATACTTCTCTTCTCCCCTACTAACTCTAGTACAGCTTCATTTGTTACTTTATCTTCCCAACCAATCCTCATCATCCTCCTATAACACCACATTTCGAATGCTTGTAATCTACGCTTCTCTTCCTTTCCTATAGTCCACGCCTCACACCCGTACAGTGCTACACTCCAAACATATACCTTCAGTAATCTTTTTCTAATACCCAAGTCAATATTTGATCTTAAAATCTGTTCTTTTTCTACGAATGCCTTCCTACCCTGTGCTATCCTACACTTTATATCTACCTTGCTTCGATTATCTTTTGTGATTCTACTGCCTAAATAACAAAGATCTGACACTTCTTCGATTCTATTATCTCCTATTGTGATCCTCATTTTTCTACTGCATTCCTTTTTGTCACACCTCATCACTTTAGTTTTACCTATATTTATTTTCATGTTAAAATCCCTAGTCAATACTGCCTGCATACCATTCAATACCCTTTCTAATTTCTTTTCGCTTTCTTCCAATATAGCTATATCGTCGGCGAATCTCAGCATATATATTTTCTCTCCCTGTACATTCACACCTACACTATACTCTTCTTTTACTTTGTTTATTGCATCTTCTATATATAGATTAAATAATAACGGTGAGAGTGTACATCCCTGCCGAACTCCCTTCCCTATTTTTGCTACCTCTTCTTCCCCCTCAATTCTAACTAAGGCAGTTTGGTGTTTATATAAATTAAAAATTATTCTCCTATCCTTATAATCTATACCCGTTTCTTTTAAAATTCTAAACATTATGTCCCAATCTACATTATCAAATGCCTTTTCTAAGTCTACAAAAGCTATGCAAGTTACCTTTCCTACCCTCTTTCTTTTTTCTACTACCGTTCTTAGTGCTAGAATCGCCTCCCTCGTCCCTCTGTTTTTCCTAAAACCAAACTGATCTTCTCCTAGCCTTTCCTCTACTTTATTTTCTAATCTCCTATAAATAATCTTTAACAATATCTTCGATGCATGTGATAGTAGGCTAATGGTCCTATAGTTCTCACACAAATTAGCTCCTATTTTCTTCGGCATTGTTACTATTCTACTACGCTGAAAATCCTGTGGTACTTCTCCCTTCTCATATATTTTACAAACTAACCTGTATAACCGCTCCTGCATTTTTTCCCCTGCGTGTTTTATTAATTCGGCTGGTATCATATCAATCCCCGCTGCTTTGTTATTCCGTAAATCATTTAATGCTCTATGAAACTCTGACCTAAGTATGCTAGGACCTAAGTCATCCTCATCTATCTGTTCCACACTTTCTAGCTCCTCCATGTCCTGCCTACCTTTATATAAATCTTCAAGATACTCCTTCCATCTTCTAGCTTTTTCCTTATTTTCTGTGAGTTCCTTACCCTGCTTATCACATATAATGTTACCCTTTGGTTTTACTTTAGAAAAATGTGACTTAATTTTCCTGTAGCCCAAATCTACTTTACCTCTTCTCATATCCTCCTCAATATTCTCACAGTTTCCTTTTATCCACTCTTCTTTCGCTAGCTTGCATTTCCTATTAATTAAGTTCCTTAGTTCCTTATATTTTTTCTGTCCTGCTTCTGTGTTTCCAATTTTAATTTTCCTTCTTGCTTCTATCATTTCAACTATTTCTTCCGTGATCCATTCCCTCCTACCTGCCCTCTTCTTTGTGCCTAATACTTCATTTGCTGCTGTAGTTAACCCATTTCTGATTTCCCTCCATTCGCAATCTATGTCGTTCCTAGATGTTCCATTAGCCATGATTTCTACTTTCTGCTTGTACTTTTCACATACATCAGCTAATTTTAACCTATCGACATCTACTCTGACCTGTTTAGACTTCTGTAATTTCTTGAATTTGACCTCTGAGTCCAGGACTACTAAATTATGGTCACTATCAATATCTGCTCCAGGGTAACTCTTACAATTCTTAATCTGGTTCCTAAACCTCTCTTTAACCTCCTATTAACCAAAAAAATCTATTTGCGAACAATTATTACGGCCCAAATAATTTACTGTAGCGGTAACTGTAATTGCGTTAATTAACAAACTTGATCATTACCTACTTTTTCAATGGTTTTATTGTAATAAATGTATCCGTGTGTGTTTTATTAATTGGACGTGACTGTGAATTATAATCATGTGTATAGTACAGTTCAATTTAGCTCATATTACTGGAGTATACACAATCTACAAAAAAAAAAAAAAAACGTGCGCTAATAATAAATATTAGCGTAAAACGCAATTACTCCGGCAATTAGTGGCTGCAAGATAATTAGAAAATATTGTTGTACTTCATCGTCGTTAAACCAGCAATTACCAATTAAAGCGCAGTGCCAGAATATTTCTAATAATCACACGAAACAAAGACATTACTAATTTATATTGTGTCAAACTGATACAGTTAATTTTTAAACATTTTTTTAAAACATTAAATAAACAGATAATATGTCCAACAATTAATCTAAGGCAGAGCGTGTTTTATTTAAAAAAAATACAATTTTTTTAATATTGTTATTTTGACAGTCGACTAATCACATGTCATGCCGTAACAATTGTTGTTGTCAAAACTGCTTTAGCAATATTGTTGTCAAAAATGAATTATTAGATTTACAAATACTCCTCATATTGGATTTGCATTGGCGTTGATTATGCGCAGAACTCTCTCCAAATACATTTAACATCAATACGATTAATTAAACGCTGTCAGTTTGTGCCTAATAGAAGTTTAAATTCAATTTATTTTCAATGAAGTCTAGGCTGTTGGGGGACATCCAAAATACTCATAATGCCAATTAAAAAAAATCATCGCACAATATTATCATTCTAATTAATTAAACTATAAACGCAATAGATTGCATATCGTCAGTGATGGTGACAATACCTCTTATCTCTTTTGAACGTTTAATGAGTCGAGAGATTTTTCGAACATGCGCTATAAACCTAAAAATCAGTTTGACATCAACCGTCATTTTTCGATTTTTTGTAAGATAGGAGGTATTGTCACTCCACCAACGATATGTTCTTTTTAAACAACGTCCTATGTGACAATACCTCTTACCTAGTTTGAAGGTTTAATGAGTCGAGAGATTTTTTGAACATGCGCTATAAACCTAAAAATCAGTTTGACATCAACTGTCATTTTTCGATTTTTTGTAAGATAAGAGGTATTGTCATTTCACCGACGATATGTTCTTTTTAAGTAACGTCCTATGTGACTGATGTGACAATACCTCCTATCTAATTTGAACTTTTAACAAGTTTGGAGATTTTTTGAACATGCGCAATAACCTAAGAATCAGTTTGACATAATCTGTCAATTTGTGTAAGATAGGTGGTATGTGTCACATCCCCGGACGATATTCGGATTATATAAATCACAGCGGGCGTAGTTTATGTTATAATATTATTATCGTCATCTGTCAAAATGACAAGCGACATTTGCATGTACGAATTCCCGCAATAATTACTGGGTCTAATATTCAATTATAACTTCGTATTCATTCGTGTGATATCGCGTGACAAATGTGTGCGTGCTAATTTTTGTTGGTGCGCACAAAAAAAATGCGACATTTCCAAGGAGAATTAGTTGCACTTTTAGAATACGAATTAAGATCATTTAAATCGAATGTATTGTCAAACTTTAGCACGTTTATAAATTGCGATATTTTTGGCAGCAAAAGCCGCGTGTATTTCGAATACGGCACAAGTAATTGTAATAGTTAAAGCAGAGAGAGAGGGTGGTTATTTTTAACGCTGCCTTCGCCGTTTCAGGTCATTTTCATTGTTACAAACACATTCGGCGTGACAGAGAGTCGGTTATAGTAAAATGCTCATCGTAACGTACGCTGGGTGCACCCAAATGATATTTATAGTTTTCACATAGTAATTTATAACTAGAAAACGAGATTATTGAACGTGCAGGCGAATGGGTGCAGCTGATGCGAGTGCATGGCTACGGGAGTGCGTGGCGATGAGAGTGCAAACGTATGAACGAGGTGGCTAACGATAGTGCCACAGTACATAGCGATTGTCTGCACGGTTATTGGAGAGTCCAATGGCCATGTATACCAAAAGACATGCACTGTGCTAACCTGCACTCTCATAGCCATGCACCCTCATAACCTGCACTCTCAACGACCGCACTCAATCGCAGTTGCATTATAAAGAAACAAAGCCACAGATTATCTAAAAGCAAGCACATCGGTTCCTGTTTGTCTGTCCGGGGTTTTTTTAACTTAAAAAATTGGGTTCGACATTGAACCATGGCTCATTGAATGCATTGTTTTTTTTCTCATTTACGGGAAAATTTTAAACGGAATTTAACTGCGGATTTAATCAACAGATTATCTTTTGTTGTAAACGTGATATAAGCAGCGAAAAGATAAATAAAATCAAGTCGAAATTGATCCGGATTTATTTTAAATATTGTGAATGTCGAAAACTTTTAATATATGAGTGTAGCAAACGAAGATGGTAATAATCACTGTCCTCGAGTGTACATCTAATTTCAATTTGTACAAATTGAATAAAGAAGATTAAATCGCTAAGCCCCTACGTACAGATTCCTGGAATATTTTACCATTTACAAACAGGTTGTTATATATTGAGGGTGTACGCGAATTTCATTATTTCAATTCATGTTAAATGAACTCCTCTCTTTCGAAGATTTATTTAAAACGCATTACTGCAGCATTTTATTCGCTTTACTCGCATTATTCTACTTTACTCGAACTAATTTAATAATTGGATTCTACAATAAAACTTCAAACTAATAATAGAATTTACAGAAAGGTCGTAAAAAGGCAATATTTTAAACGTACATTAAGAAATGTTTGAATTAGATAATGACACATTTTGACAGTAATCGATTTTTTTTTAAATTTCAAGTTCAGCTTCATTTTTACCCTTTTTTTTTAAATAACCCACCATAAAAAAAATTTGTTCAGCCCTTAATATTTAGGTAAGTACATTTTGAACTACCGACTGTCAAATTGACATCAAATATGTCCAAAAATACTTGATTCAGAATTTTTGAAATTTAAAAAGTAATTTTTAGATTCTTGGATATATATTTCTGCAATAATAATTTCTTCATTATTTATCAAAATATTTTTACTTTCTTTCCAGAATTACAAAAACTTTTCAAAACAAAATTTACAAAAAAAAATGTATTCTCATCATTTTTTTTTGTAAATACTTTAATCACGCATTTTTATTTATATAAATATCTCAAAGAAATGATAGAAAAATTTTTAAATCTCAAAGTTGAGCTTCGTTTTTTCCTTTTTTTGTAAATTAACCGACCATAAAAAAATTTGTTCAGCCCTTAATATTTAGATATGAACATTTTAAACTAGCGACTGTCAAATTGACATCACCGCGCTATATTTGTCAAAAAAATACTTGATTCAGAATTTTTAAAAAGCATTTTGGAAATTTAAAAAGTAATTTTTATATTCTTGGATACATATTTCGTCAACAATAATTTCTTCATTATTTATCAAAATATTTTTACTTTCTTTCCAGAATTACAAATACTTTTCAAAGCAAAATTTACAAAAAAAATGTATTCTCATCAATTTTTTTTGTAAATACTTTAATCCGCATTTTTATTTATATAAATATCTCAAAGAAATTATAGAAAAAATTTTAAATCTCAAAGTTGAGCTTCGTTTTTTCCTTTTTTTGTAAATTAACCGACCATTGAAAAATTTATTCGGCCCTTAATATTTAGATATGAACATTTTAAACTACCGACTGTCAAATTGACATCACCGCGCTATATTTGTCAAAAAAATACTTGATTCAGAATTTTTAAAAAGCATTTTGGAAATTTAAAAAGTAATTTTTATATTCTTGGATACATATTTCGTCAACAATAATTTCTTCATTATTTATCAAAATATTTTTACTTTCTTTCCAGAATTGCAAATACTTTTCAAAGCAAAATTTACAAAAAAAAATGTATTCTCATCAATTTTTTTTGTAAATACTTTAATCACGCATTTTTATTTATATAAATATCTCAAAGAAATTATAGAAAAAATTTTAAATCTCAAAGTTGAGCTTCGTTTTTTCCTTTTTTTGTAAATTAACCGACCATAAAAAAATTTATTCGGCCCGTAATATTTAGATATGAACATTTTAAACTAGCGACTGTCAAATTGACATCACCGCGCTATATTTGTCAAAAAAATACTTGATTCAGAATTTTTAAAAAGCATTTTGGAAATTTAAAAAGTAATTTTTATATTCTTGGATACATATTTCGTCAACAATAATTTCTTCATTATTTATCAAAATATTTTTACTTTCTTTCCAGAATTGCAAAAACTTTTCAAAACAAAATTTACAAAAAAAAATGTATTCTCATCATTTTTTTTTGTGAATACTTTAATCATGCATTTTTATTTATGTAAATATCTCAAAGAAATGATAGAAAAAAATTAAAATCTCAAAGTTGTTTTTTCCTTTTTTGTAAATTAACCGACCATAAAAAAATTTGTTCAGCCCTTAATATTTAGGTAAAAACATTTTGAACTACCGACTGTCAAATTGACATCACCGCGCTATGTTTGTCAAAAAAATACATTATTCAGAATTTTTAAAAAGCATTTTGGAAATTTAAAAAGTAATTTTTATATTCTTGGATACATATTTCGTCAACAATAATTTCTTCATTATTTATCAAAATATTTTTACTTTCTTTCCAGAATTACAAATACTTTTCAAAGCAAAATTTACAAAAAAAATGTATTCTCATCAATTTTTTTTGTAAATACTTTAATCCGCATTTTTATTTATATAAATATCTCAAAGAAATTATAGAAAAAATTTTAAATCTCAAAGTTGAGCTTCGTTTTTTCCTTTTTTTGTAAATTAACCGACCATAAAAAAATTTGTTCGGCCCTTAATATTTAGATATGAACATTTTAAACTACCGACTGTCAAATTGACATCACCGCGCTATATTTGTCAAAAAAATACTTGATTCAGAATTTTTAAAAAGCATTTTGGAAATTTAAAAAGTAATTTTTATATTCTTGGATACATATTTCGTCAACAATAATTTCTTCATTATTTATCAAAATATTTTTACTTTCTTTCCAGAATTGCAAAAACTTTTCAAAGCAAAATTTACAAAAAAAATGTATTCTCATCAATTTTTTTTGTAAATACTTTAATCACGCATTTTTATTTATATAAATATCTCAAAGAAATTATAGAAAAAATTTTAAATCTCAAAGTTGAGCTTCGTTTTTTCCTTTTTTGTAAATTAACCGACCATAAAAAAATTTGTTTAGCCCTTAATATTTAGATACGAACATTTTGAACTACCGACTGTCAAATTGACATCACCGCGTTATGTTTGTCAAAAAAATACATTATTCAGAATTTTTGAAATTTAAAAAGTCATTTTTATATTCTTGGATACACATTTCTTCAACAATAATTTGTTGACATTTATTCTATAATTTTTTTCAAACATCTGCGAGTGCGAAATTAAAATGTTCACACAATTTCGTAAGTATTTTATGCCTCTTTTATCTCGATCTCTGCTAGGATAGATACATTGCCTACGTCTATATCTTTCTATCATAAATAAAAACTCTTAATCTAATTTTTTTGCTACTTCTTTTCTTTCATCTTGCGCATATTCTATTAATAAAAAACGCCTTTAATTCGCCTGAACCACCAGCAAGTTTATATGACCAACAAGATGTCGAACCGCATTTAAAAGAGGTTCAACCAAATGTCGGCATGCTTAACTCGTCTTTAAATTATCTTATCCATCTTCATTGCATCGTTCGAACATCTGGACTTTATTTACACGTCCACATATCTCATTTCAACGTTTATTTTAATATCGAATGTCATCTCATAATTACGCTATATATGCGAGCATATTAATATTATTTGCCTCTTGAATTTGTTTGTTTTCTTCGTACACATTCACAAGCTATAATAACACTATTGAAATCGAAGAGTGCCACCACAATATCAATTTGTTTATGTGTGTAAATGTCAGTGCTTTCTGCACCAAAGTTAATTATGAATTGTTTGCGATATTGAAGCATCTAATTCATAATTTAATTTAATTAATAAGAATATATTTAATATTCTTGACTTTGATAGATATTATATTAATATTAATTTTGGAATAAAAATCTGACGAATGAATAGTTTATTTCAATATACTTTCATTGGTTTTTTTTTGAAGTGAAACTTCTATAGGCGCGGTAGGGCAAATTGGCCTGAAGATCACGAAATGTGAAACGCTTCATCATAGACACGCTACGCGCATGCGCCGCGTGTACTGTGTGTATAGAGAATTTGAATGCCACTGATTCAGGCACGTGAAGATACACGCGGTGTGAGAGATCAACGAAATGATTCTGATACAGCATAATAGAAATGCACCCACTAGTGCATCATACAGAAAATTTACATTCTTTCAACCTGCTCATCGTGAATTTGATAAACAATAAATAGCGTGTTCTATGTGATCGAATATCGAATAAAAAATTTTTTTAGCAAATGGAAAAAAAGCAATGCACAAAATCAACTTTTCCTAGGAGCGAAGAAGTTTCACTTCTACCGCGCGAGAGACTCGCGCATTTTTTTTTTAAATATTAGTGCTACAAACTCAAAATTTCTGTTCAAAAATGATCTTTTAGAAACAGAAGTACAAAAAAATTTCTTAGGCATATTTTAAGGGAAACGCAAAATTTTTGATTATCCAAGTGAGTGCAAATTGAAAATGGTTGAGAATCGCTGATGTTACGCTATATTTAAGAGTTTGTACTATTTTAAAGCAATCGCGTACGTTATATTTGTCAGAAAGTCGCTCGTTCAACTTTGAAAAAAAAAATTTTTACAGTGTGGAGTAAATCTATAAATTTTACAATTCAGCATTATCAATTTATCTTATCAACATTTTGATAAGTTCATTTTCAATGCAACTTCTCTGACCTTTCCATAACTTTTAGCCACCTTTATTTTGCAACAATTGGTCATCTATTTGGTCGCATCCAGTAGTACGTTGACCCTAAAATATTTCCAGTCTTAACTTTCCTTAAATATGGATATCTTTTATTTTAATTTGCACCTACGTTTTTTACGATTAGTAAATTGCAGCGTGCCTGTTTGTTTGTTTTTGTTACATTCAGTTTGTTTCGATTTGTCGTCTTTCCAAGATTACAGAAGACGCGTTTGGAAATCGAAATAGTTCATCACATGTCATCAATTCCAATGCCGTTTTGTCTTCGATCGGAGATACTATTATTTGTAATTGATCTGTAATATTGTGGTTGGATCGGTAGAGATGAGAATTAAAATTGAAAGACTTTTCGCGGATGTCTAAGAACCTTTGCAATTTGATCGAGGAGTGTTTTATTTGAACGCAAATTGTTTTAATTAGAAACTTTCTACAATTCAGATAAATTCGAAACATAGCTAAATGAATTGCAAAGTGAGGACGGGTCCAGTTTTAAATATCTTCTGCAAAATAGCAGACTTTATTGAAGGTTCCACTCGGATAGCAACCTAATGTTAATCAACCTGAAAGGTTAGATCACCATCAACAATGCCACATCTCTTCATCCGCCGCAAGTTGTGTGGTGGACTATTGTTTTGGTGTTTACACCGCCGGTAGTAGTGTCTTCAGCTGCTCAATCCACGGTGGTGGTGGTGGGTTCAAGGCCGTCTTCGTCGTCGTCGCCGTACCATTATTACGATCGTCCTCGCGGATCAACAACTGAACCAGCACCGTACCCACCCGAAGAACATGTATCTGGACTAGAGTTGCGGCTCTGCAGACGTTCTTAGTGTGGTTTCGTTGCGGTTGTGGTTATTGTCCAGTCGGTCTTCGTTGCCGAAGAGATCGACGAACGACTCGATTCGCTGGACTGGCGCAGACAAAACAACATCGAAGATGATATGTTGCCCGTCCAACAGAACAATGATGATGCACGCGTGTTGTGGTTACAGGGATCGAGGAATGTCGGATGGCTGCACGAAGATTGCTACAGAAACGGAAATGCCAGCAGATTGAAAGTATATGGCATTAGCTAGTCGAATTGGTTTAGAAGAAAATTGATGGGGGAACTCTGGCAGTGATCTTTGATGGTAAACTAAACGATTTGAACTGCATAAGACAATTTGTATTAATGAAAAAGCACGATCAATCTTGTAATGTTTGTGAATGATCAATTAGCGAAATTATTGTCTTAAAATCAGATATTGCCTCAGAATTACGGCAGTTCATAAATTGTTCAGGGGCTCTTTTCTTGCACGATTCTCTAAGGATGGAGTCTACTTAAGATCAGCGTATACATAGTATTGACAAACTTCTGCCAACAGATGCCACTAGTGGTTCATGACCATAGTTTATCTGGTCGATTGTACGTGTTTGTACCATTGTTGCCAATTCTCTCTTTGTTTATTTGTTAAATAAGCGTTCCAGCACTGATTCATACACCCAGGTTATTTAGAATACACATTAATAAGAAATGGGATACATATACACTCTATCGATAACTATTTCTGCTTACTTAAGAATTAATGAACACATAATATTAAAAGAGAGGTTAACTATTGGGTTGTTTTTATTCGTATATTGAAATGCGGCAACGTTGTAATAGCAACGCACACTCTAAAACAAAATAAACTTTTAATAGATGTTCTGTTGCTTTTTATTCACTTTTTATTACTCGCACTCTATTCACAATTTACATTTACATTTTTTTAATTAACTTTTTATTTATAATCATACAGAAATGCACCATTTATTAGTTAAAAATTAGTTATATATAAAAATATATAAAATTTATATAATTTTATCGCACTTTGTACAAAGTATACTGTCATTGCCAACATATTATATAAAATCCATATGGATACGTAGATATACTTCATAAAGAATATATTAGTAAACCAGCACCATCTATTATGAATTCCTGACATTACGCTATGCTATAAGTAGCACAAATCAAATAATTTCATGTTTTTATGCTGAATTACAATAGGATTGCAAGGGTTTACTAATGTTAGCCCAACTATTAAACGAAAGCTAATTAAATTACACAACTTTTTCTGATTGTAGACAAGATGTCTAGCTATGGAACCGTCGTACTTTTTTCATATTTTTTCGCTAGCTTCCTTGATAAAACAACGTCTGAAAAGTCGTCTTTTTCTTATGGAAGTTATGATTTTTTTTCGACATGTTATTGGAAATTTAAAAATGTATGAAATACATCGTTTAAAAGCCCCATCCATTAGGAACATTCTCTAATAACATCATAGAAAAATAATCAAATTTGATGGGGAAATTTGGCTTTTCGTTCGATGAGGGCCTTGATATTAAATGTAGGAATGGAAATAATATTTTGTTTTAATTTCCGATTAGTTTCGATATTTATATTATATCATCTTCTGGCAAAAAATGGTCAATTATTTAAAATTTAATCATATTATTTAAAAACACGCTAACAAGTTAAAAATTACGAAGAAAATCATTTGCAATTATGTTTTTTTTTTTGAGTGTAAATTAATTTTTATATTATTATCAAACAATTGAACAATTAGAGAAGTTAATTGCATTAGAAAAGTTTTTTTTAACTCGAACTTGACTTTTTTCGAATAAATTACATTATAGCAAAATAGGTACTTCCAAAGCTTCTAATGGTCTCTTGCAACATGCAATAACTAATCATCCGTATATACAACGGCTTCAATTCTTCGAGCGTCTAATCTTTTCGCTACAGAGCCGAGCTCTGGCGGTGTCCAAATTCACATCGTAACAATGCATCTTCAATCCCTACAACAACTACATACGCTTCACGTCATACAAACTCCGTACATTGGTGGTGACTTTGAACATTGAAAACACAACAGCACGAAATAGACAAGTCCCCCTTTCATCTTTCATCCACATATCTACGGGTTTTATTATTCACATCGAGTGAAGTCTTGATTTTTCGGATCGCGTTGATGATGCTGGTGCTGACGAAACGTTGTTGGTCAATTGTTGTTCTTGTTGTTACGCTGCGGCGGGAGTCAGATTATCGTATATCAACTGCCTACACAGTTGCCAGATGTTCGTTATTGGGCGAGGGAGTTGAACTGTGCGCGCGAAGAATGAATTGCAAATGTACAACTGTTAATTTGTCTTGATGTAAGTAAAGAAATGTTGAAAGATGATGTTGCAAATGCACAAAGCATATATAAATATCTATTATGGAAGATAGTGAGGAAGGTGTCTTTACAAAAAAAATATTGTGGTAATGAGTAATTGGCACTTCTAAAGACTCTTCATTTGTAATAAATTTCGTAATCGATCATCGCAACGATTTGATTGATCAAATGTTTAGTATAAAATTTCTTCAGCATACGACATAACAGAAAGCCATATTTCACGACATTCTAATTATAATAAACATGTTTTTTACGGCTTCATCTGTGAACTCTTCGCGTCACAATGTGTAATTAACATCTGGGCAACTTGACAACGTTGGCGCACAGTTATAGTTTAGTCACTCATTCTTCTTCTTGTAGATGCGCGTGTTATATAAAGCACGTTGTCGCACAGAGCTTTGCCCCCTTAGATAAATTCCATTCTAATTATAGGACGAAGACCCGTAGTATACAATTTTTGATATAAAAAAGATTTTATTATGTGTGACGAACGAGTATCAAAAGCGACTATTTTTTTTCAATTCGTATTTTCGCATTATATTACGTTACATGTATAAAACGAATTTTTTTTTGGACGAAGAATTTTCTGAGTTCTTCTTAAGTATCCATGCAATTAAATGCCGTTTTAATATCAGATATTCGTCAATAGAATAAAGTTAAACGAGCTTTGTAAATTTTTTGAAATGGTAAACGAAGGCGGTCTTCAAACATAAATCTTTTTTTTCCAACACTTTTCTTAATGTCCTAAATAAAATGGCAATCGAATATTTATATTATTTATATAAAAAAAAATACCCGGTGAAGGTATCTTTGAAATTCCTCCAACTAGGTCACAATAATGTCAATTTCTGGTCTTTGGCGAGAATGTGGAGCAATTTTTGTTCTTGTGCCAGATCAAATAATCCAAACCAATGGTGCATTGAATTTTTCAAATGCCCCCGGAATATTTGTACATATACATCCGGCTGATGTGATGAGATCAATGAAGTGAATTGTTAAGAATAATTGTTTAAGTAACAGACGTGTATTCTGAGTAATTGATTCATTGTGATTCAATAAAATGTATGGTAATTGATTAATTGTCTGGTAATCATGAAAATATCAAGGATAATTTAATTATATAAAATGGATACATCGAAGCCACTTTGAATTTTTACCTTTCATTGTAAAAATATAATATCTATTAATTGTGATTTTGTCCTTACGACGTTATAATATAAAATATTTTTTTTTGCAAGATCTGTTTATAAAAAAAAACTGGACTTGGTGGATTTTCGTTGTACGTTATATTGAATCATTTATATATTTACTAAGTAGGATTGAAATTAAATCGTATATGTGAAAAATTGTTACGAAAAATTAACTAAATGGCAATGTACCATTTTTTTATATCCTTTTCGATTACATCATTTTACATCCTAATCAAATATTATTAATCAGGTTGATTTATTATTAGTTTTAAGATGAATCGTTAAAAGATTGTTATTTTTACATTATTTTTCTGCAAATTTTCCGCAAATAAATCTAGAATCGTTCATACTCTACATATAGACTAACGTTTGTTTTAATATAAAAGTTTAGATCAATTTTTTGCTCTTCGGGAAGTTTATATACTTGCCTTGATTTATGTAAAGCAAACGGAAACTTTGACCCGCTGAAAAAGCACTATCTCCAAAAATAAATGAGATAAAACTACGTATTTGACAATTTACTACGGCAGTTAATTTTAATTATTTAAAAAAGTATAAAAAAATTGCTATTAAACGTTCTATTTACTATTTGTACGCCGCTAATTATGAAACAATTGAAAAGTGATATTTACACCATCATTAATATTATTTCGACATAAAATATATATAAAAAAAACAATAAAGAAACAATCACGCCAACTAAAAAAAAAAAATTAAGCGAGGTCTATATAAAATTATTCCTTACTGCAATTTAACGCAACTTCACAAATATTCCTCATCCATTATAGAGGAGCATGCTTTTTTTTTTTTTTGGTTGATACCAAAAGAAAATTGAATCAAATCAAATGTGGTTATTTTAATCTGACTCTTTAAATGTATCCAATATTCGGGAATAGCTTCAGCTACTTAAAATAAATCGAATATTCACCGAATTATTACGTTTTTTTGCGATATCAATTTATACACATTTTTAATTTTTTTTTAACTTATGAGGCGAGAAAATTACTTCAAAAAATGCAACGAAATTTCAGATGATAAATCATTATTTGAATATCACATTCGATTAAATTTTGTAGCGCGACAAATAAGATTTTTTATAAAATGCAAAAAATAACGTTTATTTTTTAACATTTCCTGTTCTTTTCAATAAGTTGTAATATAAAAAATATATATAAAATTAGAAGATATTATATGTCAGATGTTATATGTCAAATTTAAACAATTAAATACTTTTGTAAGTTTCTTTCGTGTCGTATCTTTTGTGGCAAAGTAATGGGCGTCCAAAAATATCGAATTAAAACAATTAAATATTTTTGTAAGTTTCTTTTGTGGCGAAGTAATGGCCGTCCAAAAATGTCAAATGTAAACAATTAAATACTTTTGTAAGTTTCTTTCGTGTCTATCTTTTGTGGGGAAGTAATGGGGTCCAAAAATGTCAAATTAAAACAATTAAATATTTTTGTAAGTTTCTTTTGTGGCGAAGTAATGGCCGTCCAAAAATGTCAAATGTAAACAATTAAATACTTTTGTAAGTTTCTTTCGTGTCTATCTTTTGTGGGGAAGTAATGGGCGTCCAAAAATGTCAAATTAAAACAATTAAATATTTTTGTAAGTTTCTTTTGTGGCGAAGTAATGGCCGTCCAAAAATGTCAAATGTAAACAATTAAATATTTTTGTAAGTTTCTTTTGTATCGATATTTTGTGGCGAAGTAATGGGCGTCCAAAAATGTCAAATTAAACCAATTAAATATTTTTGTAAGTTTCTTTTGTGGCGAAGTAAAGGGCGTCCAAAAAAATGTCAAATTTAAACAATTAAATATTTTTGTAAGTTTCTTTCGTGTCGTATCTTTTGTGGCGAAGTAATGGGCGTCCAAAAATGTCAAATTAAAACAATTAAATATTTTTGTAAGTTTCTTTTGTGGCGAAGTAATGGGCGTCCAAAAATGTCAAATGTAAACAATTAAATATTTTTGTAAGTTTCTTTCATGTCGTATCTTTTGTGGTGAAGTAATGGTCGGCCAAAAATGTCTAATGTAAACAATTAAATATTTTTGTAATGGCGAATTAATGGGCGTACAAAAGTCAAAACTAAAACCTCTAGGACATACTAAACCATCAACAGGATGTCGAAGAATCGAAGCAACTCTTTTAGAAATCACGTTGTGAGCGCGTATCTTGTTATATTGCAAGTGCATTCGCTTATTGTATGAAATTTTTGACACTGCATGTCAACCAATTCGACGTTTGTAAAAAAAAAAAAAATTCTTGTATAATGGCCAGAGACGGCCTGAGAATAAATCACCTTAATGCCTAAATAACTTCTTAAATGGCATAAGCAACGTGCAAAATAAATTTCAATCACGTTGACATGTCAATGCGCATCATCGAAATCCTTGTTTATTATCCTTGTACGTGACAAAGCACAATGTCCCGCACATCTGTATTTTAACATCACTTTTGGCTTTTTAATGTTCGAAGTTAAACATCGTTAACTTAACTTAAGGATAGTGAATTTAGATAAGTGTTTTGAACAATCTTCGAATAAAAAATGCAAGTTGATAATTGCGGTTATTAAATAAAAGAAAAAATCTTAAGTGAAGCGTTGCCAGCATTAATGCGTGTTGTAAATTTGATTTCTTCGTATTTTCTACGTTTTACTCGTGTTGGTAAGTTTCCTTGTCTTCAATGGACAGACAATAAATGTAAGGATTGATATGAACATAATGATATGCGGTCCTCGTAAAATGTATCATATATGCCTGTAAACTTTACCTCTTGTACACAACACGTGCATATATTGCACATTCCAAATAGAGCCCTTTTCACCTTCTGTACCCCTTTGGAGTACAAGAATAGAATCTACGTGGGTATCGAATTACCAAGAAATTGCCCAGTTTGATTTTTCTAAAAGTATGTATTTTCAACAATTTCTTTTACTAATTGCCTAAACAATTCAATTTTTAATAAATCATCTTCCTACAAGAAATACAACAGTAATATTTCGTTTACAAAAAAATATTTTTAAGGCACCTCCACTATATGCTAGCAAAAAGTTATTTGTAAATTATTTGTAAAAAAAAAATTGTAATCTCTAAACGCATTATTTCCTACGATTGCAAGAATGGTAACAGAATATGTAATAGACGGTACAAAATATTGTCCGAAAACAGTCTGAAGATTTTCTTTGAATGTGCTCCTGTGAGAAGAAAGGCGTTTTAAATCGAGGGCTCAAGTAAAATTTGTGCGGTTTCAAATTTTTTTTTTATGCTAAATGTAAATGTTAAAAAAAATCACCCGGAGCGTATATTAATTAAAATTAACTTGAATTTTTGTTAGATTTTTTTTGACATTTTATTTTATTATATATTATTTTAATTTTTATTATATTTTATTATAAAAAAATAAAAAAAATAAAAATATGTATTATATATATCGGTACATTAGAACAAAAAGGGACAATGTCCAAAATATGGAGCATGAAAACTCAAAAAAAAATTTAAAAACAAAAAATATTTTTTTAATGTAAATTCACCGAATAACCTTAATAATTATAACAAAAAAACTCGAAAAACAA
The DNA here is from genome assembly GCA_947310635.1 of Leptodirus hochenwartii. Lineage (NCBI taxonomy): Eukaryota > Metazoa > Arthropoda > Insecta > Coleoptera > Leiodidae > Leptodirus > Leptodirus hochenwartii. The sequence goes on from OX371176.1 coordinate 49,394,023, forward strand.
TTTTATGAAAATTGTTATACAATTTTATGAAAATGCAAAAACGTTACGAAAATATAAAAAAAAAATTAAACACTATTTTCCGGCACATTATAATATTGGACATTGGCCATTTTTGTACCAAGGTACAGATATAATAAAAATATTATATTTTATTATATATTAATTATTAGTTTTTTTTTTATACAAAAATTTTAATGTGCGAAATATATTTTCGTTAACAAAACCATGGCCACGCTACAGTGTATAATTATTATACGCGGACGTATATTTTTTTAAGAAGATTTTTGTTTTACAAAGATATTTTACGTTGACACCTTTCCCAATTTGAATTTCTGCATGTTCAAAAAAATTTTTTTTTTGATTCTAAATATCAACAAGCTATTGCAAAAAATATATATATTCCTCACTATCATTGATCTCAGTTAAAAATAAATAAATAATAATTGAATAATGTTTATTAATATTGAACAATTTATACATGGTACACGAAATTGCTTACTCGCGCCAATACGAATTTAACTCTCGCTAAATTTATTAGACAGTTTATGAAATATTAAAATTCATTTCTGGTAGCATTATATTGTATAAATAGATAGACGGAAGATCGAGAACGCGATACAATAAATACACGTACAATCTGCATAAATTACCATGTATAAACGATTTCATATCGTCGCCAACGATATACAGGGTGTTGCTGGTGAGCGACATAAATATTCCCCATAAATTAGTGCAATTTAAGAGGTAGAATTAATAAATTTGTTGGAAATTAAATTATTTATAGCAAATTTATGGAATACATGTATATGAAAATTCGAGGCTGTTTTTTTTTTTAATTGTGTTATTAAAAATAATTATTCTACAAGAATATTTATCGATCAAAAGTTGCATTATTTAATTTACATTCTGATTTTTTTTAATTGAGACGCTCTGTATATGTATACAAATCCCAATTTTTATAATGCATACATTAATAATAAATACCTTTTTGGGTGATACTTTTTTTTCTGTTTATTTTATAAATACATTTTGTATTTAAAAAATTTTTTTACGCTGTGTATAACTAAACTTAAATCGTCTAGCTTCTAACATTTCCCAAATATTTTCATCGATTATATTCAATGGTAGTTTGCACTAGACTAGACCCATCGATTTGCTAGTTTATATTTGCGAGGCCACTAAAAGTTTTCGACAATTTTTAATAAATCGAAAAAAATCCTTTTTGGAAAATGATAAATGAAGACATGATTTTTATTGAGATTTCGGACTTGGTCTAAATGTTTCTCTAAATAGTTTTATTTTCACTTATCTCTAAATCATAGCATATAAGAAATGATTGCATTAAAAAAATCTGGCAGCGATTTCTGTCATTTTCAAAGTAGCAATTTTTTTTTTAGAAAAAATTAGAACATTCAAAATTAGCACACATTTCTTTATGAATAATTAGGAAATGTTGTCAAAAATTCGGAATATACGAAAAGGTGCCACATATATTTGAACCACACTGTAGCTATCGAACTAAAACTATACCGGGGGGTATGTTGATTTTATAAATTAATGCGATTTATAAAATTTGTAAATTTCCTGTAATTTAGCAATTCTTGATTAGATTAAATGATTAAATAAAATTAAATAAAAATTATAAATAGAAATTCTTATCAATCTCGAAGACAGCCTAACAACATCCCTTCAGCGTATAAAAAAAAATCGAACAAGAACGAAAACGATGTAAAAATTATACTGTGATTTTTTTTATTATAACGTTTTGAAAATTTCGGTTCAAAAACAATGAAATATAATAATTTAAAATTGTGACAATATTTTATTTGAACATTTTGATGGGCGTCCATTTTTGTGATGTGGTTAAATTTGTTTAAAATAAAATAAAATGAAATGTTTTGTTATATAATTTTTTTTTTCTACTATATTCTCTACTAGATTTGTTTTTCTTTCTCCTTTTTTTAAGAAAAGCGAAACTAGTAGAGAATACAACTTAAAAAAAATATATATATAAGAAAATATTTAATTTAATTTTAAACAAATTTGATCATATTCCTTTAATTAAAGGTATTTCTTTTAAATGACGTGGTTCTTGTGATTTTTCTTATTCATTTAGACCTTTCGGTACAATTATACAAAACGTTCCAGGTAAAACACATAAACTTTTTGAGTTATTACTATTTATTTAATGGTTCAGTAAAAAAGTATGTAATGTTGTTATCCGAGTGTGGAAAAGGACAAAGGTAAATTCGGAGCTTATATATCTGGATAATAAAACATCCAGGCAGATATTATACATAGGGGAAGGGCCAACAAAATAAAAAAAAAAACTTCAAAACTACACATTTTATTGTGGCAATATCGGAGAATTTTACACCGAATTTCTGTGTATTGTTAAAGCAATGGATTCCGTCAAATAATTTCAGCAGCGTAACGGTAAAATGTTGTCCAGGTAAAATTATTTTACTGCTACATATTTCTGCCCGTTCGTGTCTTCGTGTATACCTGGAATCGGTTATTGTTGTTTGGAAACCAATAATTTCAAAAATATTTCTCTCGACTTCTCCAATTGTTATCCGACACAATTATTCAATAAAAATATGAGAATTTTTTTTTTTTAACGCCTGAGCGTAAAAAAACTTGAAATTTCCAAACAAATCTAAATACTGATTTCAGTCAAATAAAAAACCAATAATTTCAACATTTGTCCAAAATATTGCTCTCGTTGTTATTTGATAAATAAAATTGTTTTTTTTTTAAACCCTAGAGCGTAAAAAATATTTAAATTTCCAAACAAATCTAAATACAGATTTCAATCAAATAAAAGAGCAATAATTTCAACCTATTTCAAAAATATTTCTCTCGACTTCCCTTTCCCTCATTGTTATCTGACACAATTGATATATATTTTTTATTTTTTTAACCCTAGAGCGTAGAAAAAGTTGAAATTTCCAAACGAAACTAAATACAGATTTCAGTAAAATGAAAGATCAATAATTTTAACCTATTTCAAAAATATTTCTCTCGACTTCCCTCATTGTTATCTGACACAATTGATATATAAAAATACAAGAAAGTAATTTTTTTTTACCCTACAACGTAAAAAAAAGTTGAAATTTCCAAACAAATCTAAATATAGATTTCAATAAAATAAAATAGCAATAATTTCAACTTATTTCAAAAATATTTCTCTCGACTTCCTTTTCCCTCATTGTTATGTGACACAATTGACATATAAAATAATTTTTTTTTTAACCCTAGATCGTAAAAAAAGTTGAAATTTCCAAACAAATCTAAATACAGATTTCAGTCAAATAATAGAGCAATAATTTCAACTTATTTCAAAAATATTTCTGTCTACTTCCCTTTCCCTCATTGTTATCTGACACAATTGATATATAAAATTAATTTTTTTATAACCCTAGAGCGTAAAAAAAGTTGAAATTTCCAAACAAATCTAAATACTGATTTCAGTCAAATAAAAAACCAATAATTTCAACATTTGTCAAAAATATTGCTCTCGTTGTTATTTGATAAATAAAATTGTTTTTTTTTTAAACCCTAGAGCGTAAAAAATATTTAAATTTCCAAACAAATCTAAATACAGATTTCAATAAAATAAAAGAGCAATAATTTCAACCTATTTCAAAAATATTTCTCTCGACTTCCCTTTCCCTCATTGTTATCTGACACAATTGATATATATTTTTTATTTTTTTTAACCCTAGAGCATAGAAAAAGTTGAAATTTCCAAACGAAACTAAATACAGATTTCAGTAAAATGAAAGATCAATAATTTTAACCTATTTCAAAAATATTTCTCTCGACTTCCCTCATTGTTATCTGACACAATTGATTTATAAAAATACAAGAAAGTAATTTTTTTTTACCCTACAACGTAAAAAAAAGTTGAAATTTCCAAACAAATCTAAATATAGATTTCAATCAAATAAAATAGCAATAATTTCAACTTATTTCAAAAATATTTCTCTCGACTTCCTTTTCCCTCACTGTTATGTGACACAATTGACATATAAAATAATTTTTTTTTTAACCCTAGATCGTAAAAAAAGTTAAAATTTCCAAACGAAACTAAATACATATTTCAGTAAAATAAAAGACCAATAATTTCAACATATTTCAAAAATATTTCTCTCAACTTCCCTTCCCCTCATTGTTATCTGACACAATTCATATATAAATTAATTTTTTTTTATCCTAGAACGTTAAAAAAAGTTGAAATTTCCAAACAAATCTAAATACAGATTTCAGTCAAATAAAAGAGCAATAATTTCAACTTATTTCAAAAATATTTCTGTCTACTTCCCTTTCCCTCATTGTTATCTGACACAATTGATATATAAAATTAATTTTTTTTTAACCCTAGAGCGTAAAAAATGTTTAAATTTCCAAACAAATCTAAATACAGATTTCAGTCAAATGAAAGATCAATAATTTTAACCTATTTCAAAAATATTTCTCTCGACTTCCCTCATTGTTATCTGACACAATTGATATATAAAAATACAAGAAAGTAATTTTTTTTTACCCTACAACGTAAAAAAAAGTTGAAATTTCCAAACAAATCTAAATATAGATTTCAATAAAATAAAATAGCAATAATTTCAACTTATTTCAAAAATATTTCTCTCGACTTCCTTTTCCCTCATTGTTATGTGACACAATTGACATATAAAATAATTTTTTTTTTAACCTAGATCGTAAAAAAAGTTTAAATTTCCAAACAAAACTAAATACAGATTTCAGTAAAATAAAAGACCAATAATTTCAACATATTTCAAAAATATTTCTCTCAACTTCCCTTTCCCTCATTGTTATCTGACACAATTGATATATAAAATTAATTTTTTTTTATCCTAGAACGTTAAAAAAAGTTGAAATATCCAAACAAATCTAAATACAGATTTCAGTCAAATAAAAGATCAATAATTTCAACATATTTCAAAAATATTTCTCTCAACTTCCCTTTCCCTCATTGTTATCTGACACAATTGATATATAAAATTAATTTTTTTTTATCCTAGAACGTTAAAAAAAGTTGAAATTTCCAAACAAATCTAAATACAGATTTCAGTCAAATAAAAGAGCAATAATTTCAACTTATTTCAAAAATATTTCTGTCTACTTCCCTTTCCCTCATTGTTATCTGACACAATTGATATATAAAATTATTATTTTTTTAACCCTAGAGCGTAAAAAATGTTTAAATTTCCAAACAAATCTAAATACCGATTTCAGTAAAATGAAAGATCAATAATTTTAACCTATTTCAAAAATATTTCTCTCGACTTCCTTCATTGTTATCTGACACAATTGATAAATAAAAATACAAGCAAATAACTTTTTTTTACTCTAGAACGAAAAAAAAGTCAAATAAAAGACCAATAATTTCAACATATTTCAAAAATATTTCTCTGGACTTCCCTCATCTGACACAATTGATGAATAAAAATATACGAAAAAAATTTTTTTTTACCCTAGAACATAAAAAAAAATTGAAATTTCCAAACAAATCAAAATACAGATTACAACATTTATTGTAAAATAATTCCGTTCACACACAGCGATCGAATGAAGACATGGTTGCGAATATTTTAAGAAGCTATTTTCGAATCTGATTCTATTTCGAGTGTATTTGTTAATGCCTGTAAATACAATCTTATACATATAGAATTTTCCTGGAATACGCAAAAAGTTTACATTTTCGCTAAAAAAAACACGACTAATTTTCACGAACAATCCATTGAATCGTTGCCCATTCAAATTATCACTAAATATGAAAATGCGAGGAAAATTGTCATCGAAAATGTTTACTATAAAAAAAATTTACGAATGTACGGGAGATTTAATTTATTTTATAAGAAACAAGCTTAATTTTAGTGAGTTGATTAAATTACAGCTGTTCTATGATAAATTATATCAACGTGCATTTAACGCTATATTATCAATCTATGTTTTATCATGTCTATATACTGAGTACAGGCAATCCTCGTATAACACGGCATTCCTACAGCATGGTTTCGTTCTAAAACGATTTGATTTTAAGCACAACAAAAAGCGATACAAAAAAGAAATATTTCTTAGAAGCGGTTAATTAAACGAAATTAATGTTTTTTTTTTACGTTTTCCATTTTTATTAATAAAACACCCACAATTTTTTTTACGTAGCGGAGAATTTATTAATAAACAAAGACAACGCGTTAAAGTTATTGTTGGTTTTTTTAATTGTACGCTGGAATTTGGGTTATTTGAAAAATTTAATTAAAACTGCTAGGAAAATTACGACAAATACGATTTCATGAAAGATATAATAATGATACAATATTTTATAATATGCCAAAAAATTGATAATAATCCTCCAATAAAATTCTAATAAATTCTAGGGTTCTAAATAATAAATTATAAATTCGAAAAGAAAAGAAAAAAGTACTTTTCTCGCTTTAACACATGCGTCTTTGGATTTTCTAGTATTAAAAATAAAATAAAAAATTTAAAATTTAAATTAAAAATTCTAAAATAATTTTCAATTTAAATTAAATTTTGTCTTAGAATTAACGTCATTCCTAAACAAATTCTGAACTTTCATAAAACACTTGATATATCGATTTTCGATTAAATATTCTTATTTCCATGCCGACGTTTTTTATTTATAACAAGAATAATTAATTACTAGAAGACAAGAGGGATTAGAAAAAGTGAAGAATCTATTTTTATTCAGTTGAAAAAAGTTAAAGATTAAAATAGTGTACAATGCGAAAGTGGAACACCCTGTATAGTTAGAATCTAGTGGCCCAGAAAAAAAAATTTCTTCATTAAATCAAATTTTATCTCGTCAGAATAAAATAATTGATTCATTGACGTTGCTCTGGTATCGTTCAATCGCTTCGTATTTGTTTATTCCGTTCATATTTCTATTTTCGGTAGGCAGTTTGACAAATTACGTTCTGCACAGACATTAGAATCCTAATATAAATTGTTCTCGTTCGAAGAGGAGGAATATTCATAACGAACGCCGCACATATATCCAGACCTACGTAGAAGAGGGTTCGTCCCACCCTTCATTATACCCTCCTAAGCAAATTCCAACCCTTCCTTTCAAAAGGAATTTAAATTCCTCCAATTGCGCCATCCAAGTCGAGGGAGATCGGCTTCTTGTTGCTGATATAAAACAATTTGGGAACGATTATTTCCGATTAAGGTCGATTGAGAATTTTGGTACATATTCATCGTTTTTTTTTTTTAAGTGAAGGACCAGTATCGTCCACTACTGCGCATAAGGGCTGCACTTATATACACAAGGTACTCAACCACACCTAGTTTTTCTATTGACAATACACAAGCGTACCCACAGCACAGATTCAATGTGCCGTACGACTGATGCCATACAGTTTCGAATAGCACTGCTCTGTACTGTATTGGTCAAGCCATTATACACGTCTTGATTTATGATGCGTGAACTTCTGTCACTTTTATTAAAACGGTGTATACGAAATCTTTATGTTGAATCGAAATAAATGAGGTTGTGGGTTCAAATTCAACGTCGAGGAGAAAAGAAAAATGTCTCCAGGGCGATGGTAATGAAAAAATAGATATCCAGTTGGTGCCCAACACATAGCGTAAAAGAAGAAGAAAATATTTTGAAAAAAATATTACCGAGTGCCGATGTGACAGTGTAACCGATCATCGAGTATGGCCATAAGAGTGCGGGGTAATGGAACTTTTGTATTAAAATATCTTCGGTATGTTAAATAAAATAAAGTGTTGGGCAAATTGCGGCTTCATTTAGCATTTGTGTGAAGACAAAGGCGCGTGCACAGTCCGGCTAAAAGCAGCGTAGTTGCGATAGATACGCTAATGGGGCCTTTTTAGTTTAAAATATGTACAACGTCAGGATATTTAGGCACTTAAATATCTCGAATGCATTGTGTTCTTGAGGCACCACAGCCACAAAATTGCAGTTGTGATTGTGGACCGCGAGTTGTTGAATTTGGTAGATTACGTGGAAGATGTACGAAGGAACAAAGAAGAAGCTGCGCGATATTTAATCGTAATTTGTAAGAATATAATTTTTGTGTTAAAAATCACTCAATAATAATAATAATTTGTATTGAGAAAGAGTTCGAAGTAAAAAAATACATCTATAAAGAGTAATAATAACAGCAATAATAATATACAAAAACTAATTGGATTTTTTTTGGAAATTGGATTTTAGTCATTCGTTCTTCTTTCCCAAGCGAACGTCAGCGAGGAAAATGTATTTTTCAGAAATAATATAAGAAGATATAAGGTTTAAGATTGCTTCTGTACATCCATACGGGATCCTATCATACAAAAATTCCTCCTATAAAAGTTTAAAGCATCTAACGAAACTTCAATACGTTTTCATTATTTACATATTTTGCTACAAACAGCTGACTCTTAGAAAGGCACACGTCTGAAGTTAGACGATAGCCGGGCGCATACAGTAGAGTCTTTCACGAATATTGAATCCGTGCAAACGTTGCCAATAATCGTAGATTCCACGTTTAGGATAAATGACGAATAGGATATTCGACGTTTATGATAAATGACTAGTAGGATACTTGAGCGTTAGGATAACTGACGGTAGGATAAACGATGAATTGTGCCGGACGGCTATTTAAAGCGTAGGATAATCAACGTTTAGGAGAAATGACGAATAGGATACTTGAATGTTAGGAACAACAGCGGTGTGATGAATGACGAGTAGGAGGAATGGTCGGTAGGATATATGGTGTGCTCTGCATTCATACGTTACGAGCTTTTATTTAAAAAAAAGAAAACATTCGTCAATATCCACCAAACTATTAACAAATTAAATAGTTATTAAGGTTTGAATTAATGTTTATAACTATACAGCCATAGGTATTTATTTATTAAAGGTATTTAGTTAGTTGGATGTTAGTAAATCTGAAACATCAATACGCTGTCAAAGTGGAGCTCCCTAACGTGCAACAGATAGAAAGTCGTCCCTAACAAAGAACCCGAGCAAATATTTACACAAAGAATCGAATACAAGATAACGATTCTGCTAAAGGCAATAAATAAATGAATGTACTATTCACTTCCGTTCGAGAAAGGTCCAATTAAAAATCGATTTTAGTATTTAAAGATGTTTTAAATTAACTAGAAATTTAATTGAAACGCTGGCCTGTTTTTTTTTTTTATACACAATGCCGAATTATTTTACACCTTGACCTGATTTCTCACGTCTTAAAAGCATTTGCTTGGTTAGTTCGAAGTACTCGAGGTACTGAATCATCGCGAAAATTATGTCATATTTTCATAACAATTAAGGACGCTCACGAACTAAACATTTTATATTTCAATAAAACGTGAGAAATGCTTCTATACGTATTTTTATATTGCATTAGCTGGGCTTATGTCTGACTATTCTACCATTATATCCGGTTACGGATGCGCCTTTTCTTTTAAATTACAGTATATAAAATAATACACGAACTGATATAACACTTGTGAAGAAACGAGAAAATCAAGGTAACCAGCGTCCAACAATCGCGTTTGAAAAGAAGTCCCAACAAAACTGTCGTTTGCTATAATCACGTCACAAGTCTAAATTATTTCAAACATTGACCGTGAACGTGACTATGTAAAAAAAAAAAATTAAAAGTACCTTCATGCAATTACATACGATAGTAATTTTCATTTGTTTATACACCTAGAACAGAATGTTTTAAATATAACGCAACAGCTGGAGATTTTTTTACTGTAAAGTAAAGCGGAAAATATTAGAAATACATATACGCTCAAACGAAAGAACTTAGCGGGAAATCGAGAAAAAAGAAACAGCCGGAACGTTTCCGTACCATTTTTTGTCCGCCGTTTTTTTCATAGCAAAAATCTTTCGCGTTTAAAAAATATTTATCCTTTAAAAAATTGACTTTGTAATTTGATTATTTGTTTAGAATAAAGCCAAAATTGTACGCGCTACATGCGCATTTTAAAGGCTCAGCCTGCATCTTCAATTAGACTAATAAAATATTTGATCAATCCTGTATATACTAAAATTTATTGTTTCTATTCATTTAGTTCAATTAAAAAAAAAAATTGTATGCGATTCGACAGAAATAAGACAAAATTTGTTGTTAATAAATTAAATTACGAAATTTTTATTTAAATAAATATGTTGAAGATGTAATTAATTATTGATACATATTTAACATTCAAAAATTAGCTTGGAATATTTTTTTTTTGTATATATTCGTTCGAAAATATTCGATTGTATCGAGTTTAAAAAAAAATAGCAGCGTGGAAGATATTTTTCAAATTCTAATTTAAAAAAAATGCTAAAAAGGCGTGTAAATTAAATTACGAATTTTTTATTTAAAATTTTTTCTTAAAGATATAATTAATTACTCATACATATTTAACAATCAAAAAATAGCTTGGAATAATTTTTTATGTATATATTCGTTCGAAAATATTTTGGTATGAGATTAAAAAAATTGAAATAAGCAGCGTGAAAGAATTTAAAAAAAAATCGTTTAAATTAAATTACGAATATTTTATTTAAAAAAATATACAATAAAATATTTTCGAACAAACGTATATAAAAAAAAATATTCTAGGCAAAAATTTGATTGTTAAATATGTATCAATAATTAATTACATCTTCAAGATATTTTTTTAAGTAAAAATTTCGTAATTTAATTTATTGACAACAAATTTTGACTTATTTCTGTCAAATCGCAGAAACAAATCTTTTAATAGAACCGAACGAGATGTAGAAAAAAAAACGAGAAAAAACAATAAATTTTAGTATAACGGGATTGATCAAATATTTTATTAGTCTAATTGAAGATGATGGCTTAGCCCTTAAAATGCGCATCTAGCTTGAAAATATTTGGCTTTATTCTAAGCTAATAATCTATTTATGGACAAATGCTTGAAAAGTCTATTTTTTAAAGGATAAACATTTTTTAAATGCGAAAGATTTTTGATATAAAAAAAATTCTGGCTATTTCTTTTGTTCTTTTGTTCGATTGTGTATTTATTTCAATTTATTTTTCGCTTTAATTGTTTCTAATTTCAGCTTACTATAAGCAACTTTTTATATAAAATATTTTTAATTAATTAACACAAAAAAACTTTTATAAGTAAAATTATCTCATGTAGTTAAATTTATTTCTTCTTAATTTGCTTCCAAAGTATCAATTCAATTCACTTTTCACACACATTTTTCCAAAAGTGAAAACTCATATTCGCTTATTTATACAAGTTTTTTTTTCTGTCGGTGGTCTCGTTTAAGCACAAACCAAACCTGCAATTCTATTTGAAAAAAAAAGATTTCTTAATTATACTTTGCACACACAGAATTGTTTCGTATGTGCAAAAATCCTTTATTATTTTGACAAGTCGGACAGTTGAATAAGAAAACAATACCGATAATTTCTTTCGATTTAAACTGTTAAATTGCAAAATAGTCGTTTTCGGCTATTTGTTTGTAGTTTGGAAATAATTTATACTTTAATCACATGAAATGTGGTGAAAAAAAATGTATAATAATAATCAATAAAAAAATTATAATATACATTTCTTTGCAGTGCATCTTTCCGAGTTCTACAGGCGGCCTTAAATGAGGGTGAGTTTTTATTTTCAATTGTGAATACAAATAATATTCACTCTTCATGCTATACATGTTTTCAATGAAAGATGGGTTTTTTTTTAATACTTAATTTTTTAATACTCGATTCGAACGCATTTTTCAGAGTGGACCAATTTAAGAAATACATGAAAAGTATTTAAAAAAAAACTGTTCTTTCATTGAATGAAAAATCTATATTACAAACAATCGATTTTATAGCATATTTTTGCCAATTACATCTACTGATATATCGAAGCAATAGTACCTTATCGAAAAAATGACAATAAAATTCTTCTTACATCTTCTTATATTAAAGACAGAACGAACGTTGAATAAAAATAATTTTAAACAAATATGTCGGCTAGCGATGTGTTGTTCACTCGCGAACGGTTCAATCAAATGACTGTGACGATGTTTTGCAACGACCTATAGGTCACTAGGACCTAGTTCGTGAACTATCAACTAGATGGTGCACGGTGTACGTATTGATGTACTTGTACTAGGTCCTGAACCCGTCGTCGTCGTCGTAAACAATGCAGTATAGTATACATTACATATACAGTACTAACATTTATTTAGTGATAAAGTGTGTTGGTGAACGGAACGAAATAGGAAACTCGATGGAATATTTATATGTTGGTATCAGATTTCATTTGGAATAATATAATTAATATATTCGCAAGATTAAATATGTCATGCCATAGCAAATTTGTGCTATAATGCAAAAATAAACATCTAAATCTTATAGTTCTTCTATTTCATACTGGGTGCAATGCAGTCACTTAATATCAAATTAAAGCTTTGAAGTTTGAACAGAGAAGATTCGGAATAGAAAATATAAATTATAACGCCAAACAAAACGATTCTATCTAGTTCATTTTGTTATAGTTTGTACATTTAATTTTCAAGTGTTAGTAAAGTAGTAAATATTTTCATCACTAACTACCAATAAGTATTTTAGAACTTCATGTAAATAATCGTGAGAAGATTATATTTCCTTATATATATATGTTTTGTATAAATTATAAACATTGTTGTCTTTTCTTCCTCATTCCTAATTCAAAATAAGTATTGTAATATTTCAATTAATTTATTTTTTACCACTTAATATTGTTATATTGAGATTATTTTCAGTATGTGCATGTATTTGGTCATATAGGTCGTGAACTAGTTCATTTCTAAAAGATGTAGTAGTTCACGATCTATAGTTCGTGAACGGTACATTGAATGAACTACGAACTAGGCCCTCAAAGTGACCTACAGTTTGCCATCGCTAATGTCGGCGATATATTATTGGCAATTAGATTTATTGATATATCGAAGCTATAGTACCTTAATGAAGAAAATGACGATAGTTAATTGTCATTTCTATAATTGTCAATAATAATATTTAATTTAATCAAATTCTTCTTACATCATCTTCTTATATTAAAGACAGAACGAACGTTGAATGAAAATAATTTTAAACGAACGTGTTGGCGATAGTACTCTTCCACAACAATTTTTTTTCTATTCAACTGGTACCACCGCGTAAAGAATAGACGAAGGCATGCATGAGACGGACGTGCACGGACAGCACAGGAAACATTATAAAGAACTGCGGTTTCTTGGTTCGGCCACGCACGTAATAATGGGGCCCCCGGTCTCATGATTTATCTTCGCGATGATGCACGCATTTCTACACAACGATTCGATATACAGATGGATTGGACTGGACAGTCCAGTCCATGTTCGTTGTCCAAGAACTATTTGCGTATACGTATCTGTGCCGCGAAGAGACTAGGAGGAATTGTCGTATGATCCGAACGATGTACTGTATATGTAATGTATACTATACTGCATCGTTTACGACGGGTTCAGGACCTAGTACAAGTACATCAATACGTACACCGTGCACCATCTAGTTGATAGTTCACGTACTAAGTCATAGTGACCTATAGGTCGTTGCACAACATCGTCACATCGTAATTTTATTGAACCGTTCGCGAGTGAACGGTTCGCGAGTGAACTACACATCGCTAGAACGAAGTTTCGCAATGTTTGTTTGCGATTAAGTAGGCTAATTTCATTAATTTGATTGATTAATTCATAGAATTTATTAAATTTATCACGAAGCAATGAACGAGGAAATTTTAATATTGATATTTTTTATTATAAATAATATGTATACAATGGATTTTAAAATATTAATGATAAAAATAGTTTCGGGAGACATTATAACAAACATTTACGCCAAATAAAACAATTGATTCTATAAAAACCATATAAAATACTATAAATATAAATAAAAGTTGACATAAAAACATTTATCGAGCAAAAATAGTGAAATTTTGTATCTTACAAATAATTTTCCCTCTTTAAAATTCCGATTTTTGTCAAATTAATAATAAATTATTTCTAAAAAAAATTAAATGTTTTTACAGCAATCATTTTTTGAGCTTAGAAAAAAAAAATTATGTTCTTAAAATTCCTATTTTTGTTACATTATTATAAAATTCTTTCTTACACCTAAATTGATTAAAAAATTAAAGTTTTGAAATCATTGAAAAGATTTTTGAGATATAAGATATATTTTATACTCGTTTTCTTCAAATAAAGAACTGTTTTTTTTATAAACCTCAAAACTATTCATTTACACTTTGACGTTTTACTTTTTTTATGACAATAAAATTAAATGTTTGAGATTGTATATATTTTTTTAATATTCATTATTTCTTAATTCAATAATCTTTAATGATTTTTAAGCATATAAAAAAATCATCACACTGAAATTCCATTTTCCCTAAATAAATAATGAATATTTTTTTGGTGTTATATATTTTTTTATAAATCTATATTTAGCCATTTGAATAAGAACCAAATTATTGAGTTTGAAAAAAAAAAAATTAACCTCTTGAAAA